>VTON01000095.1:600000-1177583 GCA_009617725.1 Hydropsyche tenuis
CGCCAAATATTTGCCGAATGTGATTCCCTCGAAGAATATCACCGTCATCATCACCACCCACGTTAACAGGAAAGGCGAATGGGCAGACATGGACACGATGAAATTGGACGGCTTCTCGAAGGAAGATGTCGAAAGCTTCTTCGTAAATCGTCTTCGCAACATTGATAGTAACGAAATCAATCTACTCATTAAAAAACTCGGTACTCACCCGTTGGCTTTGGAACAGGCGTTACAGTACATGTCCAGAAAAAGAGTCACTGTGGAAAAGTGCACGAAGATTCTGGACGACGATCCTTATGCACTGCTCAACTTCAGGCTGGAGGGGAACGGTTACAGAAAAACTGTCTTCGAAACTGTGATAGGAGCGATGAAAGAGCTGGGAGACGAAAGCCGGACGAAAGAAACGATCTGTTTTCTGTCACATTTGACGACGGAAAAAATTTCGGCCAATCTTTTCCCGAAGGAAGTTCTCGATGTCGTCGAAAGAATGGTCGCGTTTTCTCTTTTGCGTCTAGAGGATGGCTTTGTGTACAACGACCAAACAGTGCTGATGATCAACAAAACGAATGTTGGGAGGACGATTGACACTAGTGTTCGTGTGGATATAGTAGACCGATTTTTCGTTCATATAAACAATAAAATTTATAATAATAGTGCTGGAACATTGATATGTCGAGAAATGTTACCGCATTTTAATTTATTTGTAAGTTATTTAGAGAACGAATGCAAAAATTTTGAAGGAGGAATATCTAAAAATTATATAATAAAACATTATTATTGGTTAAGTGGGTGTTATGAACGTGTTTGCAATCATGAAGATAGAAAAATAGTGTTACAAAAACTCTTATCTGCTACAGAAAAACTCGTTACCGATGACGATTCGCAAACTGTAAATATTGGACGGATATTAAAAGATATAGCTTGGTGCGAATATAATTTAAATAATTACACAAAAGCAGATGAACTATACGATCTAGCTTACAATAAATACAAAAATGCATATGAAAAGGATTCAATTAACATGTTTAATTTATTGAGAGAATGGGCCCTAATTAAAAGTATAAAAGGAGATTATCAAAAAGCCGATGAATTTCTAGATAATGCAATGACAATATTAAATAATCTGAAAAAGACAGACGGTTTAGATTGAATAAATGTCAACAGTCAGAATTCGAATCGGCGCATCAATACTATGCAACGTCCTTCGAATTGATTGAACGGCTGAAGGGCAAGGACGACGTTGCGGCGATTGATGTGCTACACAATTGGGCATATGGTGAAAAATTGAGAAAAAATCATAGCGAGGCATTTGACAAATACAACCATTGTCTTCCTGTATATAAACGTGTATATGGCGATGATCACTCTCTTACTGTGGATGTTATCGAAAACATTGAAGAGCTTAATAAAATCTTAGGTGAGTGTTTACTTCAATATGCTTTATTTTTTTATTTCGAACCGCCGAAAGGAGAAACGTTCGAGTGCGAATCGGAAAATTACAACCGAAATTCATCTCGAGTTTCAAAATAAAATTTAAAATCGACGCCAGGAGAATATTTTTGAAACGCGATGTTTTATCAGATTGCAATATTTTCGAATAATTTGAATTTTTTCAAATGTGTAAATCGATTTTCGACGTTTTATAGCTTTTTGCAATTAAACGAACGGGATTTATTTTCAATTCAAAAACGTCCTATGCTCTATTTTAATTGTTTAATGTATTTTTTTGTATTTTAGGAAATAAGATGCAAAGTCCAAATATAAAAGTGGTAAATATAAATAGTAAACTTTTATATTCGATTTAACATAATTAAATAATCTTTTTTTTTTCGATTTGTGTCAATTAAAAAATAAATAATCATGTTTATTTTATAGGAACCGTCGGCTGATGAAGAATTCGAAATTATTTATAATGATTATTTATATTTATTAAAAAAGTATTCAAAATCGTTGATTTCTTTATTAAACCTGCACCCAAATTGAGTGACGTAAAAGTACGTTGATGTTTGCAAAATATAACACGTTTTCGGCTAGAATGTTAATTTTTCGAGTTTCTTTTTTTAGCATGATTTTATTGAGACGTTTACAGCCCTACAAATAGAAATTGCTGTGTTGGAAGAAGAAATTGGAAAATTCGAAACTGAAGGGTGAGTCAAATTCGACACAATATGCAAATCGTCGCGTTTTTAATTACTCATTCATGTTTTTCGCAGGGCGATGACGAAATACTCAAACGTAGCTGTTAAAACTCAAAACATTAAAACTCTGAAAAATAAGTGTTCTGAAATCCGGAACGAACTTCCGAGCAGAATAAATCAACTTAAATCGGCAGCGGAATTTTACAAAAAATCGACTTCTCTATCGTAATAGCGTTTATTTTTCTATAACATGTCGTTGTCGTTGAAATAATTTACGAATGCCGACTTTCAGGTCGTCGATCGATCGAGTGAAAACAAAATTAGTGGAAAATGAATCAGCAAAGGGTAACACGAATTCGGCAGATCTAAATAATTATATAGAAAAAACTGATCAAGAAATTCTAAAACTTCTCAGCGAAGTATCCGAATTCTGTCAAGAAGGTGAGTTGTTTCTTTCGTTACATTGATAGCATATTAGCTGTTACTTAATAACTTTTGTTTTACATTTTTCAGGTGAAAAGTTGACGAGAAACAATCCATTTCTTGCCAAAAGTATCCAAGATTGTTGTTCCGCAATTGACAGTCAAAATACTCTAAAAAATTTATGGGGGGAAAAGCGGGAAGTTTTATGCGACAAACGAGATTTATTATCAATATTACAACAATTTGAAGAACAGCTGAACGAAGTTCAAAGTAAAAGTACAGGTTTGTTTAGAAAAAAAATATTTTTCTTTAATTCTTGTATGACTCTACGATCGATTAATTTCATAATTTATCGCATCGTTTGATTAGCCCATATTAAATGTAGATTTTTTATTTTAATATAATTCGATTATTATTTCACTGGAAATAGATGGAACTTCACCTTCAGAAATAAATTTGAATTTAATCTCAGTAAAGCAAACGTATGAAGAATTAAAAAACTGCAATGGAAAAGAAGCTCAAGATATTCGTGAGCGAATAGATGATTCTTTAGCAAAGTGAGTTTGACGAAATATTATTGAATATCACTTAACGAGTTTCGTTTAATTTGAATTCCGATTGTTGATAGATATAACGAATTGCTGACCTCCATAATTGAAAAATACAATCAAGAAATTGAGCGTCAAAAACTAAAGAAATACAAAACCTATATCGAAAACAAACTTTCTGCGAATATAGCAACTCTTGAAGAATTGACCGATTTTCAACACCGTCTCGATTTAATGGAAAAAGAAGTTGATGAGAGGTCTGCTCATTAATATTTTATATTCTATCTTCATTTAATATTAGTGTAATTTCGTGTTTTTCTTAATTTTGTACAGAAATGAACACGAAGGTGAATTTACTAATAGTAAAAGCTCATCTGGAGAAATTGAAAAAAAATTGGGAGAACTGAAAAATGCAATTTCAATGGCAAAAGGGGAAATTTCTATGAAAATAGCTGAAATTCACAATAAAGATGTATAGTTATTTTAGTTTGTTACTTTATGAATGATATAATAATAGATTAATTACAATAACGGAAATTGTATTTTATAGATAAATAATGAATTAGAGTCTATCACTTATTTGATTAAATCTGCTTTGGATGATTTGAAGCTTAAAAATGAAACGATTCTTATTTCAAATAACTTATTAAATACTAAGGAGAGAGAAGTGAGTAATATGATAAGTCAAAGTATAATTTTTTGACCTTTGTTAATTTTTATTTCATTAATTTATGTTGTAGTTTAATGAGTTAATTGAAAAAAGCAAGAATAACCCGAATCATCACCAACTTAAAAAGAAATTTGAAAAAGTGGAATCCTTGTTTATCGAATGTAAACAGAAATTACGACAACAATCCGATTATTTCAGGTAATAATTTATAGTTATTTAGTTCAAAATTCAAATGTGCAATTACGAGTGGTTTGCTATATTTCTAGCTTTAAAGACGAATGTCAGAAATCCGAAACATGGATCAAAAATAAAACGGGGGAAATTTCCTCTGAGGAATTTTTGATCGATTCTCAGACTTCAGAATCATTAAAAACATCTTTTTTTAATCTAAAACGTGAAATCGAAGGTAAGCAAACATTTCGCATTGGTATTATTAATTGAATTGTTAATTTGAAAATATGTATAATAAGACATAATCAAATTTACAGATAAACAAGAAAAATATCACGATATAGGAAGCCATGTGAAAAGATTTGAAAAGGATAAGTCTCCATATTTACAAGATGTGAAACGAATTCAGAAAACAGTCGATAGGACGTGGAATTGTTTGCGATCATTGAAAACAGCTCGGGAAAAAGTATTTATTATAAAGCAGTTCCACTTAAATGTTTTTATTAGTTTATTAATTTTTGGATATTGAATAAAAAACTTATTAATTTTTCAGGAAGTACGTTTTGAAAAATATTTCGAGCTTTTCGAAAAAATTCAAAATTCCGTCATACATTTGTCAACAAAATTTACTTTCAAAAATTCTAATCAGGTATTTTGATGTTTCTTAAAAAACTTTATTCTTATTGTTTCGAAGATAACTATAGTTAGTTTTCTTTTTTAGGAAAATTTGATAGTGGATTTAAATAATGATAGGATATTTATCAAGAGTGAAATAGAAAATCTTAAATCAGAAGCTCAAAAGTAAAAGTCAAACTTAACAATTCAACAATTTATAATACTTATTTGTAAAAACACTTACATTTTTTCAGGATTTCTGAAGAGTTTCCGAAGCTCGAAAAGTATATTCAGAAGGCTAAAGATCTATTTGTTTATCACTCAGAAACATTTTTATCTCAAATTCCCGAGAAGAGTAAACTTGAATTGGCCCACGCGTTTTTTTCAAAATCCACCAATTTGATGTAAACTTAATCAATTTCATTTTCATTTTCATTATCATATTAAAATATTTAATTTAAAGTTTAAGGTGCAAGGAGACTTTAAACGATATGGTGAATAAACGAAGTAATACTGAAAATGTCAAAATTGATTTTCACAATCAAATCTATAACCTGAAAATAGAAATTTTACATTTACGTATAACAGGTAAGTTATGGACAAAATAATTTCACCCTGAGCTTCGTGATTATATCAGTATTTAAATTATATTTATATTTTTAGGTGACGATTTAGCTACGGGAGAGAATTTCCTACAAGCATCGATAGTAAAACAAATGTTAGCTTTACATAATTGTTACTCTTTACTTCAAGATTTAAATATTTT
Source organism: Hydropsyche tenuis (assembly GCA_009617725.1). NCBI lineage: Eukaryota > Metazoa > Arthropoda > Insecta > Trichoptera > Hydropsychidae > Hydropsyche > Hydropsyche tenuis. The sequence goes on from VTON01000095.1 coordinate 605,332, forward strand.
AGAAAAAAATTCGAGTCAGGCCAAGTCAGAATTATCTCTAGCAAATTGGGTACATTAGAAAAATGTTTTATTATATTATACTTTTGTTTGTCGATTATCGACTGATACATACATTTAATTTTCAGGGCAAAATATTGTCTGAAATAGAAAAGAACGAAAACAATTTTCAGGATGATCCATTAAATACAATAAAAAATGAAATCATTGAACTGGTGAAGAAAGTGGTATTATACATTTTTATTTATTTTAATTTATATTAAATTTCTCAAAAAAACCTTCATTATTATTTTTATCAGACAGAAATTAAATTAGAGGATTTTAAGAAAGAAATGGCCGAGAGCATTGTAAGTATGCCGTCTTTTAAATAATATACAACTTCTAATTGATTTAATTAGTTGATATAAAGCACCGATTTTGATAGTAAACCAATCCAAAATTTACAGTTTGACGTTGATATTTGTCACGTATTGTATCAAATTTTCAATCGATTTTTTTTTCAAATATAATCTTTAAATTGTATTTGAACGTGAAGAATGAATGTAAGTTTTTCCGCAATAGCTACCAAAATTCGTGTTTTACAAATAAAAATTATATAAATAATATTAATCGATATAATATTATTTGATATTATTAATGAATTTGAAAATTTTGAAATTTTTTTTTACACGTCAAAATCAGGCAATCGAATTTTCATTTATTAATTGGTAATTCTATAATTTCAGAAAATAAATATTGTCAACAACAACAACAATAAACAAAACAATAACAACGACAGCAACAAGAATAATGACAATAACCTTCAATCGTTAATGTTATTTTGTGCTTTTATGACATGCACGTTAGCAATTGTGGTCTCATCAAGAAACATTCGATAGAAAGATTGACAACTATATTTATTATAAATTATAACCGTAAATAATTAAATTTCGTTTTCCCTTTCAATAGAACTAATTGTAAGCAGTTTTTATATTTAATGATTATCCTGTTTTTTTTCAAAAAAAAATTCACTTAATTTATGCCACAGACAGCTTCAGTTCCTACTAATGTAATTATTTTTAAGATTCAAGATTCCTTGTCCCTATGAGGATCAAGGGACATATTTTATATAATATAATTTGTTCCAAAAAAATGCTAATTTAAAAAAAATACAAATAATATCATTGTAAAATGTATTAAATACATACTAAAAATCAGTGCCGCAGGCAAATTATTTTTCATGATATGTAATTAAATATATACTATTGAAAAAATGTATTTTTTTAATGTATATTTGTTATGCAATCGTAACTAGCGTTGGATCAGAATACAATATTTTCCAGTGTTTTTTAACTGTTTTTCCTAAAAATTTAAAAAATTTCTGCCTTAATTTGGATATCTTACTTAGGACGGTAAACTTTATACAATTTATCACTTTTCTGTATTTTTTTTAAGCAAATTATTATTTTCTTCAATCCATTTAATACCTATCGTTTCATGTTGAAAAAAAATTCTCTCATCTCAAAGGTGCACTTAGCTTATTTTAATTTTAAATTAATTTAAAGGGATAATTTCTTAGAGAAGAATAAATAATAACAGAATATTTGAAAAAGACAAGATTTTCAAAAAAAGGTCAATCCTCTTCTATCACACATGCGAAATTTTTCAAAAATACTTCCACACAAGAGGGAAATCTACGACCTGAAGATCTCAAATTCATAGTCATAATATTAGAGCACAATACCCAACCAATTTTGCGCAATATGATCATGAATATCCAATGATACTGATTAGCTAAAATTGCCTGGTTACCGATTCCAAAAAAATACGAATTATCAATAATATGTTTATAAAAGAATGGCGTATAACGTTAGGTGGTCTAGTATTTTTTTTTTTTGGTTTCGCAAATTTTGGAAATATTTTCTCCTCAATTTGGAGGCCCCAAGCATGTGCCTCAAGCGCTATGCCTTAGTCCGCCATTGCTTATAATGCATGTCAAAATGCAAATTTATTCGTAAACAATTTACGAATAAATAATTTTTAATTGTTTTTTTTTTTCTATAAACATGTTACCTAAAACGTGTTGAACAAAAATAGGTCACAATTCATCAACCGTGTTTATAAGTATTTAAATTGAGATTCTTGACGAATTTCACGCATAATTTATGCATTATAATTATAATTTTTATCAATTTTTATCCATATACCTGAATTTTTAGTATCGATGGTTTTTTCGGATATGAAACATTCATTATTAATATAAAATTTATTCTTATTGTGTTTTTATGTATTTTGATGTATTAAAACAATTACTAGGAGAATGTTTAGATAGATGTTCTATCGAAAGGTTAAGAACCTAACCTTTCGATAGAACATCTAAATATTCCTACTAAACAGTAGGAATTCAAATCAATGCACGGTGTCTGGTGATATGGGGACAATATTAGTAACCAGATATGTATTGGATTTTTTTGTTTTACTCAAATAGGTATATGCAATGAAAGTATATTATTATATAAATCACATTTTTATTGTCTTATGTTTTATACAAAACCTTTCAATTTTATTAAATAAAATCGAGTGTACATACATATAATATACGTGTGCTTGTCAAAGTATCTTAATTTTCTATTGTATCTTTAATCCTAAGTACATCGACCAGCGATACTTTATAATAAATTAACATATAAAAATATAAATCTCAACATTTGATTCATGATCAATCTAAATCAGAGAGATCTAGAGACTTAACATTTTTTTGCAGTCTTTCACAATTGTAAATTAAACAATTTAAGAACATTCACAATTCAAACCATAAACTTAAAAATAAAAATATCGAAAAATCACATGAGCAAGTTATAAGTGTTGTAATCTTTCCCTCAGATTTTCAAGTTCTAATCTGATTTCCCTTGGTAGGTCTTCGCCAACTTGTTCGGTAAAATATTTATCAATAGCATCAGCCTGTAAATGGAAAATATAATTTATTAATTTGTAAAATTTAAAATATTTTGACCGTTATTGAATCAAAGTTTACCTCTTTCAACCAGAAATCTTTGGGAATATCAAATAATTGACTGATATCGATATCTTCTTCTAAACCTTCTAAATTTAACGAATCTTCTTTCGGCAAGAGACCAATGGGACTTTCTACATAACACGATTCACCGTCACATCTTCTCAATACCCATTCGAGAACTCTGCAATTTTCTCCGAATCCAGGCCACAAGAATTTACCCTTTAAAAAACAAACTGATAAATATCCAAACTCTTAACGAAAAAACATCAAAGTACATTTTTATAATTTTTACCTGATCACTTTTCCTGAACCAATTCACGTGGAATATTTTCGGTAATTTCTCTGGTGTGGTTTTGTCGGCCATCGACAACCAATGAGACAAATAATGTCCGAAATTGTATCCAAAGAATGGTCGCATAGCGAAAGGATCGTGCATAATAACCTTTCCCTATAAAATGAAATATAAGCATTATAGACACTAGTATTATTTTTTTTTTTTTTTTAAGAATTTTAGTAAAACAAAATACTCACACTATGTTCAGCGGCAGCAGTCGCTTCTGATCTCATTGATGCTCCTAAAAACACTCCATGAGTCCAATCATTAGCCTGATATACAAGTGGAACACCTTCAGGCCTACGACCGCCCAAGAGAATGGCTGAAATTGGAACACCGGCAGAGCTTTCCCATGCTGGATCTATCGTCGGGCATTGCGATGCAGGCGAACAGAACCTGATGAAATAAATATTGATATTTTCAACACTTACATACACAATAAAAACAATGTCGACCTTTGAAAATAAAGTACCTTGAATTCGGATGAGCTGCTGGTTTTTTGGCACTGGCTTTGTCCCATGGTTGACCGAGCCAGTCTGTTATTTGCAAATCACTAGGGATGCTTCCCATACCCTCCCAATAAACACCTCCATCGCTGGTTTCAGCAACGTTTGTGAATATTGTATTTTTGAATATGGTAGCCATTGCGTTTGGATTCGTATCGGCTGATGTACCTATAATTTAAAAAAAATTATGTTATATTGAGTGTTTTGATGGACTCGAAAATTAAACAAAGAACGTCGTGTTCAATATTTACCGGGAGCTACACCGAAGAAACCATTTTCTGGATTTATTGCTCTCAATTGGCCAGTTTCATCAAATTTCATCCACGCTATGTCATCGCCGACACATTCCACCTAGAAAAGTATTATATAAAATAGATTAATATTATATTTATATGATTTTTCATATTCAGATTGTTCTATCACAAATCAATAATCTTACCTTATATCCAGGAAGAGTGGGCATCATCATTGCAAGATTTGTCTTGCCACAGGCAGATGGGAAAGCAGCAGCGATATATCTTTTGTGTCCGGTAGGATCTGTGATTCCGAGTATCTACAAAATATTATTGTGTTAAAAATTGGCTTACAAGTAACAACATTTTTAAATATTTTAAATTATTCACCAGCATATGTTCTGCAAGCCAACCTTCTCTTCTGGCAATTGTAGATCCTATTCTTAAAGCAAAACATTTTTTTCCCAACAATGAGTTTCCACCATATCCACTTCCATACGATACAATTTCATTATTATCTGGCCTGATTTTGGAAAATATATAATTTTAGTATGCGATCATTAAACAAAAACATGAGACAATAAAAAGAATACATACTTATGAAGAATGATCGTTCTAGCAGGATCGCAAGGCCAGCTAGGCATTTCGTGGACACCACTTAGCGGAGTTCCGACTGAATGCAAGCACTTGACGAAATCTGAATTATCTTTTCTTAATAATTCGAGTACTTTGGATCCTTTACAAAATAAAATAGAAGATTAATACAGTTGATCAATCATAAAAATTCGAAATTTTTTAATAAATTCTAACTTACCAACTCTTGTCATAATGCTCATTGAATAAACCACATATGCAGAGTCGGTCAATTCAATACCAATTTTGGATAACGGAGAACCGATTGGTCCCATAGAATACGGAATCACATACATTGTGCGACCTGAAATAATAATATGATAAGTAAAGAAACACTTTGATTTTGGAAAATATAAAATTTGAAATTTTCAAATAACCTTTCATGCATCCAGGAAAACGATCAAAAATTGCTTGGTTATAATCAGCAGAGCTGATCCAGTTTCCCAAAGAAGATTGTCCCCACAACGTTTGTGGTACGACGTCTTGCTTCTTCTCGGTGCAAATAAAAGTGCGACTTTCTACTCTAGCAACGTCTGATGGATTTGTGCGTGCCAACCAACTGTAAATAAAAATTTGAATAAGTTACAATTGTCAGAGAGAAAAACAATGTTTTTCAATGATCAATAATAGAATTGGTTATAAATGTTATTGATAATATTTGAAACATACCAATTTTCGTATTTAGGCAGTCTTTTGATCGTTCTGCTCGCTTGCATCAATCTGAGCAAAGAAACGCCTTCTGAAGCGCTACCGTCACAAATGTGAACGGAATCTGGCTTACACAAAGCCACATTTTCTTCTATGTAAGACCGGACCTGTAACAAAAGATATTTCATATTGTAATTTTTCAAAATATAGTTTATTGTAACCAAGAATGTGTTTTTTATATGATATATTACCTGAGGAGACAGATTGGATAGATTTCCATTGATGACTCTGGTTTCTTTGATATCAAGGAAAGCTTTGGTTTGGATACCACATCGCAAGGATGAGTTTCCAAATTGTTTCAACACCGATGTGGTGCATCTGAAAATAATAAAAAAATATACTAATTAGAAATTATTGTGAATATGCATGTAAATTTATTGAAATATGTACAATTTTTATTTTACATATATAAATATAGTGAAATCAATATTTTAGTTTAATTTATTTCATTGATAATATTTTGAAGTATGTATGATTCAGATTTTATAAAATTATGAAAAAAATATTAATGAAAACTCAACTCAAAAAAAATTGTGGTGCGGGGTGACAACAAAGTGCCCACAAAAATTGATCAAATGTTAATAATTTTAAATTTTAAAGTATTTCAAAGAATAAAATTGAAGTTTTTAATTTTTCCGCAAGTAGAATACATTTTTAAAGATACGTAAAAAAAAAAAGAATAAAAACCAAAACTTACGGAATCTGAACAACAGCTTCAGGCATCTTGCCGAACAAAATCAAATCGACCAACGCAAAAGAACGAAAAACGACAAAAGTCCGCCGAAAAGCGATGTTGCCAACACGCAAGTTCCCATCTACCGAAAGAGCTCGCACGCTACCAAACGGACGAACGCGGCGTTATGGCCAAATGGCGAGCGCGGGCCCCATTTTATACCGGGGGCTCGGCCCCCCCACTTTTTATCCGGCTAATGTTATCGACATTCGAACACAATAACAAAACGCGTTGGGGGCTTGTCGGACTGTGATTGGCCAGCCTGGGAGGTGTGGCGGCTGACGCAACACCAGCGTCATGGTCATGGTGCGCTTGTGCCAATGCTTCGCGAATTGTTTTGGTTTTTTTTTAAGGCGGGACGGCGGTTGAGGTAGGGTTGCCGAATTTGTGAAAGGATCGTGAGTGGTTATGAAAAATATTGGTCCTGGTCAATTGGACATGGGCTTATTGGGAAATTGGACATGTCCATGTTTAATTCGTTTGTGCACGTATTCTTCGCGAATTGTTTTGGTTTTTTTTTAAGGCAAGACGACGGTTGAGGTAGGGTTGCCGAATTTGTGAAAGGATCGTGAGTGGTTATGAAAAATATTGGTCCTGGTCAATTGGACAATGACCAATTGGACATGGGCTTATTGGGAAATTGGACATGTTCATGTTTGATTCGTTTGTGCACGTATGCTTCACGAATTGTTTTGGTTTATTTTAAGGCAAGACGACAGTTGAGGTAGGGTTGCCGAGTTTGTGAAGGGATCATGAGTGGTTATGAAAAATATTGGTCTTGGTCAATAGGACAGTGACCAATTGGACATGGGCTTATTAGGAAATTGGACATGTCCATGTTCGATTAACTTATGGGCTCATTCATCTAAACTTCGTGAATTGTTTTGGTTTATTTTAAGGCGGGACGACGGTTGAGGTATTATAGAATTTCTGAAGTTGAAAAGCGTTCAAAGTTTTTATGAGACAAAATGGACTTGAACAATTAGACAATGGTTAATTGGACATCGGCTTATTGGAAAATTGAACATGTCCATCTTTGTTTCTTTTGTGAACGTATGCTTCGCGAATTGTTTTGGTTTTTTTTTTAATGCGGGACGACGGTTGAGGTAGGGTTGCTGAATTCGAGAAGCGTTCAAAGTTTTTATGAAACAAAATGGACTTGAACAATTAGACGATGGTCAATTGAACATCAGCTTATTGGAAAATTGAACATGTCCATATTTGATTCACTTATGGACTCTTTCGCGTATGCTTTGTGAATTGTTTTGGTTTTTTTTACGGCGGAATAACGTTCGGTGTAGGATTGTCGAATTTATGAAGTTTTTGTAAGTTTTCATGAAAAATATTGGACCTGATAAATTTGACAATGATCAATTGGACAATGATCAATTGAACAACGGTCAATTGGATAGTGGCTTATTGGAAAACTGAACTGTATTGGTTTTTTTTACGGCGGGACGACGGTTGAGGTAGGGTTGCCAAATTTGAGACGGATTCGTAAGGGATTATAAAAAATATTGATCCTGATCAATTGGACAATGATGAATTGAGCAATGATCGATTGGACAATGATTAATTTTACAGTTAAAGTTCAGTTAAAGCACGGTTTCTAGTTTTTGAGAAGTAAATGATTATGAAAAATATTAGATCTGATCAATTGATCATTGTGCAATTGCACAATGATCAACTGGACATCGGTTAATTAGAAAACTGAACATGAACAAGGGTTACCGTTTTAAAGAAGTGTATGTAATTACGAAAAATGTTGGGTCTGATCGATCGGACAGTGATCTTCAGAAGATTGGCGTATTGGAAAATTGAACATTAAACATCTACACTTTCAATTCACTCACACTTTGATTACGAACTGGACAATGAACTGGAAATTGCAATTAGCAAAATTTAAATTGACTCGAAAAATAATTCAAAGCCAGATAATTAACGAGTTAACATGTTTTCGAAATTCGATCAAGAAACATTTGTAACATTTTATGCTTTAAAGTGCTATTTAATGCATCTTATTATGAAATCGGTTGAACTTTGTCACATGTTATAAGAGCACATACTACATTAAAAATTTCGAATGGATTAGAAATGATAAATATAATTTTTTTGCACTTTGATTTTCAGGAAATTTCAAACGATAAGATCTTATCGAAAGATTCTCGAGAATCTAAAGTACCAAATTTCAACAACATCGACATTGAACCCAGGAAATGGACCGACAAGAACAATTAATACATTAATTTCGAATTCGACATCAAATTAACACACCCATTCGATTCAGACGAAAAAAAATACATTCTAGCGATTCCTTGAACTTTGAAATCGAGTTTTGTTCGACTGTTATTATTATCTTTTCCATTATTTCGACGCTCTCCATAATTTGCCAGGCAAATATTATCGTCGAGTGCAAAACAAACATTACATTTTCAGCACACGATAAACCGGCTGTAAACACCATTGTTTGACGCGAAATGTTGGATCGAAAACACCACAAAATGTATAGTGTTATATTTCTTTGGAATTCTATCTGTATATAAGGATAAAAGTTTTGTTTTCGTGTGTTGATAAGTGAAGTTGAAAACATATTTTTTTCAACTAAAATTTCTATTTTTTTTACAGTTATTTAAAATGTATAAAAAATATATTTATAATATGTAGATTACAAATTTTTATGTATATTTGAACATTGTTCTCAAATAACGTCATAGAAAAACGCATCAAAAGATTATTGAACGTAATACGAAAATTATCTACTTTTTCCACGTAATAATCCGTATAAAAATACATCCATAAAACTCAGAAAACAATTCAATAAAAATCGAATAATTTAATCGTTCGAACGTCAATGATTAATTCGATAAAATCGCGTAAACATCCTACTTTAGAAGAATCATACAGATTAATCAGAATTGTGTTAATTTGGAGAAATATTGCACAATATGTCCGTGTTAGATAAACGGCCGAAATTTCAACCGTTTAGCTTCGATAAAAACGTCAAAAGATCTATAAAAATTTGAAAAAAACATAAATTGAGGTCGTAAGATCAGACGACTGTTGTCAAGTCGCCTACTTATAACATAACGTTCAAATCGTTGCATCATTATCCAGACAAGAAAGCCTTGAAAGTGATAAACAAATCGAACGTTCTATGATAATCAACAGAATTGTCAATAGAAAATATTTTCGAGATTCTGAAAATAAATCATTATATTCACCGTTGACCCGATATGTGACATCATCGTCATAAAAATCCTATATGTTGCTGAATACGAAACAAAGCATTTTTTAAATTCGAATTTTTAAATGGAAAAGTGTAATAGATTTTGATCTCGAGCCGAAAATATGCCCATTTATATACTGAATTTATTGTATGTCGCTTAACTTCGGCAAATTTATGAGTAAACCATTGAAATATAGGATAACTGGACTTTGGATAATTTGGAAAACTTATATAGAAATATTGGACTTTGTAAAATTCGAAAAAATTATATTGAAATATAGGACAATTGGACTCTGGACAATTCGGAAAACTTATATTGAAATATAAAACAACTGGTCTCTGAAAAATTCGGAAAAATTATATTGAAATATACAACTACTAGATGTTGGATAATTTAGAATATTTATATTGAAATATAGAACAACTAGATCCTGGAAAATTCGGAAAGTCTATATAGAAATATAGGACAATTAAACTCTGGAAAATTCAGAAATATACAACAATTGAACTCTGAACAATTCAGAAAACTTATATAGAAAAATAGGACAATTAAACTCTGGACAATTCAGAAAGTCTATATAGAAATAGAGGACAATTAAACTCTGGACAATTCAGAAAACTTATTCAGAAATATACGACAATTGGACTCTCAACAATTCAGAAAACTTATACACTGTATAAGTTTTCTGAATTGTTCAGAGTTCAATTGTTGTATATTTCTGAATTTTCCAGAGTTTAAATGTATATATTTAATTGTAATATTCCTGTATAATATATAGGAATATAGGACTATTGAACTCTAAACAATCCGACCCCTAATTTATGAAAAAAATAAACACATCCAAATTTGATTGTGAATATAATTATAATAATAAATATGTTACATATCTAAAAATGTGTGAGTATAATATCGATATGTTATGCTCTTTTAATTTTTGCAAATTTTCGAATGCAAAATTAACACACAATGGATTCGGGGCAATTGCATTTTTCAAATTCATTTCGGTTGATCGAAAATTCGATAATGCATTATTCATAAGTTCTAAACGGCGGTCAATTTAAAAAAATAAAAAATAAAGATGCACGTTCGTCAGAACGAGACCTGTTTTTAAGAATAATTGCAGTGTTTTGTGTGAAAACGCGCAATTGATAATTAAATAAAAATGTTGTTATTCGATGATGAATTTATTGTTTTGTTTACGTAACGTAACGTGTTTTTAACGTAATATATTTTGTTATGAATCGCATACATATTATAATATTGATGTTATGCATTCTCGATCATCATTTTTAGGAATGAGAGTTTTGATAACAAACTCTTCATACTGATCTTTTTTTATTGTGTCTTGAAATTTCAGACCCCGAGATAATGTTCGGAGAGTTCAAGTTCTTATGACCGCGAAAAAATTTCAATTGGTCTCGACAATATTTTGTTTCAGCTTTTTTGCAAATTTGAGACGTTTCTATATCAATTTAATTCCTGGAATAGTCGATTATTTCCAATATAGTTTAATTATAATCGATATAAAAATAAATTACAAGTCGATAGAGTTATTTCGGAAGAAAATCGAGTGATCCAAATTTAGAGCAAAGTGTTGACATCAAATTTATTTTTATGAAAGTTGACTAAATTGTTATTGAAACTTTGAGGAGTGATACGCAATGTTGATATTTTGAAAAAGTCAACATTTTTAAGTTACAAAAGTTAGAAGATTAAAATGAAAATATATGAATGATGAATCTAGAAGTCTATAATAAAAATATTATGAGATTTCACTGAAAAGAACTGAATTATAAAAGCTATGTTGTTTTCGATCTAAAATAGTTTCTGGGTAAAAATATTGATCATCTAATTTAAAGTGATTTTTAGTGATACTTAAAACATATGTAATATTTAACTGATTTTAAAATTATTTGATATTTTCGATATTCAACATGAGTTTCAAAATAATTCTGAGAAAAAAAATTTTAAAATATTTCCAAATGCAAGTAAACCCACTGATTATGAAACAAAAAATATCTGAAACTGTCACTAATATGAACTTTTCATTGACGCATTCCGGGAATGAAATTATCACACCTCATACAATATAACTTATTACATTTTTCCATTTAAAATAATCGCAAATATTCGCAAGATAGAAAACATTTACGGAATAATTAATTTACGTAACAATCGTATTATTTTCGATAATATTTATATTATTTATTCAATAAGTCATTTCCGCTCATAACAATAATTAATTTTGTGCAATATTCAACAACTGCAATACTGTCAAAACACTTTTACAGTCATGCAAAACAATTCTAATAATAGAATAACAAACAAAAGAACTGGAATATTCAGAATGTCGCGATGGCAACACGTTTGGATTCGAAAGCCGATTCTAGTCGCTTTTTGTTGGCGTCGATGTTTCAAAAGTGGTATAAGTCCACATTCGAATATTTGCAGTACGAAGTTTCTGCGTGAGAATTGAATTATCGCCAGATTTGTTTGTTGGAATATCGGAAATATTTTAAGAGACATTTTTGAAATTTTTTTTAGAGTTTGTTGTTCGATATATTAATGGAAAATATGCAGGTGTTTAATTGGGGATTACGAAGAAGTTAATTTATGAATTCGGAATTATATACAGGTTGGTCCAAAGATTTTAAAAAGGTGATAGGTCATGTTGTTTGGAAATTTTTAAACAATACATACTTTAGTCCAAAGTATCATAGTTTTTGGGTTATTATTATATTTTTTTGATTTTTAAGAAAAAAAATTAAAATCTCAAACTTGCACACTAATAATTTCCAATTGAAAGATAATATGGCAGAAAAATCTTATTTTTTTGTTTGTTTACTATGTATTTAATCCTTAAATAGGAATACGAAAATCTATATATAATACATAAGCAAAAAAACTATCAGAAATACATGATTAGTTATTAAAAAAAATACTGAAGTAAAGGAAAACTAGATTTTTTTTATATTACTTGTTAAAGAAATATAGATCAAAGTTTCAAATATTTTTAAAAACATCTTTGTTTAATTAAAGCCCTTTCTATTGATTTATCAAGCATACAGATATCTATCCGATTCTTAAAACTAGGGTACAAAAATGAAACGACATGGTATAGCCAAAACCGACACTATTTGACGAAAAATTGTCCTTCAGTGGATAACTACGCCTTTTCCCGAAAATAAGACCCGGTCTCATATTAAATTTAAACTATAAAACTGCACTAGGTCTTATTTTCTGGGTAGGTTGTTCGGGAAAAATAAAAAAATAAAACAATTCGCAACAGGTTTTATATTGGTAAATCATGGTAAATCATTGGTAAACCATGGTAAATCTTATTTTCGGGGTAGGTACTATTTTCGGGGAAAGACTAATAGCTTAAGACGATAATAAAGATGAGATTAATCGGATCCTTCTGCAATTCCAAGCAGGGTTTCGAACCGGAACTGAACCGAAAAAAATATCAGTTTATTTCGGTTCAGCAAAAAAATTCGAGCATTCGAATATTTTTCCAAAAAAATATTTTTTTGGAAAATTCGATTTTTCTTTGGAAAAATCAGCTTTTGTAAGCGTGCGGTTTTTATTTAAACTTGGAGCTAAACCGAAAACCGGAACCGAATTTAAATATATTTTTTAACCGAAAACCATAACGAAAAAAGTACAGTTCGAAGCCTTGTTTCAAAATTGACCAAATTTACAAATTTAACTCTTTGACCAAACCGAAAATCATTCAACCCCTCAAACGCCGACATACAAAAAATCAAATAAAACAAAAAGGACATACACCGCTTTCCGAAAGACGCCGATTGACCTCTCGCGAAGGTGAACCGGTCTCGGACGAGCCCCCGTCTTGTTTCGCGTTGGCAACACTGGAGGCGCGGCTCGTGACGTCACCGGCTCGAAATGTCGGCCGCCTTGTTGCCAACTGGCGTTCGTTTTTTTTTATTTATTTATTATTATTCGGTTGTTATCGTCGGTTGGTGACTGAATGTCGACCTCAAGAGTCGCGTGGTCGTCGATAAGTGTCGGGTTGTTAACTTTTCGATGCATGGCGAATTTTGTATGGGGTTATTGTTTAAAAAAAAAAATTATGTTATTTTGAATTGTGTGCATTGGTCGTGATGCATTTGAGATTTGTAATTGGAGTTGTATGTTTGAATTAGTAGGGTCGAATGAAAAACGCATATGGAAGTTATGTTCAGCTCTGTTCGTTATGTTGTGCGTTGTTTGCGAAATTGCTTAGTTCGTGTATGACGCAATAAGTGTTTGCGTTAATAATATAATGAGATGGCGCTTTGTTGATGGTTTTTTTCATCAAAACTTGAACTTTTTCCTTTTCAAAGCATAGGATGTGTCAATGGTTAGGTAGGGATTTGATTGTTTGTTTTAAACTCCATTTGTTGTTTAACAAAACTAAATTTTTTATGTGGAAAGGAGTGCAATGAAAAAGTAGTTAAAATTTCAGATAATGAAGTTATTCGGTTTTGAAAAAAATCTACAAAACGCTGTCTCACACTCCCATGAACTCAGCTGTCCCTCTATATTGTTTGCAAAAGTTTATTGCGTCATACGCGAACTAAGCAATTTCGCAAACAACGCGTAACAACTATAAATATTAAATAAACTCTCCCAAAATCCGTAAATATTCGCAAAACCTTTATAAAACTCATCCACATACAAAGTCAAGTATTCAATTGCTCTGAAAACGTTACATATAATATATTCAGTACACAAAAGTTTCCCATCACACTTATTACTCCCATGGTTTTCCTTTACATCGTTTCCATCCCGAAATGATTTTACCATGTGGGAATTAACTTTCAGGGGTCAACATTCGTTCTATGAATTTTCTAGTAACGAAAATTCTACGCTTTTTCATTTCCATATAAGTATAACTTCAAAGATTCTAAAATACCAGTGAAATCATATGATTTTTTTAATTGACAAAATTTCCAAATTCACTCTACTTATCAGATATAGATTGAGGAAAAAATAACTATATTTAGTGGTGTTTTTCTCTGATGGAAAATTTCCGAAATTATTTAAAAACACTGTCGTAATCATTACATTAATTTTTTTCCTCGCGTTGATCAATTTCGAAACTTAAACCCACAATTCGAAAAGATCAAAAATGACACAAATATTCAAACCCAGATCATTCCGGATTGCAACTTCGTTTCAACACAACAAATCAAACATCGTACAGCTGAAAAATGATATTTTTTCAAACAATATTCATGATATTGTAACAGGTGCATGATTTGCAACAAAAATGGCGCCTACGTCCTAAAATATTTTGATTCCATAATTCTACTAGCATTTTCGATTTTTTTATGTTTATGTCGAGCGATTTCCGTCTTTTTGTTATGTAATGCTTGTTTTTGTTGTTGTCGTTTACGCCTTTCAAAATATTATGGCGCTAAATTCAAAATAAGAAGTGCATATTGTTGATGAATTGGAAAATAAATTCGTATCGCTGATCGTTCAAATAAAAAATGGCGATAGTTCATATGTACGACCTTCTAATTCGAGTTGGTAACAAAAATTGTTTTCGTCATATGTTATTTTGTTTGAATAATTACATCATTTTTGTTGTTTACGATGATGAAACGCGTTAGTGAAATTGCGCGCGTTTTTCAAACGAATTTTTATCTCGTTTTAATTTATTTTATACAAAATTTTATTGAATTATAATTTGAAATGTATGTATGTATTTGATGATCCATTTTTAAACTATGTTACAATTTTATCAATGAATGTATATATTATTTTTAGTATATCTTATGTCAATAAAAGTCTGATATCCTCAATACTGATATGTATAATATTATATTTATTATATGATCGTTTATCTTGTTTCTAACTGAAATTTTCTGATATTTTTTTTATTCATTGCATATAATTTTTAATGCATTTAATTTTATCACAAAAAATCTGTTGGATACATAATTATTTTGATACAAAATCTATTATTATTCAATTGCAGTATAAACTTTATACTATCATTACAAAATAGAAAGTGAATTTGAATAATCACATATCACAAATATTAAAAAAATCCACTCAAATATACAGACAGAATTTAATTTTGCAATTTTGATACAATCATATCAATTCTATTTAACAAAATAATAACGATTTCATCATCAATTGTGATTATCGGCAAATTTCGCCATAATTTCGACCGGAACTGATAACACCGTACATTGTCATGACGATTTAATCTTTAAATTGTCGCAAAAATACAACGGAATTCGATATTGTTATTTTCGTGCAGAATCGATCCACAAATTGGACTATCAATCAAAATTCATGGTTTCCTGATAACGAGGAAATCCATCATCTGATAAGGATCCGCTCAAAAGCCGCGCCTCCAAAATGGCAAACTTTGAACGTGAATGATAAAAACATCCGTTTGATAAACTCGTTTTTTTTTTAGCATTTAAAATATTCAAGAAATTGGTTTTTAATGAGAATCAAAATGCAATTTTTTATGTGCAAAATAAAAATAAAAATATTCATTTGACGTTTGAAAATATATTGAGTTTTTTGATTATTTGTAAAAATTGCAAATAATGATTTTTTACTTATTAATTCATATGATATGACTATGGTGAAAATTTAATACTTGTATTGTTAAAAAATAATTAATTAAATAAGCTTTTGATTGGTTTATTTTGTTCGATTTTTTAGTTTGAATCAATAGCGTCATATCAAAAATTTGCAATACTTCAAAATAATATGAAAAAATATTAGTTGAAATAATAAAATCGATAATTTAGTAATATTACTGAATTGATGCTTGATGCTTGTTAGTATATGAAATAACTTTCAAAAATTGTTAACTGATATTAAAATGTTATTTATAAAAGTCGGAAGATTGGTAAATTACATGTTTTATAATAAAATAAATATTTAAAAAATAATATAAATATAAATATTTAAAAATCTAAAGATAAATTGTGAATGTTAGCTTTTCAAAATTTTCTAAAATATTTCTGTAAATACAATGGGATTTACTTAATCAGCAATCAATGATAAAAATACATATGTTTTGTTCGATTTGATTTTGCTTATAATTTATTCAATTGATCTTTGAACATGAGTTTCAAAATATTCTAGAGATCGTTCATCTTTCATAAAACTATAAAATATGTATATTATATCAATACTTTTCCATATTATCAATCACTGCATATTGAAAAAAGATCAAATTATTCTAACAAACCTATCCCATCATTGTAATTTGTAAATCCAAAATGAATACATCAACAAACTTTTTCCGAACTTTTATCAAAAAAATACCAAGAATTCTCATCGAAACCTATCATTTACCAATCTCCAGACATCCACAGCAACACGTCGATCAAAATAAACACATTAAAACGCAAAATGCATACGTTTCAATTGCATCATTGTCGAAATGTGGTCACCTTGCCGACACAGTACGTTCACCCGTTTTTTCATGTTTACTTCAGCCGAACAAAGAAATTCCTTTTCTTGTTAATAAAAAAGGGCACTGAAAGGGTACTATTGAAAATATATATTCATGGGATCGTTCAGCGAATGAAAATCGGATCGAATTCGCAATGGAAATGGCAAAACGGAGTCGGTTCAAAGTCTTCGGGATGTTGCATCATTGTTCTTTGATACTGCACGTATCTAGTTCGAGTCGGTTTTGTTGACCACATAAAAAAATATATGTGAAAGTGTTTTGGTGCTTTTGTATTAGTTTTCAGTTCGTTGCTGAATACGTCCGACGAAATAGTGTTTGGATTAAATGAAAAAAATTGAGTTTGTTGAGTAAAGTTACGTTATAGTATCTTAAATGACTAGATTGACTAGATAGAGTGACCAGGTTTTGAAAATGTTCGAAGAGGACAATGACGAAAAAAAAATTACTAATAGGTTTAAAAATGATTATTTCCAATTTAAAATTGAAAAAATATAAATTTTATAGGTTTTACACTTCAAATTCAACCTTTTAAACTTCAAATTCAACCATCGGAAAGTATAATTGAGGCCGTTGTTGTGGTTGATAATATCAACTGGAGGAATGGTTTCCGATGGTTGAGTTTGAAGTTTAAAATTTCGAATTTGAAGTGTAAAACCTAACACAAATCGTTCCATGTTGAGACAAAATTTCGTCTCATGTAAAAGGTGCACTTGACCTGTTTTACTCTTAAATGATAATTTTTCTAAAAGAGAACAAAGGGGTATGATTTTCCTTTGAAGAAGACAAAATACAAAATTTTTGAAGATAAAGTTCCCAAAAAAAGGCCCATTCTCCTTAAAGAAAGGTGATTTTTCTTCGAGGAAGACAAATTTCTTAAAAGGAGGACAATCCTTCTCAAAAGACTGATCAGTCTATTAAAATAAAATGAATCATCTTCAAAAAAAAAAAACTATATTTTGAATCACTTCGAATTCCGATCAATACATAAAGAGAAATCTGAAAACATACCGAATAAGAAATATCAAAAAATTTAACAGATCCTAACTAATATGCGAACTCTTCCGCAAAAAAAACGTCAGATTCGTTCAGATAAAATATTCAAATTTTATTGACGGAACAATTATGTAACTTTCACTACTATAGGTCATTTTTTCAAGATAGATCATGATATCATGTTATGTAATTTACTTATTTTCAAATGCAAGCGAAAACACGAAAGAAACCGTATATAGTTGATGGCCTCGTTTCAAAATCGAACGGACGACCATTTTTTTAACGATACAACAATAAAAAAAAATAGACACGTTTTGTCGATAACGGAAATTATTTGAAAATTACTTCTAAATTGGTAAATGGAATTTTCGAAAATTAAGTGAATTTTTTTTTCGTAATACGAGCGACATCTTTGTTGTGAAAAAATTAAATGATTTTTTTTGTTAATGCAAAATTTGATTGACGTAGACATCTTTCGGTTCAATTTTGGACAATTCAATAAAAATGTTTTGAATTTGTTGAAAATTATTCGGAATCAAATTTTATTCAATGTTGATTTTACGTTCTTAATTTTTAAAATTTGGACAATTTCAATGATGACGTATTCAAAAACAAAATTAATACTACACAATATACGTTTGACAATTTTAAATATTATTTTTTTTCATTCATACATTTTTCTCATACATAAAATCGATTATGTTTCATCATAATAACACACAATGCATTCTGAAATAATTCATTTTTCTAAAACGAACTTGAAAATATAATACATATAACATAATTAATTCTACATAATATACATATGACAATTTTAAATATTATTTTTACATTCATACATTTTCCTCATACATAAAATCGATTATGTTTCATTATAACACACAATGCATTCTGAAATTACTAATTTTTCCAAAACGAACTTGAAAATATAACATAATACATTTGTGACGATTATTATTGTTATAATACTCGGTTTTTTTGGTTATTGTAGTTATTTTTTATGAAAAAGCGAGATTATGCCGATTCGTTCATAGTAAATATTGTTGTTTATGATAATCGCACTTTTTGCAGTATGACCTTACTAATCTAAATATTTCCTCATGATTTCGATTTAATAACAAGTGCTTTCACATTCTGATTAAATTGTGTTCAAATTTTATATTCGCTTGATAAACGAGCCGGGTTTTTTTTTCATTTTAGATTTCGAAAGATATTATTCTATATGAAAAAAATTGAAGTTGCAGTCGTTAAATGGAATTATTCAAATTGGAAATGTACTTGAAATAAAAACGTGTAAATTGAAAATAGATGATGAAATTTTAAAATTTGGAATCGATTAGTTTTTCAGCTGTGTAAATTCGATGATTTATGTGAAAGGTGTTTGAGATTTTTTTCAGTTTTGTGTGATTTATTTCGGCATATCTATTGATATGTACAGTTAACTCTCGATTGTTCAAACTAATGATAATTGAAAGATTTTTTATGAATTTCTTTATATAAACAATTGTTTCATTAGTTATAAAGTACGTATAGTATTTTATTCGATACAGTATCAATACAGTTAAATCTCGATTAGTGGAACTAATGATAATTAGAAGGAAATTTTGGTGATTTTTTTATATAGGCAATTATTCAAATTGTTATTACGTATTGAATTTTATTCAATACACTTAACTCTCGATTATTTGAACTAACGATAATTAGAAAGTTTTTTGTGTGAATTTTTTTATATAGACAATTGCTTCGTTTAGTAATACATATTGTTATTTTTTTCAATACAGTATCAATACATATCAATACAGTTAACTCTCGATTGTTCGAACTAATGATAATTAGAAAGTTTTTTCACATGGTTATTAATGTCATTTGTCATTACTTAAAATATTTTATTTAATCAAAAATTTTATGGCTCTTTTAATGATTTAATTTCATATATTTTTAATATAGTTAATGAAAATGGATAATATTATCAATGAATTTGAATTTTTTTTTCTTCTTAAAAAGTTGTGTCCGGTTTTTTTTTTCATAAAGTTTTAGAAGTTAGACGATATATAAATATTTCAAAAATGGAAATTTTTATTTCTGTCCAGATTCCTTATAGTAAAAATAAAGATTTACTTATAATACAGATTCCCTATTGCAGTTAAAGTGAATTATCAGTGAATCTATATTTTTACACTTCATAGAAAGATTGAGTTGGATTAGATTAAGTTGGGTTAAACACAGATCCACTGATAATACATTTTCCCCACAACACACACAAACTAAAAAATTAGATAATCCACAAAACGCAATCAAAATTATCATTTAAAAAAATCTATTATTTTCATCGGAAAATACAAAATTTTTCAACGATAAATCAATCACAATCTAAAACTGCACAAACATCAAAAAACAAAAAAAAATCACTCACTTCGATAAGAAAAGCAGAGCGAACACCATCTTGAACACCGATCACCTGCAACGTGAAAAAAACATATAAAAAATGCATCGAAACGGCGCCGCTAGGTGGCGCACGGACACGACACGACACAACCTAACCTAACCTCACCTAACCTCAACCCGACCGATTTCGGACCGCGTTCGCCGACAACAATGCGGGATTCTAGAACCGTGGACTTTCTAACGGTCCGAAGTGGCGCAATTTAGACCGGACTGGTCTTTCGTGAACGCCCCCGAAGGTTGCGCAATGTGGCTATGGCCGCGGTCGCGGTCGGTTATGGCCGAAGGAAATCGGTCGACTCGTCGAAAATCGAAAGTAGAAATTGGCGAAAGTGGAATCCGGGAAAAGGGTCTACCCTTATTTTGATGTGATTATGAGATTTATTTGGAGTTTTGTTTAATTTGAACTGGTTGTTATCAACGTAGGGGAGACTTGTCTAATTTCGTGATACTAAGCGCTTGTTTGTAATTGTCTTGTATTCTATTGTAAAATTTTATTAAAACAAAGCTTACAATCATAATAACTAATTTTAAAGCAAAGCTTGCAGTCATAAAGCGCCAACCTTCTTTTTCGTCGAATCATTATTTAGATGTTGTAATTCTTACCAATTTTGTGACATTTCCTCAAATGATCGAATCTGAGACGTCTAATTCCGTGATACATTGGCTAATTTCGTGATAGTGGACGTGAAATTCCATGATAGCATACTCAATTTTGAGAAAAGCTTCATAATATTATTTTTATGATAATAAAAAGATTAGCATTGAAATGTTAAAGACGATTTACATTTAACAATATTTTTTCAAAATAACTGGTGAGTTTTTTAAATACCTTTCGCAGTTTCAAGAAAAGCAAAAGTAAATGAAAAAAAACTATTTTTCTTAATAAAAATAATTTTTTTCATTGATACTGACTACTAGATGTCTGCACAACAATTATTTGTAATTTATTTTGAAACTTAAAGTTGTTAACTTAATATAAAATTTTTAAAATAATGCTCGGATTCTTAAGCCTATCATACTCATCCCTGTAAATATTTTAATAAAAAGATGTTATACACTTTTACATATAATATGTACTCCTATTCTATCTAATGATAGTAAAAAAAAAAGTATGTAGATCAAAAACTTTGTATTACTCATCTGAATCACACGTGTACTCCGCACAGCGAAAAAACAAAAAATCAACGCAATACATGTCTATATTAGCATCATAAATGAGCGGTTATCAATAAATTATGTCATTATGAATTCGTGTATATAGTGGCAAATTTTTAGTAAATGTAATTCCCTAAAATACATTGGAATTATTTTAAAAAAATCAACTTTATTCTGACTATCCTGAAATTAGACAAATCTCCCCAGTGAGTTAAGATAAAATTATTATTTTTATATTATTTAAAAATGTTTGCATATAATGTTATATTTAGTGCCTATCTAAGTATATCGTATTTTGAGCATTGCTCAAAACTGAAATAGACTGAAATAATTAGGGAACATTTTTGTTGTTATCCATAAATGGACAATTAATAAGTTACAATACTACATAATGTGTCATCATCAACGTTATATTTACTATTCACTAATGAAAAGGAAAAATATGCAGATAAAAATTTATAACTTCTTGGAAAAAAACGACTCAAAAACTTTTCATAAAAATATTTTAAGTAGGATTTGAATTATTGAACGATTTTCAGAAGCGCAATTGCTTTTGGCAACACGAAAAAGTTTTTACGTCATTTGTGAATGAGCAATCATTTTTTTATCTTTTTAATTCAATTATGACGTCAATAGTTTTCTTCTATTATCTCAAGTGAAAAAAGATTAAATCCGGAAGAATTACTATTGTATAAGCAATAAAAAACATCAAATTTAAGGAGTTATTGAATTATTTAAAAAATAATATGAATATTTTATTCGATACGAATTTTTAGAGATCAAAACTCTTCTCACTTTCAGATTAGATATGTTTCAGTAAAATGTATTATCAGTGAATGTGTAGTTTTATACTATATGGAATCTGTACAGAAATAAATATTCCCATATTACACTTTATCTACCTTTTAACACTTCACCAAAAAAAATCTAATCTAACAAAACCCAAATTTTTTTATGATCAGCAAAAATATACTTT
Source organism: Hydropsyche tenuis (assembly GCA_009617725.1). Classification (NCBI taxonomy): domain Eukaryota; kingdom Metazoa; phylum Arthropoda; class Insecta; order Trichoptera; family Hydropsychidae; genus Hydropsyche; species Hydropsyche tenuis. The sequence continues at coordinate 627,726 of VTON01000095.1, forward strand.
CACTGCTAATACTTTTTCACTATGAAATATTATATATTTATCAGATTCGATTTACATTCGAACTATTTTCCTATCTCTTCCATGTTTTTGTTTACACAAAACAAAAAACATCAACAAGATGTCAATTAATAAGAATCAGACATATTAAACCGAGTTGTTTGTCTAACAAGAATATTGATTTGAACTGTTCTGTTGACATTCGAAATTTATTTTCGCATAGAAAATATAGACAAGTCGAACAGACACGTCATACAAATTCAAAAGTGAAAATATTATGCACAATTCGACATACCAGTGGCGGGTTTACTTATACTATATATAGGCAATAGAGAGACTCGCCTCAGGGTCCCAGCTTTTATGAAAAATATTTTTTTAAAGAATATTATAGTTTTTTTTATATCAACTCACAGTGGCGGATTTACCTATACGCAGTGGAGGCTCTTGTCTCGAGGCCCCTACCATGAATGAAAAATAAATTTTTAATTAATTATTATAGTTTTCTATATCAATCCAAAAAATATTATGAGATTTGAATCACTTTCTGAAGAAAAAGAGGCGTTTTTTTTTTTTTGCGCAAAAACAAAATTTATTGCTTATTTATATGAAATCAACAATCATTTTATTCTATAGAATCTATTTCTATATCGATAATAAACGTTAAAATTTTCAAGGATAAGTTTGGAATCCGGCCCTATATTTTTCAAGCTTTTTATTAATTGTATATGTAATAGGGTCCCAAAAAATTAATGATGCCTCAAGCTCTTAGTGGAGTAAATCCGCCACTGCCAATTCAATAGACATCATGAAAGTCGAATCACTTCGAAGAAAAAAAGGGTTCATTTGCACAAAAGTAAATTTTATTTTCTAAAATCGCCCATTTGTTCTTTAAAACAATGTTTTCGGCCGTTATTAATGATTGGTTTTAATATTTTATGCTTTATGGAAAATGGTTAGATTTGGAACATAGCCACAGGTGTAGTCAGAGGACCCTGACTCCTAAATTTTTAAAATAATTAAAAATTATACTTCAGGTCCCTTAAAAATTTGTGAAACGGACCCTCAACAAAATAAACCCGCCACTGGACATAACGATCATTCGAAAACTGAAGAATTCGTTGACGAATCACTTTCGAAACAATTAAAAACCAAAATAGCAAACGGTAATAGATTAAGAGAATGGACAAAATACGATAATTATAGAAATGTGTCGATAAATTTAGAGAATCGTATCATTTTTTTTTCTTTTAATATTGTTTTAATGCACATTTAATCGACGTAGATTAGGATTCGATATGTGGCATTTTAATTATTGTCTTTCGATTGTAAGTTTTTTGTTTTTGAAAAATACTTGTTTACTTTTCTTGAAAATTTTATAAAATCGTAAACATGTTGATGGTTCTAAAGATCGACAAATTGTTGTGAAATCGTCTTTATGTAGGACATTTAATTATTTAAAAATTTTCAATATGATTAATCAATATCAAGAAGTCAAAATAATTATTGATTTGAATTATCGAAACATTTAATTAATACATATTAGAAAGATAAATATTTTTATGTAACTTGGACAGAAAATACAATATTGATTTTTATATTAACAAATTTTAATTGCAAATACAATTATTTAAGTGATAACGATGATATAACATTATATAATACAAACACACATGCAAATCAAATCACTTCAAAGCACTCAAAATAATATAAAGATTTACCTGAAACGTCTCCGGCTAAAAATATCGTGATCTTCAATGCTATATTTGGAGAAAAGTCTTATTTTATATTCTGATTTATCTCTTATCTTATCAAAACAAATTCAAAGTTTCCAAAATACAATATAAACGAACTCTTTATTGCAAAAAATGTCACCGGCCAAATATCAAATGTTGCAAAAAAAACACGACACTTGAACAAACTCCTCGACACAACCGTTTCAGCCGATATACAAAACGTGAATGTCCACACAACACACGGCTCCTCGGTTAAATTAACAGCCGATCATTGTTTTGATGAAAACGGGGGTCACGTTAATTTAATAGCCCCCCAGATAATAACCAGTTTAGTGACAAGTCTGACATTTTGGTACAAAACAATATAAGATAATAAAAAAACCCATAGAAATGTATCCATTCAAACTGGTAATAATGATATTAAAAAAAAGCTTTGAATTAATTAAGCAGAAAAGGTTCATAATTGATATTTTTCTCAACATGAACTTTGGTCGATAAACAAAAATACTGGTAAATGAACCGGATCAATATGGTCGGTATTAACTAGTTAATTATTTTGGCTATGAAAATATTATAAAAAATAATTTATATGCCGGTTTGAACCGAAATTTGATTGCGACGATTACAAGTGACGACTGATAATAGAATGCACCGGAAAAAATATGATTTGTATCTAATGAACTGTGAACGGTTTGATAGTGGCATTTCAACGAGGTCTAATTGTGTCATTGTGCACGTCTCGGTGCAGACGGTGAAAAAAATTTTTTAATCAGTAACATTTTCGAGACGATGCTCCGACGATTGTCATAAATAAAAACAGAAATTATATAACTTATTTATTTTATTTCCAAGTCATGATTAAACTTTTAACATGCATGTTTATGTACAATCGAAAAATTCACATTGGACATTTTACAATGCGACGGTTCTAGACCAAATAGTATAAAACTTGCGTTGAAGAATTCGAATTTGTTTTGCGTTTTTTTGCATACGCTTATGTTCGGCATGTGTTGTGCGCAAATGTTTAAAAGTTTAATAAATGACTTTATTTTTGCTTCGATCGGCAAAATCGAATGTTTTTAATCGGAAAAACTAGCTTTCTATATTTCAAGGATTTGACTTAACAAAAGAGTAAAATAGCTCTGATTTGATTTTCATTTTGGTTTCATACAATTTTCAAAAATAGATCAAAAGCTTTTCATAACTGTTCAATTGACTCGATCAATTTTTATAAAATACACAACTCTTTATTTTGTTGAAAATATTATTTCAATTCGAAAAAGATGAAAATTTTATGCAAATTTTACATTGTGAAGTTTTTCTGACAATTCATTACAAAGGAAATTTTATGCAATTGAATTAGTGAACGCGTCACTTATTAGTTATACAATAAAAAAATAAATGGCAAGGTTGTTATAAGCTCATTATAAGAAAAAATTGATTTATGAAACCTACAAACTTTTGACACTTAAATCGCAAAAAAATCAATAATATCACAAATTTGTTAAGCAATTTGGCAGCAATCATACATTTGGCATCGTAGTGATTATTCTGGTTTTCTCTAGTTTAAAAACTTCAATATTTATATATAAAAAAAGAACGACAACGTAACAGATTATCAATATTTTCTCTGATTACTTATATTCCAGTTCATATGAGGCACTGTACGATGAACGAACACAATCAATAACACTAAAGAGTGATCCGAGGACGAACGCTCGCTATATGTGGTATATGAAGAGATTTTCATATAAAGAAATATCGATTGGAAGGCAGCAATAATGTGTAGAGTTTACATACTAATTTGATAAATTTATAATTATTATATTCATTCATAGTTCAACAGATTCACAATAATTTAGCAATTATTTATTTACTTTCGACAATTGATAGTATTTTTTTTTCATTCAGGTACATTTCAGATTCTTTACAAGTTGTTTTTAGAGATTCTTCGATAGTTAACAATCAGTTTAAGCGATTATTCGTAATTGAAAAGGAAGGATTTTTTGTAAATATTCGTCTTTGCGAACGTTGAAATCAACATATTTACAAATCAACGCTGATAAATATAGCGTATGTTATTGAATTAGTAATTGACCAATTATAAATTTGATGAGTTTGATCACAAATATGTTTTGGTAACTGATAAACTTACTTAAACAATCATAAAATAAGTTAATGCAGAATATAAGTCAACACATAACAATTAATTATACTAACAATAACATAGTAAATGAGCAAAGGTATGAGTTTAGTTGATAACAAAAAGGAAATAACAATATTCAAATAAATAAGTGCAAGCGAAAACTGTGATCGAAGAGATCTGTCATGCAGTTTTTTGATATAAATACACTAAATTAAGTGATGAAGTAACAATATTTTATACAGAAAATATGTTTTTTTCAACCAAAATACATATCTATAAAAAAACCTATAAGAAAAGAGAATTGTTTTACAATAAAAACATTCTTATACATAAAATAATAATTAATTGAAAGTTGTCTTTTAAATTTTAAAAGTATTATCCACCATTAAATGGGTACGAAAATTACAAATATAATTCAACTAGTAAACGTGCATTTTAAATCACATTCACAAAATGTGATGCAGTCGCATAATATAAAAATCGATTTTGACATTTTTATAATTCATCAAATTAAGGGTGGAAGCCCAGTAAGTGAATATATAAAAAAAAACAAAATACCAAAAAAAAAAATTATCGATAATGTCAAATTAACTAAAATAGAAATAATCTATTCATAATTCACAATTACATATGAATTTCATACATACTCGATAAACGGAATGAACGAACAAAGAAATAAACTAACAAAGTCTACATACATTCCAGATAAACTCGGGAGCGTACTCTAGCATTTCGAACAATGAACATCGTTTCGAAATAATCGCATCGTATTTTCCCAGACATATTTGAAGAATTTACATAAAATTACTTAACATTTACGCTAACAAGAGTATTGGACAATTATACAATACAAAAATAGTACATTCGTCTTATAGAGATATCAGCTCCCGCAACCGGAGCGAATTATTCGGTGTCACGTGGTGTTTTGCAATATTGACTTTAAATCGTCGGGCAAAATCCTCGTAATGTCTTCTAACTTTTCCGCCAGCAGATTCATCGTGTTGCTTTTGAGCGGCAAGTTCACTTCTTCACTAACCGTCATAGTCTTTCTGAGCTTCAACACCATATCGACCAATTCGACTTCCTGTCTTCCGGCAGCCCAGTCGCTCAGATCCGTCGTCGCTAAAATCTCCAACTGCAAAGCTTTTAAGGTGCGAACCAGCTCACTGTACCGACGCTGGAACCAAGCGCTGAAGTTCGGACTCTTCAAAAAAGCCCTGTACAGGCCGGACCAGTCGCCTTTTATGCCGCTGGTCAAATGCGGACCCGAATGCTGCACCATGTTCATGAAGTCGTCGGGATTGAACGGCCGAGGCACCGGCGCGGCTCTGAACGCCGATATGTTCTTCTGCAAGGGCATCAACGAAGCCATGTACCGTTCGAGCGGAATCATGAAACTGTGCGTCAACTCGAGCATGTGCCTTCTCACCAAAGCGGCCTGCACTTCGGCCGGTCTTTCAGATCTGAGAGATCCCCCTGAAAGCCTTTTCAATATAGTCTTATCTTTAGTCAAATACGGTTTGTATTGGGTATACACTCCGGGAGCCGAATCCGAAGTTTTGGCCGTACCGACTTTTTTCAATTTAGATTTATACGACACGCTTTCGTTCAGTTTGACCGTATGCGGCCAGTGATGCAAAGTTTTCGAAAAGAACGGATTCGTAACGCCCAATATGACGTACGGAGGATTGTACTGCTTTTTCGTGAACTCTTTAAATTCGCTATCGTGTATCGTGAAGTAAGGCCGGTATTCGGCGCTGTACTGCAACGGCTGGATCAGATCGACTAAAGCCTGCACCATGGCCGAGCACGCCGTAGGAGACGAAGCCATCACGACGATAGGTTCGGCGGTGAGCACCAATTCCCACAACATATGCAAATTGGAAAGAACGCACGATAACGAAGTATACGAATATACATCTTTAGGCGATACCGATACGCTTCCGGAAGGTTGTGGCAGTCCTTGAGTGACCGTATCGGCTTCGGCCTGCGACGGTAAGAACGTATGCATAACATTTCCAAGTATGGGTAATAATAAACTCCCGTTTTGTAATGTAGGCCACATATTGATATCGCGACAAGCCGCTTCCAATGAACCGACCCCGTCGTCGAAGAAACTGGGCGCGACGATCCCGCACACCTTATACATCAAATTTATGAACGGCAGCCTGGTCAGGACGACGACGCTCTTCTGGAAATAGCCTCGCGGCAGCGTCGGGTCTTTCACCTGCCTGAAATACACAAAACCCCAATAGTGGGAGGGGTCCGCCTGCAGCGTGACGGGGCAGCCGGAGTTGTACCTGGAGTGAACCTTACCCAGGGGCTCCGAGGCCCTCAACCGCACGTGGAACCTCGTATCCCCCATGCATCCTGAATTGGAATCCGGGAAGGCCAAGTAGCACAGGTTGGTCTTCTCACCGTCTGGCAGGGAGCAATGGGGAGGGTACACGCTCTCCATGGCCTGGCCCACTTCCAGGTCGAAGGTGACCACGCACACGCAGCGGATCCACTCGGAGAAGCGGGCCCACTCCGGGTAGGGCTCCATCGTCAGCGTTCTTCGCTGCTGTCAGGGGCGGGGGGCCGAGGGGGGCGAGGGGAGGGGGCGGGGCAGTCCAAGAGACATCCTCGCCTGGACGTCGGTTTGACAGCTGTGGTGAGGGGCGACGTCACAACACTTTTCGTGAGAGGGGGGATGGTTTGGAGCCGAAATGGTGCAAATTGTGCGGTGATAAGATGCAAAGTCACACGACGCAAGCTCGATTGGGGGAAGCTAACGCACACGAAGTAAACGCACACAAAGCAAACTCACACGAAGCAAGCTCACATGCTTTCGAAAATTCTCGTATCATTTAACAAGAAATATTACTTTGGTACTGACAAAATATTATGGACGTATACTATTACCGTGAAATTCTTTTAACATAAAAACGCGTTTTGGTGCTTTCAGTTTCGTGTTAAACGTTTTTCACTTTAATTTGAAAATTTTCGAAAGCATGTAAGCTTGCTTCCTGTGAGCTTGCCTCGTTTAAGCTTGCTTCGTGTGAGCTCGCTAAGTGTGAGCTAATATTTTGAATCAACTCTTCGGGAAAAATTTGAAAAAACACATCAGTGGTGTTTCAATATTATTGCTCAATTTGTGGCCACTATGACAAACAAATTTATTTTGGATATTATTCCGGGCAACTCTTCCCCATATAATTTGTTGCTCACCACGTATTAAACTTACATTAGTGGAAGTTCATTTTCGCTGTCCCAAATTTCGTCATCTTCATCATGCTGCTCATACCAGTCATCACCTGTATCCTCCAAAATAGTGGGATCACCTATCTCATCCTCACTAATTGTAAGTCCATCAGATGCAAAGGATTCACAATCAGACAGTATTTCTGCCAAAAGGTCATTCAAATAAAGATTCTCCAATTCATCAAATGACTATTGAAATTTATCTGAAATAAATATTTGATAAACATAACGTCAAAATATAGATAAATGTAAAAAAATCAAATGTAAAAAAAATGACAAGTGTACTAATAGTCCCACTGTGGGACTACGATTTTAAAGCTAAGAAATAATTATAAAATGTGCGAGATATATGTATGTATTTATTTGAATTATTTAGTTGATACTAATATAGAAGTATAAAAACACATAGTAACATACCTGCCATATTTGATAATAAAGTAATTATTGGTGTTTTTCTTAACCGCGATATTCACTTACGCTCTGGCCGAAATTCAAAAGTCAACTGATGACAAGTTAGTTCTCGAACAAAATAATAAATATTTTCAACGAAAGCTAAATGTTTTTGGGAACGTTAAATCGCAGTGGCGTCGAAATAAAACCATTGGGATGCTAGGAAAAAAATAATGAAGTTGTGGTTCTTTCCCAGCACCACCAAAGGGGCGCAAAGGGTTAACCGGATTTCTACCGTTAAGTGATTTCCACTGCAATATCATTAATATCATTTTGATAAAATTATGGCATGTGAATGAAAAGAGGTTTGCTACCAATGATCAGGGATGTGAAAAGGATTTCGAGAGTTTACGTAAAAAGGGATGTCGGTAAAGAGTTAATATTGGAAAAAAATAGTACTGCAGGTGAAAACCTTATCGTTTGTTATTGATGTAATCAATTTCATAAAATAAAAGTAGAAATAGGGGATTTTAGAAGAAAAAAAAAGTGTTTTCTGTAAAGGATGCCTTTTATTCTACAGAAATTGGTTGAACTTTCATTATGTCTATCGGTTTGATATAGAAAAAGTACATTAATTCAGAAAAATAATATTCTTCAAAAATGCTAGGAACCCCTTTCTAATAAATGGAGATGAGATGAGGTCTTCCACCTCCTATAGGTAAACCCACCACTGAATATTAGAGAGTATAATTCAACAAATTTCAGTGAAAAACGTTTAGTTTTCAATTAATGCACAGCAACAGTTTCCAACATATAAAATTATAATCTTTCACCAAAATAAATCCATAAGCAAGGACATTGAATACTAACAATAAAACAAAACGGTTTCTACACATTTTTAAGCATCCACATGTAAGTAAGCAAAACACAAAGTTAAAACAGCATCACAAACGAGTTAGCAACAACGAATTTATAATTAAATCACCACATTACAAGACACATGTAATTAATTAACATGTGTTTAATTTTCGAGTTAAATCATATTGATAAAATTTATTCAGAAATGAACGATTTTAAATAAAATTCCAAAGAACTATTGCTTAAAATACCATATAAAATAAAATCGTCTCACAATCAGTTACATCTGATAAATTAATTGCTTCCTTTTACAAAAGAATAATAAAAAGCTTGAAAAATTGAATTATATATGTTACAGTTCAAGTATCCATTTCAGTCTCTTCATAAATGTACTACTTTATTTATACACAAACTATCGATTTTAGTTTGAATTCACAAACCAGTACGATACTATAAAACTTTTACGATAGATACTTATAAAATATCTTTCAATCTGAATACCTGATTGAATAAGATACGTTCAGTGTGACGCAAAAAACGCTAACTCAACCTAAACACACGTTTAATAATAAATACATTCAGACTTTTGACTGAGACATGCGGCATTAAATAAGTGCGTTTAGTTTTCCCTGACTGAGAAATGCGGCGTTTGGCCCAACCCCCACGTTCAGTTTTAATCTCAATACAATACTCAAACTAAAGATCATCAGTACGAGTATACTAACAACTAATTTGTATGTTCATTATTTATTTCGTGTACATTAGAACTAGCCAATTTAAAATCTGTATGAACAGACTGAATGGATACTTGAACTGTGACATATACGTGTAAGCAAAATGTATTTAAATATAAATTCGATTGTTAACAAAAGCGATTATTCACTACATCTAGAAAAAAAAATTAAAGCAATCGCCCCCATGACATAACAACTATCACAGTAGAAGAAAAATGAGTGCAATTATCGTACGTATCTTGTCGAACTTCTTCAACATCGGATGGCTTGCTTGCAGGTAAACAATCTACTCCTAACTCTGAACTTGATGTACAAAATACGATAGGCATATTGGGGAAATGTTCAGCTAATATATCGTTTTCACAAGAATAATCCAAAGTTCTTCTTAGACATGAAATTTTTATACTGATTCCGTATTTTTGCCGCGGAATCAGGTCAGATATCTGAAATTGGATCAATATTGTTATAATCAAAATAAATCAAAACAAGGTATTCATATCAATCATTAATACATCACCTTTTTCATTTGATTTGTAAAATCATTTACCATGGTACTTTTAGATTTTGAGAAGGATGAAAATACTGAAGAATATGCATTATATTGAACACTATCAATATCAGATTTATTTACACTAAATATTACTACTTTTGTTATATTGTTACTGGGATCGGGCACACTAGGAAAAAATGTGGGGTCATATGTAATACAACCGCATACTGCAAATTTACAGGTCGGATGAGTTCTTTTTTGTCTAGAATTCAATGCAGAAAGATTAATTTTATTGTTTTTTTTTTATATTCAGCTAAAAGTATAGGAAATTACCTAGTTTGAGCATGTTTTATCATTTTTACAATAAAGTTTTCGTCTTGTTCATCATCTTCGCCAGTCTTTATAAATACCAATAAACATTTGATAATATTTTTATCCATGATTTCATTCAGGTCAAGATAAAACTTAATAGGACCTGAACAACTTTCATTAGTAATATTCAGAAGATTTATCTGAACCCCAGGAATCTTTGGAATCGCCAAACCACCCATAAAATTACCTTAAATCCAATTATGTCATTAATGTTTTGTTATAAAAGTAAAATATAATCATCTTCTTATTTTATTTACCTAAGCCTTTCCTTATTTGTGTATGCAAATATAATATCCCTGGGCTCATAATTGCAATGATCTTAGTATCGCTATTGCAAAATGAACATGCAAGATTGAACACTGAAACAACATACAGTCAATATATTTGCACAGAAATATATGAGCCGTTCAGTGCACACAATGACTAACTCCATAAAACAAAAAGTTGAGAAAATCGATAAAACAATGTTCAGTGTTATATAAAATTCCCTTTATAATATAAATTCAAATAAATATTGTAGAATGCATAAATACAGTTTTAGTGCATTTGAGTTGCATTATTGCAATTTACATTAGAGTACGGAATTAATCAAAATGGCCCTGAAATAAATTATTTATTACTCAATGGCCAAAAAAATTTTGTCGTTCAATGATTTTAATCTTCATTATTCAGGAAAGTTATTTTAAACATAAAAAGTTATGACTATACCGAGTGCTTTAACACTTAAATTCAAGATTTTTAAAAAAGTGGAGTTAATCAGTCGGTGCACTGAACGGCTCATATAATAATAAACTATGATGTAAAGTTGCTCCTGCATTTTAGGTGCCTAAATGTAACATTTCAACATGCATTATACAATAATTTATCAAATTAAGATTCATATCGTATTCCACGTGCGATTAAAAGTGCGAATTTTTTTTTTAAGAACTTCATGCGTAGTTCGGAGGTTATACTGCAAATCAGTGATGGCATCTGGCTTCTTTTTTTTGAATGAACAAGCAACTTTTGCGCCAGCCTAACACGAAAGTACCTACAATTCAAATAAACCGTTACAAATCAACTCACGTGCATCCTCCGTACAATAGGGACATACTCGCAACCGCCCGTCGATAGTTATCGGACATGGGTTAAGCGGACATCGAAAGGACCCGCCCGCGGCGAACTGGCGTTGCAACGTGATCAGAAGTTCCGGGACCCCGAAACATTCCCGACTCGACACAAACGAAATGGGACGAATACGATTTTCTTTCGAGAAACTGAAATGGAAATGTTGCACGTGGAGCTCGGTCTTCCTCAATTCCTTCACCACGTGTTGCCAAAGAACGGATACTTCTTCTGCCACTTTTGCTTCCCGCCATGACACGTGTCTGATGATGTTCTTGACGATTAAGTAGTTGGAGCCGACTGCGTTTGAAAGTTCCTCCATTTTTGAAAACGCACGTTGCCGCGCAGAATGGTAAACAAACAACGAACGGCTGTGATTAACGTTTATCGTGAGTCGGTGTATTCTGACCATGTACGTGTTTTTTTTTTTTGGATGGTCAGACGTTTCCTCAAATGGGTTCACGGCTCTAAGCGCACATGACCCAAGCGCACATGTTTTCGAAATTTTCAAGTTCAAGTGGAAAACGTTTAATATGAAACTGAAAAGACCAAAATACAATGTTTTTTGGGTTGGGGGAAGCTAACTCACACGAAGTAAACTCACAAGAAGCAAGCTCACATGAAGCGAACTTACACGAAGCAAGCTCATGTAGGAAGCAAGCTCACATGCTTTCGAAAATTTTCGTATCATTTAACAAGAAATATTACTTTGGTACTGACAAAATATTATGGACGTATACTATTACGTCTAACGTGAAATTCTTTTAACACAAAAACGCATTTTGGTGCTTTCAGTTCCGTGTTAAACGTTTTTCACTATAATTTGAAAAATTTCGAAAGCATGTGAGCTTGCCTCGTTTGAGCTTGCTTCGTGTGAGCTTGCTTCCTGTAAGTTTACTTCGTGTGCGTTTGCTTCGTGTGAGTTAGCTTCTGGCCACCGTTTTCGAAATTTTCAAATTAAATTGGAAAACGTTTAATATGAAACTGAAAGGACCATAATGTGTTTTTTTGTGTTAAAAGAATTTCATATTAGACGTTATAGGTAGTATACGTACAAAGCCGTAGCAATGTTTTTGGTACCCTTGGCAAATATAAAATCTGGCACCCTTTTTATTCCAAGGGGGAGCTGGAAATTTTTTTTTCCATGGGAAAGCTGGTCAATAATAGTTTTTTAATTTCATAATTTTCAAATGAAAAATTATTCGTCACTATTCGAACGTGTTCGAACCCCAAAAAAATTTTTACTTAAAAAATGTAACCCAAGTGTAGCCCAACTTTCGGAAATATTTTTGCGAATTTCTCACCAAGCCTAACCCAACCTATCGTTGTTTGGTGAATAATTTCGCGTAAAGTTAACCCAACTTTCGGAAAAATTTGCGCGAATTTCTCACCAAGCCTAACCCAACCTATCGTTGTTTGGTGAATAATTTCGCGTAAAGTTATCTTCACGCGAAATTATTTCACGCTAACTTTCGGAAATATTTTTTTCGATATTCGACACTTCTCAAAATGTTCGGACCCTAAAAATTTTTTCCCTTGGAAAACATCTAAATTGTTTAAAGTAATCACTTAAAAAAACGGAGGGCGACTTTGGCGCGCCAAAAGTCACACGCCCTTGGCGCTTGCCCAATTGCCAATAGCTTGCTACGGCACTGTATACGTACGTAGTATTTAAGTATCAATGTACTACTTCTTGTTTACCGATTTTTCATGTTAAGCGACTTCCACTATTATCACCATTACGATAAAATCATTTACGTTAACACTCAAGTCCATTTCATAGCCCCAAGATCATTGGTGGCCAACCATTTTCAGTGAACCTTAATCCCGAGTAAAATTTTAAGCTAATCACTTATCAAAACCAAAAAAAAACGACAACAGCCTTTGAAACTATTTGAACCTTGAAAAAAATTTTGGTCGCCTTTAGCGCCCCTCCAGTATCATGTGCCCTTGGCGCTTGCCCAATTGCCAATGGGTTGCTACGGCACTGGGCAAAACGAGTCTGGTGCAGCTATGTATACTCGTATAATATTTAGTATCAAATGAACCATATTTAATTTTTGTTTGAATTTATGAGAAATCGGTGTATGTACCTTAAGATAAGAGGGTACACACCAGTGGCGGCTCGTGAAAATTTGTATTGGGGGGGGCTGCAACAATGAAAATAAAAATAGTATGTACATATGTTTTCATGTACAAAATATGAAAACGAACACATAAAAGAATCAAAATATGTATTGCATTTATACACCTGTACAAGACGAATATAAGAATAAAAAATAAAAAAAACACTATACAGGAAGGGCTGCAGCCCCGCAGCCCATTAGGACGAGCTGCCACTGATACACACACTGAATGTGTACTTTATTATTAATTAAATGAAAAAAATTATTACTAAAACGTGAGTTTCCATTATTATTTCTTTACTTTACACAACTAGTTTTTGTTTTATTTATTTTCTCGCATAACCAACCCCGAAAATAAAACCTAGTGCAGTTTTCGAGTATAAAATTAATATAAGACCGGGTTTTATTTTCGTGGAAGATGGTATATTCTTTTAAATGTTCTGGTTTCGAGGTTCAACAAAATGCTCACCTTATGATAAAATCATTCATTTAACAACCAAGTCTCTTTTTCTAACCCAAATCAGCGGTGGTGGGCCTCTTTTCGTTCAATGCCAAATTTTTAATGTACAACATCGTACAATTGCCACGTTGTGAAAAGGTTTTCAAAAGTTACTGTAATTTGAGCAAACGTTTGGGAACCGTTAATTTTATTGAGCAAATTTTGAAGATATAAATACTAATAAGGAAACCTTTTTCACAAAAACCCATTGATATTTTGATGAAAAAATATATAAGTACATGTGGATATTTTTCAATGTCGATAAAATAAAAGTGATCAGACGTTAGACCAAATGACACTAGAGCACACAATAGTAGAACATCATCATCATTGTCGACCGGTTTAGTGCCCACTGCAGGACAAGGTCTCCCCATCAAATATTGGGGGTCTAGGCTATATACCTTATCCGAGAGCCAACCTCGTAGCGATAAGGGACATGTACCATAAGATCCAATCCGCCCATGCCAACGGAAGAGGTTCTCAGACCCACGGTACGCAAGCCTATGTGCTAGTCTTTGTGGTCGCTGACTCTCCACTAAGCAAATCGCAATGATCACCCGCGGGGCAGACGAGGTAAAGACTGAGCAGACTGCGTCCTCGCTGACCACTTTTGCGATCGCAATGACCACCAGTTTGTCAAACGAGGCAAGACCGTTGGTCCTACTTGGCTTCGACCTCCGTAAAACACACGTCATCGGTCTTCGCCATTACCAAAGAAAGATTTTAACTAGGTGAACATGCAGTGTATTCTAATTGTACGACAAAGTTTTAGTCCTGCAAACACCCCACCAAATGCATTACTGCGTTCTGTTCGTAAAAGAGTTAGTTGATATTAGACGGTTAGTAGGGTTAGTAAATAGTTAGTAATAAGATAGAATAAGTTATAATTTAACTATTATATTCTAAAAATTTTACTTTGATCGTACGCTACTTGTTGTTTAGTCATTGAATGACGTTTATAATGTATGTTAGTTGAAATTAGATAGTTATTTAAATTATGTCGTAGTTAACTATGATTATGAACAGATTTACAAGTTAGTTAGTTAATTGGATAGCAAGCATGTTAGTTTGAGACTAGTATTATCCCTTATTTTGTAGTAAAATTAAGAAGAATTAATTATTTACAGTAGGGCGATGGATTCTAATAGGAATTTCTTGAGGTTCAAAAAACGTTCTAATTAAATGATTCTGTTATACGATATATATTTTCCTATTGTGGAATTTGAATATGTTCGAAGAGGTTATAAGTAAATCAGGATGCTAGGACTTAGTAGAGAGGGAATCTAATAATCGGTAGTTTGATTGAGCGGCCAGCAGTGGCGGCTTGTGAAAATTTGTATTGGGGGGGAATGGGAATCGCGCACGCGGTTGGAAAGTCGGGCGCTCCGCCTTAGCGGGCGGGCGGGATTGCGTGATCCGCGGATCGGGCGGACGCACGATCCGGCACCTTAGCAGCGCTGTGCCGTCGTTCGTGTGGCGGCAGTGAGAGGGCGTACTGTTAATGAGACTCGGGCACGAACAAAAAAAATGGAACAATTAATGAGATTAATTTAAATTCAGTTGAGCACAGAAAAGAAAATGAAAAAGATTGAATTGAATTGTTACCGTCTTTCGAAGGTCGTGTTGTTTCTGGCACTGTAAAATCGAATTTTCACCCGCGAAACGAGATATAAGCACTTCGATTAAGATCGTGTCAATTTAAATACGCGCACAAAACAAACCAGATATAATGGAATATGACACAAGTTATACGTGCGTAAATTAAAGATTGTTTTACAGGCGTTGGGGAAACCCGAATGGCGTTAAAAAAAAAAAAGGGTTTTAGTTAAGTGTTTCTATGGAATGAAAAGGTCTGCACAGATGTTAAAACACATGCGGATGGATAGAATCGTAGATTTAGAAACTAAACGAGTAAGTTAGATCGAGCGTTATACTTTTAAATTGATATCACGAATATTGAGAGAGGAACGGAGGTTGTGGTTGACAAAATAATCGCGGGAAACGAGTAACGATCCACAATGCAAACGAAGTGTCACGTGTGCGTTCCTGAAGGCGACTAACTCAATGTGGACGTATTTGTCGGGGTTTTTTTTTTTTTTTGAAAGATTGAGGGAGAGAAGGTCGTTTTAAACGTGTTCTTCTCTCTTTCTATTTCGAGAGAAATTAATGTGCGTGAATTTTAGGCGCGAAAGGGCGTACTGATAATGAGACTCGGGCACGAACAAAAAAAATGGAACAATTAATGAGATTAATTTAAATTCAGTTGAGCACAGAAAAGAAAATGAAAAAGATTGAATTGAATTGTTACCGTCTTTCGAAGGTCGTGTTGTTTCTGGCACTGTAAAATCGAATTTTCACCCGCGAAACGAGATATAAGCACTTCGATTAAGATCGTGTCAATTTAAATACGCGCACAAAACAAACCAGATATAATGGAATATGACACAAGTTATACGTGCGTAAATTAAAGATTGTTTTACAGGCGTTGGGGAAACCCGAATGGCGTTATAAAAAAAAAGGTTTTAGTTAAGTGTTTCTATGGAATGAAAAGGTCTGCACAGATGTTAAAAACACATGCGGATGGATAGAATCGTAGATTTAGAAACTAAACGAGTAAGTTAGATCGAGCGTTATACTTTAAATTGATATCACGAATATTGAGAGAGGGAACGGAGGTTGTGGTTGACAAAATAATCGCGGGAAACGAGTAACGATCCACAATGCAAACGAAGTGTCACGTGTGCGTTCCTGAAGGCGACTCAATAGTAGAACAAACCAGCTCTAAAATACATGTGAAAATTTTCGAAATAGTACAATTAAAATAAGTTATAAAGCATTGATTGGATCAAATATGTATATTCCTCCAATTGTTTTAAAATGTGCCATGTGATATTGTCGGCATGTACCAGTGTTTGTGTGCTAGTGTTGCTTGGAAAAACACCTTTGACATTAGAAACGACAAACTTTAGATGTATGCGGGGCAACCAAAATTTAGTATAATAATCGTTATTGTTACCGTATATAAAAATGTCACAGTTATATTTGACAATTTAATTACTTCTTTTTACAAAAAACAAGAATTACATACATGAAAGACAAAATGTATTTAAATACAAATTCGATTGTCCAAAAAAAAAACGATAATTCAGTACATCTAGAAAAAAAACTAAAGCAATGGTCCCCATGACATAACAAGTATCACAATAGAAGAATCAAACTGAGAGCAATCTTCGTACATATCTTGTCGAGCTTCTTGAATATCGGATGGCTCGTTTGAAAAGTTAGGTAAACAATCAACTCCAAACTCCTTAGTTGATTCACAAATCACGATAGGCATATTGGGGAAATGTTCAGCTACTATATCATTAATACCAGAGGAATCGCAGAAAAATTCACCACCTGCCATTTTTAGGCAGATACCATATTTTCTCCGTGGAATCTCGTCAGATATCTATAATTGGATCAATATTATTATATTTAAGGTGAATCAAAATAAAGTAACCATACCAAACATTAATACGTCACCTTTTTCATTTGATCTTTAAAATTATTTAACTTGTTGCTTTCAGATTTTAAGTAGGATGGAAGAGATGAAAGTGATGGAAGTACTGAAGAATATGCACTATATTCAACATTATCAATATCAGATTTATTTACGCTAAAAACTACTACTTTTGTTATATTTTCACCAGAATTGGTAAGAGTTGGATATCTTAAGAACTCGTCTGTAATACAACCGCATACTGCAAATTGACAGTTAGGATGGGTACTTTCTTGTCTAGAATTCAAAACAGAAAGATTAATTGCTTCTGAATTTCTTATTATTTTCAACTAAAAGTTAGAATATTACTTAGTTCGAGTATCATCTATCATTTTTACAATAAATTCTTCTTCTTCTTCTTCTTTTTCATAATCTTCGTCAGCTTTAGCAATTATCAAAAAACATTTGATAATATTTTTATCCATGATTTCATTCAGCTCATGATAAAATTTACTGGGATCTGAATATTCTTCACTAGTAACATTCAGAAGATTTACCTGAACCCCAGGAATATTTGGAATCGCCAAACCACCCATATAATTAACTTAAATTCAATTATATCATATTAATATTTTGTTATAAAAGTAATCCATCATCATTTTCTTATTTGATTTACCTAAACCTTTTCTTTCTTGCGGTGGGAAATATAATATCGCTGGACACATAAGTCCAATGACTTTAGTATTGCTACTGCAAAATGAATGCGCATGCTTGAACACTGAAACAAAATAAAATCAACATATTTGCACAGAAACATACAATAAACAATGATGGGTCAATCCTGCAATTCAGGTGCATAAATTTTAGCGTATCGTATTGTACGCGTAATTCGTGCATTATAAGTACGTGAATTATTTTTTTGACGAACTTTGGAGGTTTTACTGCAAATCGGTGGTAAAAGCTAGCAATTTCTATGAGCAAATTTTGTACCAGTTTAACATGAAACTACCTAAAATTCAAATAAATTGGAACAAATCAACTTACATTCATTACTCGTGCAATACGAACATACATCCGATTCGTCGACAAGCGTTGTACAGGAGTTGAGCGGACATCTAAAGTACAATTCATCGTTAGATATTTCACTCTGAAACGTGATCAGAAGCTCTGGTATCCGAAAACATTCCGGACTCGTCGCAATCGAAGTGATGGGGTAATTTTCTTGCCAACCGGGTAAGGGTAAGTAGGTAACGCGGAAACTTTGCACGTGCAGCTTAGTCTTCTTCAGTTCTTGCACCACCTCTTGCCAAAGTTGGCAGACTCCTTCTGCTACTTCTGCTTCTCGCCATGTCACGTACTTGAGTATGTTCTTGACGATGAGGTAGTTGGATCCGACTGCAATTGAAAGTTCTTCCATTTTCAAAACGCACGTTGCCATGCGCAGCTTGTGAACAAACCGTGAACGGTTGAGATTGACGTTAATCGCAAGTCGATTATATTGTGGTTGATAGGCACCAGGTCTAGTTGATGTGGTGCCGGAGTAAATGAAACCACGGTTGCGTGTATCGAGGTACGGAGTATGTCTTCGTTGGAGTCGGATGAGATCGAGTAGGTTTGGTAGGAAGAGAGTCAACGTGGCGCGTTCGCCGTGAGCGTTGTGAGGGAGAAGTGCCAACCTAACAATCATGCAGAGTTGCCAACACCACAAACATGCAGTGCTGCCAACACCACAAACATGCGGGGCTACCAATCCCCACAATATTCTGACCATGTCACCTTTTTTTTGTGACCACACGTTTGCCCAAAAGACACTAGAACACATCGGCAAGTAACGTTCCCGGTAGGGTTTGCAACTTACCGTCAAATCTCGATTACCGGTAAACGGCAAATAAAAAAATAAACGTATTTAAATTAAATTATAATTGTATGTGGCTACTTTTACTAAAAAAAACAGTATCCTTGATTAAAACCTAAAGATTATATAAGATATATGTATGTATGGAAATCCATGGGGGGGGGGATAGTAATCATTTATTCTAGTTTCAGCACCGAAAGTCACATTATATAAATATATACTTATATATGAAAATCCATTAATATATTTTATATAATGTGACTTTCAGTGCTGAAATTAGAATAAATGATTATTATCCCCACAGGTCCACAAAACCATAGTGGCTCCCCTCACATTCATAAAAGCGTCGTCTTAAATTTTTTTTCTGCAATCATATTTCTGTATCTAAGTACCCTTAATTCGCGATAGAATCGTTTCCAGTATTTTTTTCAATTTACTGGTAATTACCAATGATACATTTTTGGGATTTTAACCAGGGCTTTGGAGCGGAGCGCGAGCTGGAGCGCGGAGCAGTCGGAGCAGCGTTTTTTTGCCCGGAGCAAGAGCGGAGCTGGAGCAAAAAAATTTTAGAAAATTTTTAGTGCTCCGTGCTCCGATATATACATATGTATATATTTTTTTAATTTTAATATTTGACATTTTGTATCGTAATGTTTATACATTTAATAAGTATTATATTTACAGATTTTTTTTAAATATTTTGTAATACAAGATCTAAATCAAACTTTGGGACATAACATGTTATGTATGTCTTTTGATTTTCTAGGGTTAAACTAGGTTTGCAATTTCTCAGTATTTATTATAGATAAAATAATAATAATTAACGTTGTTTTCGGAAATTTTACGCTGTTTTTAGAATAAGTCTCATGAAATATCAACGAAAAAAATTTCGCCTGCGGCGCTTGTCTGTATTATAAATTAATTTAAAACTTTCATAAGTTATTGTTGAAATTCATAAAAAATATATTATCTACATTTGTTTAATTTTATAATGAGAATTAGTCTTACAATAAGAAAATTTAATAATTACAATAAGACGGTGGGCTGGAGTAAATCTCGTAGTAGACCCTGAGCTATACACAACTGGTTTAGATCTTAAGAAATCTATGAAAAAATGAAAAAAATTTCGCCTGCGGCGCAATTTATTGTCTTTTTATATTATATTTCTTATATCCTTATATTATTTAAATTAACACTTCTATTAAATTTTTCTCTATTCGTAAAAATGGGGGGCTCAAAAGTTGAATAGCCTATGACCTCTTATGGTCTAAATCCGGCCCTGACTATACCCCTTTATAAATTTAATATTTTTTCCCTGTTTTCTTATTCTCACAGTGATATAATTCTATTTTTAGTTTGTGAGATTATATTCTATAAAAATTTTATAAACGTATATAATCTAATATGCTATATGCTGTTTTTCTCTTAATTTTTATATGTATTTTTATACATGTATTTGGGAAAATGATATACCAATTTTTTTATATTTTTTATCTTTTCCCCCCTATTTTCTCTTCTCTTACTCTTCGGTGAGTTATTATACTCGTATATTATTAGTGTTCAATATGGATTTTTAAATTATAAGTTAATTTTTTTAATAAATTAGTTGTAAATAAACACGTTATTTTTATTTTTTACATGAATTTATAAGTATATCAAAGAAAATCAATGAATATAATTTTTATTTAAAAATTTTAACCGGAGCACGGAGCGGAGCGGAGCAAGTACTCGGGTGCCGGAGCGGAGCAACTCCAAAAAGTGCCCGCTCCAAAGCCCTGATTTTAACTGGTATTGCCAGCTCTAGTTCCCAGGTATAGGAACCAGGTTTGGAGGTTTTCCAAATAAACAGTCTCGAATTTCTTATTGATGATTTATTGCGAATTCTTCAGAACAAAGGATCTTGGGTTCGTGTGGTGGGAAAGAGTAAACTGATAAAATTCCTGACTTGTTCGAACGTGTAATGCGAATTTTCATTGTTGATTGCTTGTTTACAATTCTCATGACAAATGTATGGTCAAGATAATTTAACAAAAGCATCAGCTGTACAGTGTTATGGTCAAAAATAGAGAACATTTAACAAAAAATTGTTTATTTATTTTTTAACAATTTTTTTCATAATTATACCGGATATTATTAAATTGAATTCGTCATTTAACACACCAAGAATACCATTATTTTACAAGGCAATCGTAAATTTTCATCAGTACAGGAAAGATAATATCTATAAGGCTTATGTAATCATAATGTACACACAGCGGTAACTTACAATTAGATTTTCAAACTGCCCCTTTGGTGCTCCCCTTTAAAACAATTTAATATGAGATAAAAAAAAGCGCCACAGATGAAATTTTTTCAATAAAACTGTACATTTGTACATAATAATAGTTAATAATAAAAATAATAGGAACATGAAAAGTGCGCTTAAAAATAAATTGTTAAATTTAATCATCATCAGTCTCATTCTCAATTTCATTAACTCTATTTATCTACACTGCTAATTTGGTCCAAAAGTTTCTTATTTTCTTCTATTTCAATTATTGTCAAAATTGAAAAGAGGACATTCTGGGAGTATTACAAAAAAAAGAGAACAAAAAAATTGTGTCAAAAAAGAGAACATGTTCTCTTTAAAAGAGACCTGTTGGCAACCCTAGACTCAAAGTTGTATCTGACAATTTAATTACATCTTTTTACAAAAAACTAGAATTATAAATACACATAACCAAAATGTAGTGAAATAAATATAAATTCAATTGACAAAAAAAATCGACGATTTGCAACTTCTAGAAAATTATTAAAGCAATCGTCCCCATGTCATAATAACTATCACAGTGGAAGAACGATGAACGCAATTGTCGTACATATCTTGTCGAACTTCTTTAACATCGGATGGCTCGTTTGATAGATTTGGTAAACAATCTACTCCTAACTCAAATCGTGATGTACAACCTACAATAGGCGTATTGGAGAAATGTTCAGTTAACATATCATTTTCATAAGAGGCTTCCATGGTTCTTTCCAAACATGAAATTTTTACAATAAACCCATATTTTCTCCGCGGAATCAGGTCAGATATCTATAATTTGATGAATATTATTATTAAAGATAAACCATAACAAAGAATTCATATCTAACATTAATATTATAAATCACCTTTTTCGTTTGATCTCTAAAACTATTTTTCATGGCATTCTCACGAGTCGAGTAGAATGAAAATACTGAAGAAAATGCATTATATTCAATACTATCAATATCAGATTTATTTACACTAAAAACTACTACTTTTGTTATATTTTCTCCAAATTCAGTCGGAGTTGTACAGGCAAAGGAATCGTGTGTAACACCACCGCATATTGCAAATTGACAGGTTGGATGTGTTCTTTTTTGTCTAAAATTCAATGCAAAAAGATTAATTTTTTTCCTGATTTTCTTTAAATTTATTTTCAACTAAAAATTGAGAAAATCACATAGTTCGAATATCAGCTATCATTTTTTTAACGAAGTCTCCTTGTTCATTAGATTTTGAATCATATGGTATAAATGTCAATAAACACTTAATAATGTTTTTATCCATGATTTCATTTAGCCCAAGATAAAATTTACTGGGATCTGAACAATCTTCACTAGTAATTTGCAGAAGATCTACCTGAACCCCAGGAATCTTTGGAATCACTAAACCACCCATAAAATGACCTAAAAAATCAATTAGGTCATATTAATGTTTTGTTATGCTTATGAAAGTAATTTATAATCATTTTCTTATTTTATTTACCTAAACCTTTTCTTATTGGTGTTTTCAAATGTAGTATCGCTGGACTCATAAGTGTAACGATTTTAGTATCGCTACTGCAAAATGAACGTGTATACTTGAATACTGAAACAAAATAAGGTCAATATATTCGCACAGAAACACAATAAATTTGAATGGGGAAATCCTGCATTTTAGGTGCGTAAATTATTTACTGACAAATTTACATTTTACATGAATAAAAATCAACCGAAAGTTATTAAATTAAGATTCTTAGCGTATTATATTGAGAGCGTAAATTATTTTTTTAACGAATTTCGCGCGAAGTTTGCAAGTTATTTTTATCAATATTTATCCATATGCTAACGAGTTTCAGTTTTACGTGTTATGCGGAAACACCTTTTGCCATCTGAACTGTTAGTATATTCAAATTTATACTATTTAAGGAAAAATGATTTGTGAAAACTTACAAACATAACTTCCCTACAAGTACAAACTACGCACGGAATTCGTTTAGTAACCTAAATTAAGGACAGAAAAAAATGCAATAAGAAATTTAATTTCAGAATCTAAATGCATTTTTATTCATTAAAATACGAATTAATTAATAAACAATTCACATACTTAAAGTGCAGGATTACTTTTTAATGGTATTATATATTTATTCAGTACTTTCGTGTTAGACTGATGCAAACGGTCAACACGCTATATAAATCGCTAGCAGTCAAATCGTAGCCAATGTTTAAACACGTGCACACTTTTTTGAAATTCTATAATGTTGAATAGTACAATTAATTATTGAGTTATCATGAAAATTGTAAACATGGGTATTTTTTTGCATTTCACATCAAACAAGAAAAGTTAAACTCGTCATAAATTATAAAACATCATAAAATTTTTACACAATGTAAAGCTGTCCCAAAATTCACGCAATAAGTAATTTCGATAGAAAATACAGGTTTATAATTTAAAATTGTAATTTTTTTATTGATTCATACAGTATACAGTATAGGGTTACGTGTGGAATAGCATATCGGGTAAATAACTTTACTGAACATACACCCTTTTTTGTTAAAATCTTCCATGAATTTTTTTCATACAAGTCGCTGAATTTTGTTGATATATAGTGCTCAAATCGAAACCACATATCGCCCACATCCACATCTTGCAATTTAGATTTTCTGGACCCCAAATGCGACAATCTTGTCGATTAACCTGCAAAACAATTCAATTTCTACATGATTCATTTCCTGGTCATGTAACTTTCCGTTTTGGTGATTGGAATTGGCCACCCAGATTAACGCCGTTGGACTTTTTTCTTAGGGAGTTTTTGAAGTCCAAGGTTTATGCCAACAAGCTCACGACCCCCTGCACACCTTGAATGAGGAAATTGAGTGCTATTAACAAAATTCAACTACATTTACGCGAAAAAGTCGAGGAAAATTTCAATGAAAAAATGCGTATATGCCAGTAAAGCCATTTACTCGATATGCTGTTCCACACTTGGCCTAAACTATATATTGTATGAATCAATAAAAAAATTTTTAAAAACAATTTTTAATAAGAAATCTGTTTTTTATCAAAATTATTTCTTGCGTGAATTTTGGGACACTTTACTTACATTAAAAGTGCTTTACAATTTCACTGCGTATCAGTGATGACAGCTGGTTATTTGCACGCGAGCGAACGGGCAACTTTGCACCAGACGAAAATCAAAGTATCCCCCGATTTACGCGGTACTTGGTTTACGCTATTTTACTTTAACGCAGTCAAGCAAACAAAATTTTTATTAATTAATTAATACAAATGGTAAAAATACTTACATATTATTTGTTTTTTTTTTCATTTGTAATATATTTTCACTAAAACATATTTTTAATACAGCCCTACAATGTCAAACGAAGCTAAACAGTTGCCGTTGAAGAGGAAAGTCATATCACAAACAAAGATCGAAATTTTGGATCGCTTACAAAAAGGAGAAAAAGTGCCATCTGTTGGTAAAGCTTATGAGATGAAATTTTATTTTAATTTTAATTTAATTATATTTCTAATCTAATTTTGATTTTATTTTATTTTTTGTTAGACTTTTTTTACGCGATTTCCTGAACCAATCTTCCCATTTAGTATAAACTTCAGGTCTCAATTTATGCGTTTTTCGTTTATCTTGGAACCGATCTAATTTTTTTGTATGGGTACATACACTTTTTTTACGTGGACGTATCTACCGCGTAAATCGGGGGACACCGTACACACATGCCTACGATAATTCAAATAAACTGAAACAAATCAACCTACGTTCATCCCTCGTGCAATAGATGCACATTCGCGACCATTCGTCGGCCGATATCGAACTAGAGCTAAGCAGACATCGAACGGACCTGCTTCTGACGAACTTCCGGTGGAACGATATCAGGAGTTCCGGGATCCCGAAACATCCTGGACTCATCACGACCAAAGGGGGACGCCTAACGTCCAGCCCTTTGCATAAGTGGGTGAAGCGGAAGTTTTGCACGTGCAGCTCGGTCTTCCTCAGTTCGTTCACCACCTGTTGCCAAAGAACGCACACCTTTTCGGCGACTTCGGCTTCTCGCCAGGTCATGCGTTTGATGATTCTCCTGACGATGACGTAGTTGCAGCCGACTGCAGATGACAGTTCGTCCATTTTCAAAACGCGTTGCCAAGCGCGGTTTTTGTAAACAAACGGCGGACGGTTGTGTTTGACGTTTGTCGCAAGTTGATTGTATGCAGACCATGTACATTTTTTTTTTGGGATCAGACGTTTGTCCGGAAGGCACTAGGAAATACCGCCGTTAGAACTAGGGCTTGCAATAAAATAGCCAAAATGGGTAAATAGCCAAAAATTTACCATCGGTAAATACCGGTAAATTGAAAAAATTACCGGAAATGATTTTATTGCGAATTAAGGATAGATATATGTAGACACATAAAATTCAGAAAAAAATTGAATTGAAAAATCAGAGAAAAATATTCAGAAAAAAAATTGAATTTCCATATATACCATATATGATTATATATATACCATATATACCATATATGATTAGGTTGGGGGAAGCTAACGCACACGAAGCAAGCTCAAACGAGGCAAGCTCACAGGAAACAAGCTCACACGAAGTAAGCTCACATGCTTTCGAAAATTTTCGTATAATTTAACAAGAAATATTACTTTGGTACTGACAAAATATTGTGGACGTATACTATAACGTCTAACGTGAAATTATTTTAACACAAAAACGGATTTTGGTCCTTTTAGTTTCGTATCAAACGTTTTCTAGTTTAATTTTAAAATTCTAAAACATGTGCGCTTAGATCATGTGCGTTTAGCTCTGGGAACTAAAATAATCTTTTTAATTTTTCGCTATAAAAAAAAATTAAAGGGATGCAGAGCGACCAGTTTTCGCTTCGAGTCGACGTGCTGTCACTTTGACAGTTGTCGCGATGGCGGGGTCGGTCGAGTTACGGCCTGGCCACACCTACTAGACTAAACTAAACTTTAGCATACTTCCATGGTCATATCGTCAACGAAATCGAGAGCGGTGTTATTTTTCAAGCTTTTTATTAATTTATTGTGAATACAAAGGGAATGCCGCCTCCGTTTTTATTTTTCAATTCTAAATTTCGGTATTTTTTTCATAGGTAGTAGCGTTGTCTTGTTTCAGTGCAAAGAACTATATTCTGTTGAAGCGAGATAGCATTACGAAATTTTCGATATATTTATCACAAGGGCGTTAAAATTTACGATGAGTCGCAGGGGTTTTCAACTCGGCCAAAATATTCGTTTATTTTCGAAATAGATTAATATTTCATACTTCAAATAGTATAGATACGTCATTTCACATGCACAAACATATTTTTTATTATTTTTCGATATCGACATCTTTCAAAACCATTTGTCAAAGTTGTCAAATTATAAAATAAAAAAAAACAGTCTACGATAGTCTTTTGGATTCGATCTTGGTCCCTGAAGTTGACGTAGTAATTTCAAGTCTGACAATGAGACTATTTATTTAAAAATTAATTAATTTGAATATATGAGAGCACCTGGAAATGGCGACGGAATTTTTTTTTCACACGTATTTTTTTCAATATGGACCGAGAAAAAGAAGAATGCAATTTATTCAATATTCGAATTATTTTGATAAAGATTACTTTATTTATTTATTATTCGTTCTAAAATTTATTTAAAAAAAATCGAAAATATTACGCTCATATTATAATTTATACAAGTTGAGAAATTTTTTTAATGTACACTGGTGAGTACGAATTAAAAAGTTTCATTCATCCATTAAAAACGACAATTATTGAAATATCATTTTTTAAATCGCATTAGTAAAATAGAACCTGAACAGAAATTGAAATGTAATGAATTTTGATATGCGCTTGCAATTTATAATGATGCTGAATTTAAAAAAATCTACAAAATGGACTTTTGTAGTGAATACTGCTGTATGAAAGTTTTCTAACAAATTTACATACATACATACATATTTAAGTAAATAAAAAAAATTAAATACACAACATGTGCATATTGCGTATGTCATATTGCGTATTGAGACACACACATGCATACATACACAACTGGGATCGCTCTGAGAATGAGATCATAGCGGAAGCGATTTATTATAATATTTCATTTGATTTTATTAATTCGAGACAAAAAATTCTAATTTTGTTATTTAAAAATAAAATATATGCAAAACGATCATAAATCATCGTTCAAAGGATGCCGCGTCGAGAAGTTTGCAGGAGCTCGCTTCATTATTGCAGCATTATCGAAATGAAGTCTAGTCAAGTCTAGTTACGTTTTTTGCTAGATGTGGCCGCGCCGTTAGTCGATCTGCCCACCGAAGTACTCTTCAATATCTTCATCAGGGAAGAGATCTCGTACTTGGATCTGATTTCACTATATCAGACGTGTCGCCGTCTACGGCAGGCCGTCACTTCGAACTATCTGTGGACACGCAAACTGACCAAAGAGTACGTATTGCGCCGTCTTATTGTGATTTTTCTTTCTATTAAATATGTATTTTAGGTGTGTTCATTGTTTGTTGTATTTGCATTTCGAAATGTATAAGAAAGCATCGTGCGCGTAAAGTAAACACTTCTTTAGAACTTTTCCTTTTATATCCCACGAATTTGTATTTCGCTACCGATATCTTCCTCTGACTTTTAAATGTTTAGTATTTAAAGGCAAATATTTCAATAAATAATATAATATAACATCAATTTATGTTATAACAAACTGAATTATCGTATAACTTTGGCGAGTTGAAAGAAGTAAATAAAAGACCAGTCATAACATATAAAAGTAATTATGTACCATTATCGTTAAATATTATTTCTTTTAATTATCATTAGTTTAAAGGGACATGATTCATACTATAAATACCTTTTTTGCATGTTTGTCATGGTACATATTTTTATGTATTTCTTATATCGTTTAAAGCAGCGGTTCCCAAACTTTTTTGACTCGCGTACCACTTGGTAGTACATTACACAAAACTCTACCACACAAAGCCGTAGCAATTTTTCGGGCGTCCCTCTATTATTTTTTTATTAAAAAAAATATTTTTCAATTATACATATAAGAATTGCGGTTAAAAAAATATTTCTTTTTCTTTTTAAATTTTTATAGTGTACATATATCAAATTTTAATTTATGAAAAAAATCGGTGTATTAAATTATTGAGGAAAAAAATAGCGCCACAGGTGAAAATTTTTTCGTTTTTTCTGGATTTTCGATCTTCGACTGTATATATCGACGTCAACAATGATTAATTGAGATAATGTTTATTAATTACAAAATATATGTATATTTTTTCATATTTGTAAATGATTAATTCATATATGTCCGCCATTACTGATATTTTTTTCGCGTACCGCCAACTATCTGTGGTATAACGCCTGTGGTACGCGTACCACAGGTTGGAAAGTGCTGGTTTAAAGAATACAATTTTCAAAAATTAGGATTTGGTAAAAAAAAAAACCCCCTTATGTTCATGGTAAGAATTTTTTTATTAATTAATAATTAACAATACTTTTTAGATGGCCATATTTGACTGGTAATGAATTTTCCGATTTGGATTGTTCTGAAGAGTGCAAAAATATAATCCGCACACGTGAGCACTGCAAAGAGACAATAATGGGATTTTCCTCAAAATACTATTGGTTACTTAAATTTATAATCGAATATTGAATCCATAGTAAATATAGGTTGTATAACTTTTTTATAAAAATAACATATTTTTTTAAGGTCAAACATTTCGTTTTCCGACTGTCACATGGCAGATATTCCAGACATGTGCCTTACATATAGTAAATTAGGACATGTGTATTGGATAAAGTTTTTGAGAGAATTATGCTCGAAACAAATAAACATTGAAGATTCGATACCACACACTGGGTAATTATTGTTCTATTAATTTCATTCATATCAATATAGTATCATACATTAACTATAAATAGGTGCGTATTTATTAGATTGGAAACAATGAAACGATTGTTGAAAAAATACATAAACAAAAAGCTCTATTTTCCACATTATTTATTATATTTAATCCTAATAACTTCCATCTACGACTACTACGACTTTCTGCCAACGATTGGGCAAGTCATATATGCCTTTTCTGAAATAATCTAAATTTTTAGAATTTAATGGCCCCAGGCGGCAAGTTTGAGTACCGCTGTATTATATTAACCATTTTTAAATTAAATATTGATCAAAAAAAATCTATTCACTGATAAAAAAAGAATATTTACTGAAAAAAATTTAACAATTAACTGATAAAAAATAAATAATTTACTGATGATTTAGAACAAGTTACTGATCATGTTTATAATTAATTACTGTTAGATTTTTCATTATTTACTGACCACTTTTGGAATTATAAACTGACCAAACAATTTATTCCCTATGAATTAGAGCTTGTAATTTACCATCAAATTTCAATTATCGGTAAACGGTAAATAACTTTTCCCATTACCAGTTTACCAGTTACTTACCGGTAAATAAAAAAATAGACGTATGTAGATTAGATGATTAAATTATAACTGTATATGGCTTCCTTTACTAAAAACAGTATCCTTGATTGAGACCTAAATATTTTCAAACACATTATAGATGAATCATAATGTCATATAAATCTTTACATATATTTTATATGTGAATTTCAGTGCTGAAACTAAAATTAATAATTACCCCCCCCCCCCCTTCCCCAGGTTGGCAAAACCATAGTGGCGCTCCTCGCACTCATAAAAGCGCCCTTTCAATTTTTTTTCGCAATAATCTTTCGTTATAATATGCCTGTATCTGTTTCCGGTGAACCGGTTAACCAGTAATACAAGCCCTACTATAAACACATGATATATTCCAGATTGTACAATTTGACAAATCAGTACTATGCTTCAATTGTACTTGATTTTTTGAATCAACATTTCCTCAAGAAAACTTGGTCTGAAACGCGTGAAAATCATCAAAAATTTACACCTGAAAGACTAGCTATCTTTTTCGGACGATGGATGCAACCTGATTGTGAAAATTTTGGTTCGTCCTTTGATGCTGCGGTATATTTTTGATTATCTCGATTCTAAGGAATTCCATCTAAATTATCTAATACACATATTATATTATAGATGACAGCTGTTGTGAAAACTATAAAAGACTCTCTTTCAAGTGACCATCCATTGCATCGAATAAATGCTGAAGAAATGAAGAAATGGTCGAACGAATCAATATCTGAAAATAAATATAATCCTGATAGTTGTATGAAAGTCATCAAAATGTCAATTGATGTTTTGAAAAATAATGGACTCTTCGGTACTGACAATCCCAAAACCTGTTCATTTTTTATTCAAAATGTGAGTTGTTGAATTTTTTAATAAAATTTTGGGATTTTTATATATGTTTCTTACATTATATACACAATTCTTTTTTCAACAGATAATTGAAAATAAAAATGGTAATGGTGTTTATAACACAATTATATTGGAAGCTGCTCTAAGAAGGTGCGGTGTCCGAGTTGAATTTGATTCTACAAATTATCTATTTTTAATATGGAAAGAAAACTGGATAAGTGAATCAAAGGTATATTTAATAAAAAACGATGGCAGAATTGAACCTCGTGACATCTTCATAATAAAAATCGAATATAGTTTATGGCAAGAACAATTTCTTTTAACGTTAACTAATCTTATGATCAATGCTTCTATTGAAAAAAATAATACGTATGTATACAACTCATCATAACTTAATCGATAAAATTCAACAATAATTATATAAAAGTAATAAAAATTTTAGTACAATCCAGAGAGCTCTGGAGCTGATAGTATTCTTAGAACCGACAAATTTAACGCGCCGTTCTGAGCTTGTTGACTTGTATTTATCATTAAAAAAAGACATTCGTGACTTATGCGAAAATACACCCAATTTAGAGAATGGAACTGTTGAGTATTATTGGATCTATCTGGTTTATAATTTTTATGGTCACCTTTATTTATATATAATTTTTGAAAATCTAGAATTTCAGATTGGGATATGAACAAGATTATAGTTTTATGCAACCATTGCCATCATTCAAGGTAATATTTTTTTTCCAATTTCAAATAAAAGTTTTAGATTGATTGATTGATTGATATATGACAGGTTTGTCCAAAAGGCCACCACGGGGCCAAAATGGCCCCCAGTACTCGCGCGAGTGCCCCCCCTCCACTTTTCACATAGCGTTTGACACAACAATTAGTATTCTTTTTTCGAATTATTGAAGAATCGGTTTTTTCAAACACATTCTGATCAAAATATATATATTTTATCGTTAAATTAAAATAAAATGCAAATCGTGTATTACCGTGTTATGCTCAGATTGCGCCTTGACATTTTATTTGTTCGATTATTTATTTTGATAAAATTAGCATTCTTATCAAGAATATTACGACAAATCGATTCAAGAATCATATAACAAGACAAACCACTGACAAAATAAATCATGATAGTAAAAAATGTCGGAAACAAAACAATGCAAGTTAATATTTAGATTTTGTAACCAGCTATTTTCCTCAGTCTGATGCCCCATGTTGATGAGACACTGTAACCACTCACTCACACACGGTAGGGGAATTCAGTCAACAGGAAGAAATGATCCTTTCTCCAGGTCAAGTGAAATGTGGATTCTCACGAGTTATAGAAACAAGGTTTATTCAGGTGTTGCAATCATAGTTACAATAACGGTACAATAATAGTAGATGCAATAAAAGGTTTAATAGAACACGTGAAATTGATAAGGCAAGAGGTCGCGACAGCGACGTCCAGTCCCTTAACGGTTCACGGGTTATGAGGTCAAATGTCAACGTTCTACTCGGGGTGAATTTACTTCACCTCCCAAAGAGCTCGATCTGACTTTCAAGTTCAGCTTTCAACGCTCTACTCAGGGTTAAGGTAGTTGACCTCAGAGGAACTCGGGCTGACTTCGATAATGTCATTTATAAAAAAGTGTTTTTTATACTACAGTAACCATATTTTTCAAGACGGTTTTTCATTAAATTATTGAGTGAAAAATCCTCAAGGAAAACGTATGAAAATATATCATTTTAATAAATATTAAAAAAAAATCAGTTACCTAACAATAAGTACATCAGAAGTTAAGGGCTGTGATTACAGTAAAATGGGGTAGTCATAAATATTGTAAGTAGTGTAAAATAAACAAGTACTCATCAGATTATGGAATTAATTAAAAACTATTTTGACGCTTTTTTTTAAAACACTAATCGTATTATTTCTTTCGTGTCAAGGTATATCAGACATTTTTCTGTATTTTGAAAAAAGGTGCTTATTGACTGTATGATGATAACTTTTCAAATCGATACCTCTGTGATTTGATAGTTTTATTTCCTCTTACATTAAATATAAATAGTTTGTTTCCAAATATTAGAAATTGTTCATAATTTATAAAAATGTCAATATTTCGAGGTGCTGCAATTTCATTGACCGTTACTGTATATTGAATATTGATTTCTAAATTTCAGATATCTATAAAACATCACTTTAAAAGTATGGAACTTGCTGTCGGTGTAATATGTTACCACAAAACGAAAGGTTATTTATGTGTTGTTCACGGATGGACTGATAAATTTGCTCCAGATGATAAAAGCGAAATTATGTATTCGCCATATACAAATAAGCCATTTTGTCATGTTTTACTTGCCGATGGCACAGAAAAATACGTCCCTCGAAGTATTTTTTTTTTCCTGAAAATTAAACCAAATAAATTGATGATTCTCGCACTAACTATAATTTATTTTTAGGGTATTTGGTACGGGCAATCCAACATCAAGGTCTTAAATTCACAGATAAAATTATAGGAAAACATTTCAGTCATTTTGACGGCTATGTCTACATTCCTAATGTTGAAAAAGAGAAAGAATATCCAGAAGATGGGCCTGTGAGAGATAAATATCGAGATGTATTGCGATAATTTATTTATTAAAATGAATATTTTTTGAATACCCAACCACCTTTTGAAACGTCGAAATAATATACCAAGGGCACTTGAAAATTGCTTAATTAAATTGTTAAATTAATGTATTTTAATTATTATTAGTATTACATATCAGTCATCAAAATACAAGAAGTAACTAAACTCCTCTCATGTTACTTTATATGTCAACTTATAGCGTCAGTAAACCAAACATGAAAATATAATATACTCCATTTTCAACAGTATTTTTTAATATTCGACCTTTTTAAAATTATCGGTGCCTTAAATGGCTTGCTCGCTTTCTTGTTTGGCTACGTCACATATTGTTGTAAAATCCTACAATAATGATGAAACTATTGTGTCCCGATAACTCGATTTGTCAATATGGTATTTTTCATGATTTATTTAATATCAAATAATGTTAAAAAAGTTGTTTTTGAATGCCCGATTTTTATTTTAATGTTTCAATAGACACTGGATAATCTGAAAATACATACATATCTATCTATCTATACTATTATAAAACTGAAATCTATCTATCTATCTATATCTATACTATTATAAAACTGAAAGTCCCCCTGTCTGTCTGTCTGAGACGCTTTTTTTTTAATTAAAGTTTGTCCTTTATACAAACTGTGACGAAACCACCTAGAAAGTCGAAACCTTCTCAAATACCTTAAAAAATAATCCTTTAGTGACTGGCGTACTTTAGAATCTCGAAAAAGGCCGAATTAAATTACGCAAAAAATGAATTAATTGAAAATTTTTCGGAAATTAGTAGGCGCCCCTTTTGATTTTTTTTCCGATATTTTTTCACTATTGGGGTTATTTCAATGGCGGAATATCTTGCTATGGATCCCTAAGCGACGATCTATTTCGTATTTCGGACGGGAATGCGATATTCATCGAAATATTTGAGATCCAATGAAATGAAATACGCGAAAAATTCGTTTTGTACGCCAAAAACGGTCTTTCGGCCAAATCTGCCAAATAAGGCCCGACGCCATTTAATTTTGTTCAAATATAAATTAGTATGGAAAAATATGTTGAGCGAAAAACGTATCTATCGACATATAAATAAGTCATAGAATCCTAACCAATAATTTTTTCACATTAATTTATCGCGTCGATTTATCGATTTACCGAATCATACGAATGTCAAACTGTGTAGTTGATTTTTTTTATTTATTTTTTTTCAATTTTTTCAAACTTTTTTTATAAAGTTTTAATGATTTTTTTTTTCAATATTACTATATTTAAGCGTGCGGTTCTCAAACTTTTTTATAAAGTTTTAATGATTTTTTTTTATTTCAATATTTTCGCAATACGAAGTCAAATATCGATTTCTTTTAGATTTCGATAAAATAAATAATATTAAAATAATAAATATTTTCAAATTACGTTTTTTTTTTTTTTTTTTTTTTTTTTTTTTTTTTTTTTTCGATAAATAATTTTTTCGTTTTAACAAAAGCCTGCGATCCTCAAACTTTTTTTATGAAGTTTAGTGGATTTGGGTGTGTAGCCAGGGCGAGCCGGTACGCCCGAAGGGCTTATCCACTAGCGTTGAGGTATAATATAAAATCGTGCAATCCTCAAACTTTTTATAAAGTTATAATGACTTTTTTTTTATTTCTATATTTAAGCGTGCGGTTCTCAAACTTTTTTATTAA
Source organism: Hydropsyche tenuis (assembly GCA_009617725.1). Lineage (NCBI taxonomy): Eukaryota > Metazoa > Arthropoda > Insecta > Trichoptera > Hydropsychidae > Hydropsyche > Hydropsyche tenuis. The sequence goes on from VTON01000095.1 coordinate 662,656, forward strand.
TTTTTATAATTTTTTTTTAGATTTCGTTTCAATAAATGATAATAAAATGATAAATATTTTCAAAATACGTTTTTTTCGATAAATCATTTTTTTCAAATTTTAAATCGATATTAATTTCTACAACTCAATATTAGTGGGTGTGGAGTGTAGCCAGGGGCGCCAAGGTCCTAGCGTGAGGACTGGCGCAGCCAGTCCGAATACGCTAGTACTATTATAAAACTGAAAGTCCCCCTGTCTGAGACGCTTTTTTTTTAATTAAAGTTTGTCCTTTATACAAACTGTGACGAAACGACCTAGGACGTTGAAACTTTCTCAAATATCTTAGAAAATATTCCTATAGCGACGCGCGTACTTTAAAATCTCCAAAAATGCCGAATAAAATTACGCAAAAAATTAATTAATTGAAAATTTTTAGGCGCCCCTTTGGATTTTTTCATGGTTTTTTTCACAGTGGGGGGTTATTTTAGGGGCGGTTTATCTTGCTATGGATCCCCGTGTGACGATCTATTTCAAATTTTGGACGGGAGTGCGGTATTTATTGAAATATATGAAATTGAATGCGTAAAAACTCGAAATTTACGATTTTTTGGACGCCGCCATCTTGATTTTTCCATTGAGTCGCTGTCATTTCATTTCAAGGAAGACATTCAAGTGTTTCAATATGCCAAAACCGTATCTATTGTACATATTAATAAGTCATCGAATCCTTATCAATAGTTTTTTTACATAAATTTATCGATTTACCGAATCATACGAATGTCAAACTGTGTAGTTGATTTTTTTTATTTATTTTTTTCAAACTTTTTTTTATAAAGTTTTAATGATTTTTTTTATTACCATATTTAAGCGTCATGTCAATGTCAAACTGTGGGTTGATTTTTTTTATTAATTTTTTTTCAATTTTTTTTAAACTTTTTTTATGAAGTTTGAATGATTTTTTTTTTATTTCTATAATTAAGCGTGCGGTTCTCAAACTTTTTTATAAAGTTTTAATGATTTTTTTTTATTTCTATATTTTCGCAATACGAAGTCAAATATCGATTTCTTTTCAGATTTCGATTTAATAAATGATATTAAAATAATAAATATTTTCACGATAAGTTTTTTTTTTCGATAAATAATTTTTTTAAATTTTAAATAGATATTTATTTCTACAATAGATATTTAATCAGTGGATTTGGGTGTGTAGCCAGGGCGAGCCGGTACGCCCGAAGGGCTTACCCACTAGCGTTGAGGTATAATATAAAATTGTGCAATCCTCAAACTTTTTATAAAGTTATAATGATTTTTTTTCATTTCTATATTTTTTTCGATAAATAATTTTTTTAAATTTTAAATAGATATTTATTTCTACAATAGATATTTAATTAGTGGATTTGGGTGTGTAGCCAGGGCGAGCCAGTTCCTTGAAGGGCTTACCCACTAGCGTTAAGGTATCATATAAAATCGTGCAATCCTCAAACTTTTTATAAAGTTATAATGATTTTTTTTCATTTCTATATTTAAGCGTGCGGTTCTCAAACTTTTTTATAAATTTTTATAATTTTTTTTTTAGATTTCGTTTCAAGAAATGATAATAAAATAATAAATGTTTTCAAAATACGTTTTTTTTATTCGATAAATCATTTTTTTCAAATTTTAAATCGATATTAATTTCTACAACTCAATATTAGTGGGTGTGGAGTGTAGCCAGGGGCGCCAAGGTCCTAGCGTGAGGACTGGCGCAGCCAGTCCGAATACGCTAGTATCCTTATAAATTCTACATGTATACAAAGCTATATGTTTCACATTTACATTGTTCTAGTTACTCAAAAAAAAATACAAAACGATTGGTCCAATTTTACATGATGCGACAGAATCTCAATCAATATCATATAAACGCAGTCGGGAAGACGATTGAAAAAATATATTTGTATTTATAAAGAAAAATATAATAGTATAAAAAAAGTCAGGTGATTTTGGATAAGTTTACTCCATTTATTTTTAATACACATGTTTATTAGAGATTATGATATGATATTTATATTTTGATACAATATATACTCATATTTGCAAAATCTTAACTAGTAATTAAAATTATGAATTTTGATGAAATGTTTTTCCATCAAATAAAATTGAAATTTTACTATATTTAAAAGAATTTTTTTTTTAAATCCCTAAAACAATTATTTCAATTAAAAAAACTTGTTATGTAGTGTTGTTAAATAGTTCGACTAAACTTAAGTCACTAAAGTAAATAAAACATTCATTGGTTGGTTTAACCATTGTGTAGTCCTTTCAATGTCCTATCCTAAGTTATTCCGCATAAAAGAAATAGATATACACATTCTAACGAAAGCAATTACGAAAATTATATAGAAATTACGTCAGATTTCCGACACCAATCGACCCATCTCTATTTCGAATTTTTTTGCAAATCGTGTACTAGCGTAGGTATGTGCCAGCGTCGTGTGCGCTAGCGTCATTTGGACAAACGTCTGGTGACCAAAAATTCGGAAATGAACATTGCAGAGCGACCCGTTTTTATTTCAAGTCGACGTGCCGTAATTCGTGAGCGCGAGTATACAATTTGTGCAGTCGATTCGCCACGTGTGGGTTTGTGTGTGTGTACATTGACCATATTTGTCACAATAATTTCTTGTAAATTTTAGATGCCTGGATGCAGATAATTATTCTTATCCGAGTGTTATTGGAATGAAGTGTGCAAAAATATGATTCGCACTTTGCCGACAGAAAATAATCGCATTGTCCCCTACGTATTATTGATTATTGCATAGTATGTAATTGACTATTAAATATAATTTATGCCCAATTTTTTTACGATAATGATATATTTTTAGGTCAATATACGATGAAGAATTTTATTGAAGTTTTCTTAGTTTTTGTGAATTTGTTCTGTAACATAAATGATTATTAAAAGAATATAGGTGTATTGTTTTTGTATTATCTGCGCAAAAACTGTCACATTGGCATCGAAATGAAAGATGGTCGCCATTTATTTATTTTTCTTCGGATTCGTATTTAATACCATAATCCCACTCGCTAAATATTATTAACCGGTTAAACCGGTATTTTTTTTTAGTAAGGACCAAAATGCAGCAAATATTTTCTTACTTTTTATTTTATTGTTATTTTTAGGGGGTATTTACATATGTATAGTATATGGGGATGAAAAATTTAAAGTTGGTATTGCGGGTAAGGGTAGTTTTTGGATGGTAGTGATTGTTTTTGAACTTTTTGGGTGTGAAAAAACCAACCTAATAATTTGGGATATTCATCGTCACCATTATCTTAAATAAAAACATCACAGTTATATATGACAATTTAATTACTTATTTTTACAAAAAATATGAATTATAATACACATAAGCAAAATGTACTTAAGTATATGTAAATTTTACTGTCAACAAAACCAATAATTCACTACCTCTACAAAAAAATTAAAGCAATTGTCCCCATGACATACTAAGTATCACAGTAGAAGTAACATGAACATAATCATCGTACAAATCTTGTTGAGCTTCTATAATATCAGATGGCTCATTTGATAAGCTAGGTAAACAATCTGCTCCTATCTCTAAACTTGATTCACAAATTACAATAGGCATATTAGGGAAATGTTCAGCTAATACATTGTTTTCAAAAGTCGGATCCAAGGTAACTCCAGAACACGAAATTTTCATACTGATTCCATATTTCCGCCGCGGAATCAAGTCAGATATCTGAAATTAGATCAATATCATGATATTAAAGATGAATCAAAATAAAGTATTCATATCAATCATTAATACATCACCTTTTTCATTTGATTTTTAAAATCATTTTCCAGATCACTTTCAGATTCTGAACAAGGGGAAAATACCGAAGAAAATGCACTAAATTGAACACTGTCAATATCAGATTTATTTACGCTAAAAACTAGAACTTTTGTTATATTTTCATCAGAATAGGTCAGAGTTGGAAAGACTATGGGATTGTGTGTAATACAACCGCATACTGCAATTTGATGGGTCGGATGAGTTTTTTTTTGCCTAGAATTCAAAGCAGATATATTATTTTTTCTGATTGTATTTTTATTTTCAACTAAAAATTAATAAAAAAATTACTTAGTTCGAGAATCAGTTATCATTTTTGTAACAAAGTCTTCTTCTTGTTCATCATCTTCGCCAGTTGTCGCATATATCAATAAACATTTAACAATGTTTTTATCCATGATTTCATTCAGCTCAAGATAAAATTTACTGGGATCTGAATAATTTACACTAGTAAAATTCAAAAGATCTACCTGAACCCCAGGAATCTTTGGAATCGCCAAACCGCCCATAAATTCACCTTAAAATCAATCGAGTCGTTTATATTTTATCATCAAAGTAAACCATCATCATTTTCTTATTTTATTAACTAAAACCTTTTATGTTTTCTGACTGCAAACATATTATTCCTGGGCCCATAATTTCTAAGACTTTAGTATCGCTATTGCAAAATGAATGTACATACTTTAAGACTGAAACAACATAAGTTCAATATATTCGCACATAATCATAAAACAATCAATTATGATGAGTTAATCCTGCATTTTAGGTACGTAAATTTTAAATGAATTATACAATAAGTTCTTAGATTAAGATGCTCTTTACGCATAAGGGTGTAAATAATTATTTTTTAAAGAACTTCATGCATAGTTTGGAGGTTTTACTACAAATCAATGATGACATATGGCAATTTGTATATGCAGAGCCGGCTCTAGGGGTCTCGGCGCCCCAATGCAACATTCTTCTCGGTGCCTTTACATTTTTTTGTATTAAAAAATTATTTCTCAAATTTTATATATTCTTAAATTCTTTGTTTCATTTTCTAAAATTTTGTTGTTACGAATTAAAGGTACACGCAGTTGATTTTTGTGCTGTGAAAATTTTTTTCGTGTATTGTTAACATATGATAGTCAGCTTCACAAATTAATAGCATAGAATAAGAGCTACACACTCCGGACAAAAAGTTGGGGAGTTTTCGGCATCAAACCACTCATACAAATTTTGGAGTACATAACGAAGTATCCAAAAATGAAAAGAATTATGAAACATTTCTATAAATCGAAATGAATTATTTCTGCTCACATGTTTTATCCTAAAACTAGAAAACCGCAGCTGCGCCTTTAAGATTTACCGAATATAATTCGTTGGAAATAGCATCTTTCAAACTACGTATTATTCACAACCGTCATAATAGCGGATAGAATTTTCTTTCATAACTTCCCTCGGATTTCGGATTTTTCTCGAGATGACAAAATCCACTGATAAAAAAGTTGACCTGCGTTAGTTAATGCGTACCTATTCAAATCTTATTGAAATTTTCGAACGAAACCTCTACAAATGCATTATTTTGTGTTTACCATATGAATGAGATATGAAAACATCGATTGTTCTGATTTTTAAAATAAATTGTAGATATTTTATTAATAAAAAGATTAGTTGGCGCCCTTTTTGGGCAGTGCTCCGATGCGCAGCATGTTTTGATTACTGCGTAGAGCCGGCTCTGTGTAGGGTTGCCAACTGTTATGGTCAAAAAAAGAGAACATTTAAAAAAAATTGTTTTTAAAATCCATGGGTGGAGGGGGTAGTAAACATTTATTCTAGTTTCAGCAAAAGTCACATTATATAAAATATATATATGTATGTGTGTGTGGAAGTTCATGGGGGGAGGGGTAGTAATAATTTATTCTAGGTTCACAAGGAGAAGCTCTCAGGTTCGGAACGAATTTGTCAATGAAATTTTTTTTTTCTCGATAGATTACCTTTATTGTATAGATATGGTGTATAAAAGCGCATTATCGAGCCAATTTCATTAAAAACAACTTCAAAGTTTCGATATTTTGACATATCGCTTATTTACATATATGTGTGTGTGTGTGAGTAAACACCGTTTTGTATTCCGAACGTTCTTTTGAAAATATCTTGTAGTCGTAAAAAAATCATGATTTATTTTCTGCGCAAGATGCAGAATTTCCATATGTTTTGTTTGTTTTTATGATAATTACCCTTCAAAGTCTCGCAAATAAATTTTACAACGAAACCCTGCTCCTATCAACCTCTCAATCTTAATTTACCCTTCAATGTTATTCAGTCATATAAAATTTTTGCAAGACTTTGAATGGTAATTATCATAAAAACAAACAAAACATATGGAAATTTCGCATCTTGCGTAGAAAACAAATCATGATTTTTTTACGACTACAAGATATTTCAAAAGATTGTTCAAAAAACAAAACGGCGTTTACTCACAGACACGTATAAGCGATACGTCAAAATATCGAAACTTCGAAGTTGTTTTTAATGAAATTGGCTCGATAGTGCGCTTTTATACTTTACCATATCGATACAATAAAGGTAATCTATTGAAAAAAAAAATATTTCATTGAGAAATTCGTTCTGAACCTGAGAGCTTCTCCTTGTCAGCAAAATTCGTTAAATATATGTGTATGGAAATTCATGAGAGGGGGTAGTAATCATTTATTTGACAAGTCCGAGAGTACAAACTGCATAAAATTATTGTCAAAATTGGATTTGAAAAAAAGGAAATTCTTGAAATTAGAAAAAGAGGACATTCTAGGTATATTGCAAAAAAGAGAGAGAACAAAAGAATTATGTTAAAAAATATATATATATGTTCTTTTTAAAAGAGACCTGTTGGCAACCGTAGCTCTGTGTATATGTCTACAACTTTTTACACCAGGCGAACACAAAAGTACCTGTAATTAAAATACATTGAAATGAACTCACGTGCATTTTCCGTGCAATAGGGGCATACACGCGACCGTCTGCCGAACGTTTTGGGACAAGGATCGAGCGGGCATCGAAAAGGCCCACTGTATTCAAACTGGCGTTGCAACGTGATTAGAAGTTCCGGGACCCCGAAACATTTCTTGCTCGTCACGAACGAAACGGGACGTCTGTCGTTTATGTAGGTAAAGCGGAAACTTTGCACGTGCAGCTCGGTCTTCCTCAGTTCGTTCACCACCTGTTGCCAGAGAACGCACACCTTTTCGGCGACTTCTGTTTCTCGCCAGGTCAGGTGTTTGATGATGCTCCTGACGATCACGTAGTTGAAGACGACTGCGTTGGAAAGTTCGTCCATTTTTGAAACACGTTGCCAAGCAGATTTGTAAACAAACGGCCAACGGTCGTGAATGACGTTTGTCGCAGGTCGATGTATTCTTACCATGTACATTTTTTTTGGTGATCGGACGTTTGTCCGAATGACACTAGAATACACGACAGTGGAACACAATGGTTCCTGGATTTAAGCGCACATGATCGGTTGGGGGAAGCTGACGCACACGAAGCAAGCTCACATGCTTTCGAAAATTTTCAAATTTTCAAATTAAAGTGAAAAACGTTTAACACGAAACTGAAATCACCGAAATGCGTTTTTGTGTTAAAATAATTTCACGTAAGACCAAATAAGGTTATATTACAACCTATCAATCGCACCCTTCCCGAATTATTACCATTTCCGGAAACATTACTTTTTTGCATTTTTCTAACAGATGGCCAACTTTCGATTCATGGCCGATATAGTATACGTACACAGCATTTTGTCAATACCTAAATACTATTTCTTGTTAACAGGTTTTTTATGTTTTAAGCAATTTCCATTTATTGTTAATATTATATAATTATCATTTTGAAAAAATCGTTCACGTAAAAACTAGAGTCAAATTTCATAACTCTGATCATTGGTAGAGAACCTTTTTCCAGGTCCAAATCTAACATATATTTTAATCAATCAAATTTTTGAGAGCTTTTTTGTCATTAAAATTTCCTTGGCAAGCCTGATACTCACATGATACTGATTGTCAGTAAAAAATATGTATTTGGAAATTTTGGCATGTAAACGAAAAACCAACAATAATTTGGGAAATTCATCGTCACCATTATCTCAAATAAAAACATCACAGTTATATCTGACAATTTAATTACTTATTTTTACAAAAAATATGAATTATATACAAAATGTATATTGTAAATAATGTAAATAATGTATATTGTAAATGTAAGCAAAAATACTTAAGTATAAGTAAATTTTACTATCAACAAAACCAACAATTCACTACCTCTAAAAAAAGATTAAAGCAATTGTCCCCATGACATACTAAGTATCACAGTAGAATTAAGGTGAATGTAATCATTACACAAATCTTGTTGAGCTTCTGTAATATCGGATGGCTTATTTGATAAGCTAGGTAAACAATCTGCTCCTATCTCTAAACTTGATTTACAAATTACAATAGGCATATTGGGGAAATGTTCAGCTAATACATCGTTTTCAAAAGCCGGATCCAAGGAAATTCCAGAACACGAAATTTTCATACTGAATCCATATTTTCGTCGCGGAATCAGGTCAGATGTCTGAAATTGGATCAATACCATTATATTAAAGATGAATCAAAATAGAGTATTCATATCAATCATTAATACATCACCTTTTTCATTTGATTTTTAAAATCATTTTTCAGAACACTTTCAGATTCTGAGCAAGGTAAAAATACCGAAGAAAATGCACTAAATTGAACACTGTCAATATCAGATTTATTTACGCTAAAAACTAGCACTTTAGTTATATTTTCGTCAGAATAGGTCAGAGTTGGAAAGATTATGGGATTGTGTGTAATACAACCACATACTGCAATTTGATGGGTCGGATGAGTTTTTTTTTGCCTAGAATTCAAAGCAGATATATTATTTTTTTCTGATTGTATTTTTATTTTCAACTAAAAATTAAAAAAATTACTTAGTTCGAGAATCGGCTATCATTTTTGTAACAAGATCTTCTTCTTGTTCATTATCTTCGCCAGTTGTCGCATATACCAATAAACATTTAACAATGTTTTTATCCATGATTTTATTCAGCTTAAGATAAAATTTACTGGAATCTGAATAATTTACATTAGTAAATTTCAAAAGATCTACCTGAACCCCAGGAATCTTTGGAATCGCCAAACCACCCATAAATTCACCTTAAAATCAATCAAGTCGTTTATATTTTATCATAAAAGTAAACCATCATCTTTCTCTTATTTTATTAACTAAAACCTTTTATGTTTTCTGATTGCAAACGCACTACTCCTGGGCCCATAATTTCTAAGATTTTAGTATTGCTTTTGCAAAATGAACGTGCATACTTGAAGACTGAAACAACATAAAATATATTCGCACAGAAACATAAAACAAACGGTGGGTTAACCCTGTATTTAAAGTACGATATATTTATATATCAACATGAATTATACAATAAGTTCTTAGAATAAGGTGCTGTTTACGCATAAGGGTGTGAATAATTATTCTTTAAAGAACTTCATGCGTAGTTTGGAGGTTTTACTACAAATCAGTGATGACATATGAGCCGTTCAATGCACACAATGACTAACTCCATAAAACAAAAAGTTAAGAAAATCGATGAAACAATGTTCATCGTTTTTTAAAATTCCCTTTATAATATAAATTCAAATAAATATTGTAGAATGCATAATACAGGTTTAGTGCATTTGAGTTACATTATTGCAATGATTTATATTAGAGTATGGAGTTAATCAAAATGGCCCTGAAATAAATTATTTATTATTCAATGGCCAAAAAAATTTGTCACTTAATGATGTTAATCTTCATTATTCAGGAAAGTTATTTTAAACATAAAAATTTATGACTATAACAAGTGCTTTAACACTCAAATTCAAGATTTTTCAAAAAGTGGAGTTAATCAATATGTGCACTGCTCATATGGCAATTTGTATATGTGCATAACTTTTTCACCAGGCCAACACAAAAGACCTGTAATTAAAATACATAGAAACAAATCAACTCACGTGCATTTTCCGTGCAATAAGGGCATTCTCGAGACCGTCTGAACCTTTTCGGACAAGGATCGAGCGGGCATCGAAAAGGACCACTGTATTCAAACTGGCGTTGCAACATGATCAGGAGTTCCGGGACCCCAAGACATTCCTTACTCGTCAAGAACGAAACGGGATGTCGGTCGTCTATGTAGGTAAAGCGGAAACTTTGCACGTGCAGCTCGGTCTTCCTCAGTTCGTTCACCACCTGTTGCCAGAGAACGCACACGTTTTCGGCTACTCTGATTTCTCGCCATGTTAGGTGTTTGATGATGCTCCTGACGATCACGTAGTTGGAACCGACTGCGTTTGAAAGTTCGTCCATTTTTGAAACACGTTGCTAAGCAGATTTGTAAACAAACAGCCAACGGTTGTGAATGACGTTTATCGCAGGTCGATGTATTCTGACCATGTAATTTTTTTTTTTTGGTGATAGGACGTTTGTCCGAAAAGACACTAAAACACATGATAGTAGAACACGATGGTTCCTGGATTTAAAAGCACATGATCCAAACGGTTAGGAGAAGCTAACGCACACGAAGCTAGTTCACACGAAGCAAGCTCACATGCTTTCGAAAATTTTCAAATTTTCAAATTAAAGTGAAAAACGTTTAACACGAAACTGAAAGCACCAAAATGCGTTTTTGTGTTAAAAGAATTTCACGTTAGACGTAATAGTATACGGCCATAATATTTTGTCAGTACCAAAGTAATATTTCTTGTTAAATGATACGAAAATTTTCGAAAGCATGTGAGCTTCCTTCGTGTGAGCTTGCTTCCTGTGAGCTTGCTTCGTTTGAGCTTCCTTCGTGTGAGCTTGCTTCCTGTGAGTTTACTTCGTGTGCGTTTGCTTCGTGTGAGTTAGCTTCTGGGAAACTCCAAACGGTTAGGGGAAGCTAACGCACACGAAGCTAGCCCACATGCTTTCGAAAATTTTCAAATTAAAATGAAAAATGTTTAACACGAAACTGAATGCACCAAAATGCGTTTTTGTGTTTAAAGAATTTCACGTTAGACGTTTCAAATTTTCTCCGTTATCAATTATTTGTAGACGGTCAAATGCGCGTTCTACCTACACTGGTGTACGGATTGTAATTATTGTCACAATCAAAAGCGCGCCAGCCCCGGCGTCTTACAATTAGTACTGGATTTTTTTCATCTTGAAATAGCGTCAAATCGAATTATAAAATCGTTTTAATTATACAAAAACCTTTCCTGATGCGCAACCAATAAATAGGGTTGTCAACTATTATGGTCAAAAAATGAGAACATTTAACAAAAAATTGTTTATTTTTAAAAATTTTCTTTATTTTTTAAAAATTTTCTTTATAACTTATAGGCTGCTAATGATGATGATTATTAAAATGGAATAAGTCATTTAACGTACCAAAAATACCATTATTTTACAAGGTAATCGTAAATTTCCACCAGTACAAGAAAGATTATATCTATAAGGCTTATGTAATCATAATGTACACACAGCTGTAAATAGGATTTTTTAAACCACCCCTCTGGCACCCCCCCCCCCTTTAAAACAATTTAATAGTATGAGATTAAAAAAAAGCACCACAGGTAATTTTTTTTTTAATAAAACTACATTAATGTACATAATAATTGTTAATAATAGGAACATGAAGTGTGCTTAAAAATTAATTGTTGAATTTATTCCTCATCAGTTACATCATTCATCACTCATCAATTACATACAGGAAAGCAAAATGTAGTGAAATATAAATTTAATCGACAAAAAAACTGACAATTTGCTACTTCTAGAAAATTATTAAAGCAATCGTCCCCATGTCATAATAACTATCACAGTGGTAGAATACTGAAAGCAATCGTCGTACATATCTAGTCGAACTTTTTTTACATCGGATGGCTCATTTGATAGGTTTGGTAAACAATCTACTCCTAATTCAAATTGTGATGAACAACCTACAATAGGTATATTCGGGAAATATTCAGTTAATATATCATTTTCATAAGAGAAATCCAAGGTTCTTTCTTGACATGAAATTTTTATAACGATCCCATATTTTCTCCGCGGAATCAGGTCAGATATCTAAAATTGGATCAATATTATCATATTAAAGATGAATCAAAACAAATAATTCACATAAAAAATTTGTGCATCACCTTTTTCATTTGATCTCTAAAACTATTTACCATGGCACTTTTGTTATTAAACACATAGAATGAAAATACTGAAGAAAATGCACTATATTCAACGCTATCAATATCAGATTTATTTACACTAAAAACTACTATTTTTGTTATATATTCTTTTAATTCGATCGGAATTGGAGAGCCAAAAGAATCACGTGTAATACCACCGCATACTGCAAATTGACAGGTTGGATGTGTTTTTTCTTGTCTAGAATTCAATGCAGAAAGATAAATTTTTTTTTCTGATTTTCTTCAAATTTATTTTTAACTAAAAATTGAGAAAATCACATATTTCGCGCATCAGCTATCATTTTTACAACAACGTCTCCGTGTTCATCAGATTCTGGACCATATGGTATAAATGACAATAAACACTTAACAATGTTTTTATCCATGATTTCATTTAGCCCGAGATAAGATTTACTGGGATCTGAACAATCTTCACTAATAATATTCAGAATATTTACCTGAACCCCAGGAATCTTTGGAATCACTAAACCACCCATAAAATGACCTAAAAAATCAATTATGGTGTATCAATGTCTTATTAAAAAAGTAATCAATCATCATCTTTTTATTTTATTTACCAAATGTGTTACTTATTTTTGTTGGCAGATATAATATCCCTGTGCTCAGAATTGCAACGACTTTAGTATCGTCATTGTAAAATGAACATTTATGCTTGAATACTGAAACAAAATAAAGTAAATATATTTGCATAGAAACATAATAAGTAAATTGTAATGGAAAATCCTGCATTTTATTGCATAAATTTTTTTACTGACAAATTTACATTTTAATATGACCAAAAATGCATTAAAATTAAGTTTCTTAACATATTTCTCTCGTAGTTCATGTATTATAAGTGCGTAAATTCATTCTTCACAACGAATTTGGCGCAAAGTTTACAAGTTATGTTTGTCAATTTTGAATTTTGTCATATTTTAACGAGTTTCAGGTTTATCTATACATAAGCACCTTTTGCCATCCAAATTGTTAACATATGCAATTTATAAGATCTTAAGGCAAAAGATTTATACATCTCAAAGGGAAACCAGAGTATTTATACGATCTAAGAAAAAATGATCTGTGAAAGCTGATAAACCAAACCTCCCTACGAATACAAACCACGCACAAAATAGCCTAAATTACAGACTGAAAAAAAATGCATAAAATATGTATGAAATACATTAAGATATTTAATTTTAGCATCTACTTACTTACTGATAATTTTTTCATTTTTTCCCTGACCACTTTTGGAATCATATACTAAACAAATAATTTGTCGCCGTACCTATAATAATTAAAATAAATTGAAACAGATTAACTTACGTTCGTTCTTCGTACAATATGAACAAATACGAGCCCGTTCGTCGACCGTTATCGGACAAGAGTTGAGCGGACATTGAAAGGGCCCGCCGCTGACGAACTTCCGCTGAAACGTGATCAGAAGTTCCGGGAACCCGAAACATCCACGACTCGTCACAAACGTAGCGGCTCGTCCAATTTCCCATCCTTTGCACGTGTGAGTAACGCGGAAAAGACGCACGTGCAGCTCAGTTCTCCTCAATTCGCACACAACCTCTCGCCAAAGTTCGCACACGTTCTCTGCGACTTCGGATTCTTGCCATGACACGTGTTTGAGTATGTTCTTGACGATGAGATAGTTGTAGCCGACTGCATTCGACAGTTCGTCCATTTTCAAAACGCACGTTGCCGCGCACTTTTGTATACAAATGGCGGATGGTTGTAATTGACGTTTATCGCAATTCGGTGTATTTTGACCATGTATAATTTGTTTTTTTCGGGACAATGTATTGGTCACAGTATAGACATTACAAAATCACAGTATATATCAAACGTCAAATTAGCAACAAAATTACCTTTTCGCCCGAAAAATAATTGCTAGTATCAAAAATACATTTTTAACATTACTAAACATTAGACCCAGTGTATGTTACATTGCAATGTACAGTAATTTAAATGTTTTTTTTTAGTGGACGTATTATTATATTTGGGACCATATACTATACAAAAGTATAGCATGGCATAGCATTTTACTTAATTGGTAGTTAGTCCCTGTCAAAGCTAATGACAAGTAACTGATTTTGTGAAGAAATCAATTACTTTACAATGTTTTGAGATGATCTCATAAAGAAAGACATCTTTTATTCCACCGTATTATAATTCGAGGTTATGTATTGTTATTGTTATTAAACAAATAGTCATTATAATATACACAATGTGATTGATTTTCATACGAAATATTATGCAAATTAAGAATATTTTGATTTCAGTTATGTTTTATAATTTTTTTTGTTACTGAAATCTTTACTGTGCGAAATGCTAAATGATACTGCTCGAACTAACACCATTATACTGGGCCGAATATTGGTACCCGTTTTTTTTTTGACCAGATGTAAGCGCACATGTTTTTTTGAATAAGTTAAACTGAAAATAATCGTTTCGTAGATACCTAAAAGAGCCGAGCACCCTCATAGGAACGAGTGGTGTATTGCACGCAGGCGGCCAAATCCTATAGAGAGAGCCGACGCGCCGCAGATTAAAAATTAAAAATATTTTTTTAATTTATTTAAAAAAATTATATATAAAAAAAGCGACGAGAAAAATAAAAATCATGTTCGTTATATGAAGAGAAACGAGACAAAATCCATATTATTTCACTTACACGAAATTTAAAATTGCCAACGAACAGTGGCGGGTTTAACGTTATGCTGACTAATGTAAGCGACTGCTTAGGGCCCCCAATATCGACGAAATAAATGAAAATCGGCCCCAAGTTCTTTACCTATTTCCTGCCATTTTTTTTATAATTTACTTTGAAAAATTAGCTTCTCTCGCTTAATACTCGAAACTAATAATACAAATATAGATTATTTATTTTTATAATTGTATTTCAAAGTTTTCTTTACAATATGTTTTTATTTTTAATATTTCACCAATTACGATCAACTGAGAGCAAACAATTTCGCACGTCTTAATTGGGGACAGTCGCAGGATAGGGGCTTGAAAATTTATTTTCTTTAAGAATTTTAACACGTTGAAAAAAAAATGAATTGAATAACGCTAATTTCGGAAATTCTACACTGTTTTAAGTATAGATCTTATATCAATGAAAAACAAGAAATTTTCGACTGCAGTGCAAATTTGGGTATTACAAATTAACTTCAATTTTTCATAAGCGGTTGATGAAATTCATAAAAAAAAAAATTATTTACTTTTCGTTTTATTTGATTTTGTTTTTTTTAGTCTTGCAATAAGAAAATTAGATGGGGGGCTGGAGAAAATCTTGTAAGTTACTAGTAGACCCTGGGATATACATACATATATACTTACCACTAGTATAAATTTTATGATATTCACAAAAAAACGAAAACAAAATTCGTCTGTGATGCTTTTCCTTTTATTTTTTAAATCAACACTTGTTTTCCATTATAAAATTTTCGAATGATTACTTTCAGACTTTTTAGATTTTTTAATTTTTTTTAATTTTTTAATTTTAAAAATCTCAAGGAGGGAGGGCCCTAAAATAGTTTACCACTTGGGGCCTCCACTTGACTTAATCTGCTACTATTCGTATAAAAAAATACATATATCATCACAGATGTATGATATTTCATCCTGTCATTTGGAATGTGAATGTGATTGAATTCTCATTTCATTTTTTCAAATTGGCATATAAATTAATTTGATTTTTATTTTCGGATTTATATTAATTAAAATAAAAAGGGGGGAGCCGTACGAAAATACTCCCTGATAATATCGAAATATTTACCCAAAATTCAGTTATCTTCACTGAACAAATTACCGATCAATCAAACACGCGCCATTCATATTCGAAAAACGCGAACGCCACAAATGGCGCGAACGCATCGCCCTATAGCCAAGCAAGTGTCACAAAAAAATCTATAGTTGACACGGTTTGACAACTAAACAAAAAGAGATGGCGCTATATGCGGACTACGTGCGAGAGCGGGAAAGAAAACGTGACCGTCTCGTGATCATGTGTTGTTTTGGGGGGCGGCTGCCCTCTGCTGCTGAGCCCCCCGCGGCCTTTTGAATCCAAAAAAAGGTGATATTTCCACATTTAATCCAACAATTCATCCATTCTCCATCATCACATCGTTCCGTGTATTACATGTTCTTTAAAACCATATTCGATTTCACTAATATGGTTTTGTCGTGTGGAAGGTTTACATGTTTCTTTCGTATGTCCTCTTGATTGATTTTATCCATTCTCCATCATCATATCTTTCCGTGTATTATATGTTCTTTAAAACCATATTCGATTTTACTAATATAGTTTTGTCATGTGGAAGGTTTATACGTTTCTTTTGTATGTTCTCTTGATTGATTTTTTTTTTTTTATTTAATTTAATTTTTTTTTTTCGTTATGTAGGTAGTGTGCGTTTTGAAAGGTTCATATCTATGTTTGTATTATAGATAACGGTTGGTTATGATTAATTGTTTATTATCAGGTGATTTGTCTGTTATATAATCTTTTAATTGCTGATGGGTTAAAGATGGACGCATTATTAGAGAAACGATCATTTATTTATTTTATGAATATTGCACGTGATTAAATATAGAGAATTTGTATTAGTAGTGAATCTGTATTTTCATTATAAATCTTATAGTGAAAATACGTAAGAATAAGTACTTTCTAAGATTTTTTATAGTACAGAAATAAAGATTCACTTTTTGAAGTACACTTTATATAAAAAAAAATTAACTTAAACCAACCTTTTTTTATGTAAAATAAAAATGCTGATTCACTTATATACTTCTACACTTACATCTCTTATACACTTTCACTATAGCATATATAAAATATATGATATATATGATATAGTGAAAGTGTCAATATATCAATATATTGTTAAATCGATAGGTTTTCATCATTATATGCGGTTGCAGACATCTGGATTTTTGGTAACATTAACGTTGCTAAATTTAACTCAGCTTTATTTTTCTCATCGATGAAAAATTAGTTGGCGTTTGTATTCCATCGTGTGCAGAATGATCGTACCCCAATAAGATTTTTATTTTTTTATCATTATCTATTTTTATTATCAGGTTATTTCATTTTTATGTTTTCCGATAATAATATTCAGTAATGAACATCGTTTTTTCCTTCAAATTATTAACCATAAAATTTGTTTGCAGGATGGGAAATGCTAGTAAAAAATTGGCTGAAAAATGCACGTTACTGTCCAAAGATGAACAACCGATTGTCGCAAATTCGTTTAGGTTCGCAAGCAAAAACTCAGACAAAATCAGAGAAGACGATCTCATCGTGAGTGTTTTCACGTTAATTGACTGTTCGAATACAAACTTCTTTTCCAATACACGTTTATTATCTTTCATCCAGTCCGATAAGTTCACAGTTTATTTACATACCTGATTCGGGGTCTGCTGAACGTTTACATTACGTTATTTTTGTGAATTCATTAATTTACGTTAAACCGATCTAATGTAAACGTTGGATTCTTTCATGTTTTCCATTTTGATTTCTTCGAAATTTTACATTTTATTGAATGAACGTTTCCAGAAACTATGGGGTAGTCAGATGGATCCTCGCTTGACTCAATTCCTATCGAATTTCCTCTTCGGTTATGGACCCAATAAGAAAAATATCGTTGAATTTCAACGTTTTGCTGAATTATATGTGTTTTGTGTTAGAGGTTAGTATTATATTATTTATTTGAATATATTGAGTATCGTTTTGTAATTGCTTTAATTAAATTTTTAGGTACGATCGATGAAAGAGTCACCGCATTATACAATAGCCTCGGAAGCGATGTTGATGAAAATATAGAATTGTGTTATCAATTAATCAAAGAAGTAAGTATTTTATATTTCGTATGTTTCTTTTCTGTTTTTTAAGTCGATTTTTTCAACCGAACCTAAATATTTCAATATATATATTAATTAATGCTTTACTTGTTTTTATTTCAGTTTTGTGAAAGTATCGTATCTTCATACATGAAAATGCAAAAGCTTGGTGGTTGTACTGGAGGTCAATACACGGCTTGGGTCAGTAAAGGTTTTCTCGTACAAAAAGAGTCTGTGCAAGCATTGGGCGAAGGTCTCTGCGCTAATCTTAGCACGCAAACGTCGACAGTGAACATTAATTACAAAAGCATAGTTGATTGGCTTCAGTCTAATGTCTTGCTCAGCCGTATGATAGAACAAGTGTTCCGACACCTCTATCAAGTCAGTAAAGGCACAAAGCAGCTGTCCGAAGACGAAGTTCCACTCACCAGCTTATTGCCAATGCCAGTCGGTCGGTTTATTTGTGAATTTTGCGACATTGATTCGAAAAAAATATGCGATATTTATAATTGAAAGTCGTATTCCAGGTCTTACGTACATGCCAGACTATCCAGCTTTTATTGATTTGAGTCAACTTCTGTTTATTTCCGGACATTTACCGCAAGAAATGCAAAAGGAATGGCGGTTTCTCTTTTCGAGCAATATTCATGGCGAATCATTTTCAACGTTACTTGGTAATTATTTATTGAATGTTATAAATAAAGCATTTTATAATTATATAATAAATAAATAATAAATTATGATAATAATAAATATATTTTAATTATTTTCATAGGTCGAATAATGGATCAAGGACCATCAGTTATAATTGTAGAAGATTCAAATGGATATATTTTTGGGGGATACGCTCCTAGTAGTTGGAATTTGAGTCCAAATTTCATTGGTGATTATTAAAAAAATACATATTTCATCCATTTTTTTTATTAAACGATTTCTTTAATATAAAAAACAGGTGACGATACATCATTTTTATTCACGCTCGTTCCAAAAATGCGTATATTTCCATCCACTTGCTACAACAATCATTATCAGTACTTAAATCTCCATCAACAAACTATGCCGAATGGATTGGTACTATTCACACAATTTAAATGATTATTATCGTATAATATTATTTTAAAAATACATATCCACTTGCGTTTTATCAGATGATGGGAGGTCAATTTGATTATTGTGGTTTGTGGCTCGATTCTGCGTACGGAGACGGACATTCTTCGGAAAGTTGCACGACTTACCGTTGGTACAATCGATTGTCCAAAGAAAAAGATTTCAGAATCAAAAGTTTAGAAGTATGGGCCGTGGGAGAAAAGCCGTTGTCGAGCGAAGAACTGGTACATAATCGATTATTTAAGTTATGTATTGAATTTAACATAATTTATAATGTATCTTTATGATTCTAGGGTGAGAGAACTAACACAAGTGTACTTGACGGTAATTACGAATCAAAGGCTATTTTAAAATTGGCCGGCCGAGAACAACACAGCGATGGATTAAGAGAACCGACACCGACATAATTTTAATGTTTTTCCAGTCATCTAAAATACTATTTAAATGTTTTTATTATGAAATATTTAATTGTTTTAGCTTTATTTGTTGATATACAGTTGCTCTTTTACAATTTGATTTAATGATATTATTGTGATGAAGGTGTATTAATTTATTTACGTTTTTGAAATGCGATAAAGAGCAATTGTATGTATAAATATATTTATTCGAAGAGTATTAAATTGCAATTTCCGAGCACAATTATATTATAGCTTTTCAAATCTTGTGTAGCGTATAAGATTTTTTAGCATGAAATATTCTATTTTAATTTAAAAAAATTATATAAATTGTAATGTTGACAAAATCACATTTTCATTAGTCGTAAATCACTGTAATTAACATAAATTATTATTTTAATGATTCTTACTGTTGTATTTTTTTGGTAATTCTTCCCAAATACATTGTTGGCGTAATTAGCTTATGTGCTGTGTAATTTATGAAATGCCTTACATTATTGTTAATTTACATTTATCAATTATTTAGATAAAGAACAAGCTATACATGTCAAAAATCGTATTATTTTCATAGAAAAAATTGTTATTTACTCTAAACGACGCTATTATTTTTAAAACTAGCAATTTAATGTATTTCTATTGAACGATATTGATAATCACTGATTTTTTTAGATATAAATACGAAAAAAAATCACGATATTGTAGAAAATGGATAACCTACTTTGTTTCAAGTGCCAAAGAATTATTCAAATTAATATAATATCCTATAAATTTACCCACCATGATTAAAAATAATGACCATTTAGTCATAATTTAATTTATCACTATATGTGCCATATTTTTATTATTTAATTTTTTTTTCCGAAATATTAAAAAAAAACAAATTTAGCAGACCTTTAAAATAATAGGTCCCTCCCGATTCAATGAAAAAAGTATTTTGTCATTTTCTTTAATAATTATTATAATAGATATGGTTCTGCGAATGTTCACCATCAGAAAATTTGTAGAACGAATTTTTATTCCCGGAAATTAATCCCCATATTATTCCTCCCGCTTCGTTTTCACCTCAATGAAAATTTAGATATTGTACATTGCAAGTCTTAATTTAAAAAAAAACCATTATTATTGATATTTTAAGGTTTTTCTATTTCTTTTATTATTTTGCAATTGGGTATAGGTTTTTTATATTGTGGAAAATATAAATAGTGACCCAGTTTCAAATTGAGATTGACTGTTTTGTTGATTTTCAGTAATTAAAAAAAATTTCCCTTAAATCGAGGGCCTGCTATCTGCTTTCTATTTGAAAATAATATAAATAGTTATATTTATTTCACTATATAAATGAAAGCAATTCTATATGAATGTCGATTGAGGAATAATTCAGGAGCTTAAAATATATTAGGATCATTTCAATTTGTTTATATAGCAATGATCAAATCATTTTAGCTGTCGATGTCGCTTTAAGTAATTAGAAAGGTAATAAATTTTTCATCGGTGTTTTGATAACGTTCACATGCAGTCGGTGTTATAAAGTTCTCATTTCACACATCGATTATATCGAAAAACTTCATATCTCTGTATAATTTTATGATAATCGTTCATTGAAAAAGAAGAATCGAATTAGTCAAATGCGTGTTTTTATTCTAGAAAAATTCCATTGGTATAGTTCACGGAGAACGCTTGGAGTCAACTGATTTTTCTCTAATTTTTTCATATTATTTATGTCATAGCATAATTAAAAAAATAAATCAAATGTTATATTTTTAATTGAAATAGTTTTATTTTATATCCTTTTTTTTAATACAAATATATAATCTGATGATTTTAATTATTGTCTGAATTCTTATCTGGATATTTAAATATTTCATTTTAATTTGTCAAAAAAATTGTGTGCGGTGACGAATGCGCTTGGATCGCTTGTGCTTGCGTCGTGTGCATTTGTGCCGCATGCCCTTGTGTCGCGTGCGCTTGTGACATTTTGCAATTTACCGTCAAATTTCGATTACCGGTAAACTGTAAAGAATTTTTCTCATTACCGGTAAATAAAAAAGTAAACGTATGACTCGAACCGGTAATGCAAGCCCAACTGTGAACCAATGCTGGTACGACTGTGTCAAAACGTGGGTTGGTATTTATGTCAATACAATGTTGACGTCTGTCATTCACTTCTATCAAAAAAATTATCAAAATAACTAATATTGCTATTGACATTTTGCTTTAAAAATTCTTAAATTCTAATTTTTCTATATTATTTCTGGTTTCCGTCAATAACTTCAATGATTTTACTTGTTATCAGTGGCGTAGCGTGGGGGGGGCAGGGGGGGCCATGGCCCCGGGCGGCATATGTGTAGGGGGCGGCACATATGTAGGCGGCGGCAATACATTTTTCAGTAAGTTACAGAAAATTGACCGAAAATATTTAGTCCGCGGATAAAAATCATTTTGAAGTCAAGCATTCGTCCCAAAGGGTACGTGTGAAATATAAAAGGTGAGTGGATCGACTATGTACTATATAGGTTAGATTGGTTTTAATTGAATTAACAATAGTAAAGACAGTGGCGGGTTTAACGGTACGCGGACTAAGCGGCCGCTTAGGGCCTCCGATATTGGCGAGTTAAAATTGGGCCCCGGATTCTTAAGCCATTTCTTACCATTTTTTTTATACGTTTTTTGTATATGTCTTATGATACGTCAATGAAAAATTAAAAAAATTTCGCCAGCGGCGCTTATTTGAATGTAACAAATTAATTAAATTTTTTTATAAGTAATTTTTAAAATTTACAAAAACATATTATTTGTTTTTATTTTGTCCGATTTTATAGTGAGAGGTATTCTTTCAATGAGAAAATTTAGTAATTATAATTAGACAGTAGGCTGCAGTGGTAGACCCCGGAGTAGCTCACCACTAGTATAGATCTTTCATAAAAAAATGAAAAAAATTTTCACCTGCGGCGCAATGAATTGTTTTATCAGAGCTTATTTTTCATTTAAATACTTTCGAATAATTATTTTCAGATCTTTTGGATTTCTTAGATATTTTAAACCACAAGGGTGAACTATCATTTTGCCAAATGTCATCAAATTCAATGACATACACGTCGTGCTTTCCCCTTGTGAGTCACAGGTTTTTTTGCTTAATTGTGAAAATATATGGGGGGGGGGGCGGCAAATTTAGAGCTGGCCCCGGGCAGTAGAAATCCACGATACGCCACTGCTTGTTATTATTTCGAATTGTTGACATTCTATTAATTTTAATTCTGACATTGTTTTCCTTTTAGAGTTAGCAACGAAAGTTCAGTTCCTCAGATGGAAACTAAACGTGAAAAGTCAGAATGTTTCTCTTTCGTCGACTGTGCGTTTTGCTTTGGGAGAAGAAACTTAAAATTCATATTCGAAAAAAATGAAAACACTTCAAAATATTCTACTACGATAGCGAAATGCTTCGATATACAAGTAACAAAGAATTACCATTACAGTTAACGTATAGTTAATTTGTTTGTGCCATTAGCAAAGTAATATATCAACAAATTTTTTTTCCAGATAAAAAGAGTTAGTGAAGATTTAAAAATATGTGAAATGTGTATTGAACGATTGAGCGGAGCGCTCGAGTTTAAGCACAAGTTGGATTGTTTTATCATTTCCAAACGATCAAGTAAGCATTATCATTTGATACATAATTGTGTATTTTTCATACGCATTAATTTGATGCTTTTAAGATTATAAGATGCGATCAACATTGAACAGGATTGTCTTTAATTTATTTTATAAAAATAGCCATTATTAGAGAAATTTTCAAAAAAAAGGACTTTTGGTATATTAAACAAATAATTCAACACTATTTATAACTAAATAAAGAAGTCCTGACCATCCTCTATCTTGATATCAACAATCTGTTCGGTTTTATATTTATCACATGCCTTAGAACATGACCACTGGCTTAGTATATAACTAGGGTGACCATATTTCTCAGGACCCAAAACGGGACAAAAAAAAATAAATGTCCCTCCCTATATAAAAAATAAATTCTTGCACGTTCCAAAATTTTCCCTCAATTAATATCGCTAAGGAAATACACTACCGACAAAATATATTTGCCCATCCATATTTTTTCCAATATACATTTATTAATGAATTTATCACTCAAAATAACTTTTAAATAACACAGGCATGCAATTTTTTTTGTTTGAAGTGTATCTATATTAGATCATTTTGGGACGCTGAATTCAATTAAATTATTGTACAAAGAAAATGTATTAAATAATATTATTTTGATTAATATAAAAAAAAATCAGTCATCTTATGTTATGTCCATCAAAATATGTGAACCAGCAAAACGGGACAAATTAAACAATTATACGAAAACGACGGGACGAACGCAAGACACGACGAAAACGGGACATATGGTCAGCCTAATTATAACATATCGTTGGAAATTCACAAACATGAGCAACATTATTATCATTTTCGTTCGCATTTAAATCATGTAATTCTATATGATGCACGTATTTTTCATACCAATTCCACTGCCTTGCTCATCACTATTTCAGCAGTCAATCAAAATTTATCATGCAGCACATATATTCTGAAATACTTTCAGCATTGGTCAGTGGTCACAGTTATATTCTCAATTTCAATTTGTATTTTTATACTGATTATATTCTTCATTTCAGCTGAAAAAGTATACCAAGTCAATTGTAGCAGTGATTATTCCAATCTTAAATTAGCATTTGTTGTCAAAAACGAACGTCTGATTGATGACTGTAACGATTTAAAATCTTTTGTGTCAGAATTTGAATCAGAATCTGATTTTGGAAGTGATAAGAACCCAAAATCAAATGTTTTATTTGATTTCAAAAGTAATAAAACAAAATCAAATATTTCCAGTTTCAAAAGTAATGAAAACACAAAATCGAGTGCTTTGATCTATTTACAAACCGATAAATCCGATTCTAAAACAGAAAACCCTGATGAAAAAAGTGAAGCAATTTATCATCTCACAAAATCTCGCTCTGAAATTTCTAATAGTTTTGTTCCCAGTATAGAGCCCTCAGCTTTCATTTACAGTTCTAAAATAAAAAATTTCACATGTATCGTGTGCAGTAAAAAATTTTCCTCAAAGAGCAATTTGAATAATCACTTTGTAATGCATACTGGTAAATCAAATTTACTTTATATTTTTTTAATGATATTTCGAAGGTTGTATGTTTTCGTAAAACTTTTGTTTCTTATTGTTAGGTGAGAAAAAATTCGAATGTATAGTGTGCGATAAAAAGTTTCTCAGAAAGGGGGAATTGGATAGTCACTTTCTAATTCATACAGGTAAACAATATTTACTTTATATTTTTTCAATGATATTTTGAAGGTTGTATGTTTTCGTAAAGCTCTTGTTTCTTATTGTTAGGTGAGAAAAAATTCGAATGTATAGTGTGCGATAAAAAGTTTCTCAGAAAGGGGGAATTGGATAGTCACTTTCTATTTCATACAGGTAAATAAAATTTACTTTATATTTTTTTATGAAGGTTGTATGCTTAGGTAAAACTTTTGTGTTTTAGGTGAGAAAAATTTTGAATGTACAGTGTGCAATAAAAAATTTTTCTCAAAGATCAATTTGAATAGTCACTTTGTAATGCATACCGGTAAATCAAATTTCCTTTTTATTTTTTTTTGTTGATATTTCGAAGGTTGTATGTTTTAATAAAACTTTTGTGTTTTAGGTGTGAAAAAATTCGAATGTACAGTGTGCAATAAAAATTTTTTTTTTTTTTTTTTTTTTTTCAGAAAGGGGGCATTGGATAGTCACTTTCCAATTCATACAGGTAAATAAAATTTACTTAATATTTTTTTATTGATATTTCGAAGGTTGTATGTTTTAGTAAAACTTTTGTTTTAGGTGAGAAAAAATTCGAATGTACAGTGTGCAATAAAAAGTTTTTAAAAAAGAAGGAATTGGATAGTCACATTGAAATGCATACCGGTAAATAAAATTTACTTTATATTTTTTTATTGGTATTTCGAAGGTTGTATGTTTTCGTAAAACTTTTGTGTTTTAGGTGTGAAAAAATTTGAATGTACAGTGTGCAATAAGAATTTTTCCACAAAGGGCAGTATGAATAGTCACTTTCTAATTCATACAGGTAAATCAAATTTCCTTTTTATTTTTTTAATGTTATTTCGAAAGTTGTATGTTTTCGTAAAACTTTTGTTTCTTATTGTTAGGTGAGAAAAAATTCGAATGTACAGTGTGCAAGAAAAAGTTTTTCAGAAAATCGACATTGGATAGTCACTTTCTAAGTCATACAGGTAAATAATATTTACTTTATATTCTTTTATCGAAATTTCGAAGGTTGTTTGTTTAGATAAAACTTTTGTGTTTTAGGTGAAAAAAAATTTCAATGCAGAGTGTGCAATAAAAATTTTTCCTTAAAGAGCAATTTGAATAGTCACTTTGTAATGCATACTGGTAAATCAAATTTGCTTTATATTTTTTTATTGATATTTCGAAGATTGTATGTTTTCGTAAAACTTTTGTGTTTTAGGTGTGAAAAAATTCGAATGTACAGTGTGCAATAAAAAGTTTTACAGTAAGGGGTCATTGGATAGTCACTTTCTAATTCATACAGGTAAATAAAATTTACTTTATATTTTTTTATGGTTATTTCGAAGGTTGTATGTTTTCGTAAAACTTTTGTGTTTTAGGTGTGAAAAAATTCGAATGTACTGTGTGCAATAAAAAGTTTTACAGTAAGGGGTCATTGGATAGTCACTTTCTGATTCATACAGGTAAATAAAATTTACTTAATATTTTTTTATTAATATTTCGAAGCTTTTATGTTTTAGTAAAATTTTGTGTTCTACAATTAGGTGAGAAAAATTTTGAATGTACAGTGTGCAATAAAACATTTTTCAGAAAGGGGGAATTGAATAGTCACTTAGTAATGCATACCGGTAAATCAAATATACTTTTAAATTTTTTTTCGATATATTGAAGGTTGTACCTATGTTTTGGTAAAACTTTTGTGTTTTAGGTGTGAAAAAATTCGAATGTACAGTGTGCAATAAAAATTTTATCAGAAAGTGCGAATTGAATAGTCACTTTGTAATACATACCGGTAAATAAAACTTACTTTATATATTTTTTTCGATATTTTGAAGGTTGTATGTTTAGGTAAAACTTTTGTGTTTTAGGTGAGAAAAAATTCGAATGTACAGTGTGCAATAAAAAGTTTTTGAGAAAGGGAGCGTTGGATAGTCACATTCTAATTCATACAGGTACATAAAATTTTCTTAATATTATTTCATTGATATTTCGAAGGTTGTATGTTTTATTGTTAGTAAAACTTTTGTTTTAGGTGAGAAAATTTTCGAATGTGATAGTTGTGGTAAATCGTATGTGAAAAAAAATTCACTGACAAAACACATGAAAATCCACATTACTACCTGACTGCACAAATGTGGATATTGCGAAAATACTTTTATTCAAAACTGCCATTTAAAGCGTCACCTCAAAATTCATACATGATCAAATAATTGCTATAAAATGTTATTATAATTGAATATTAAATTTTATTCTAACCGTACGTCAGTTTCTTTAAGCCAATGTTTTTCTTCACCCCATTGTACGTTTTACACTTCACTTTCGTCCATTTACGCAATTTCACGTAAATTTTACGGTGATTAGACGTTTGCGCAAATGACAATTATCCACACGACACTAGCGCATATGACGCTGGCGTACACCGATTTTAGTACATACCGATGCTGGCGTGTACCGATATTGAACTCTTCCTCCTTCTTACAATTAGTGATACTAGTGAATTTGAAAATGAAAAATGACATAAACAACGATAACTTTATGCCTAATTTTGATGATTTTGAGAATTTTGAATTGCGATAAGGTAAAGTCTAATCCTGTGGTCGGCAACCTACTACCTGCGGGTAATTGAATTACCCACCAAGAAAATATGATGATATTTTATTTTGAATTTTTTGTTTGGATAATTTAACTGCTCGAACTTACAATCTTGAGCGAAATTATTCACCTAAACATAGCATTTCACTAGCGAAATGGCGTCGGGAGAAAAAAATGAATTTATTGAAATGTGCATGACAAAATTCAAAAACCGAAGAGGGTCCATCTAAAAATTTTTAGAATTTTCTAAAAAAATTCATAATCAAGATAGCCACTAATAAAAATATTTTTTTACATGTTTGTTTTATAAAATAAATTTGTATTACATTTCCACATACATGTATATATTTTATTTAATACAAAAACGTGTTTTGGTGCTTTCAGTTTCGTGTTAAACGGTTTTCACTTTAATTTGAAAATTTTGAAAGCATTTTCGTTTGCTTCATGTGCGTTTGCTTCGATTGCGTTAGCTTCCCCCAACCTGCAATGGTAGCTCTACTGCGAACCAATGCTGGTACGACTGTGTCAAAACGTGGGTTGGTATTCCTGTTTCTACATTGTTGACGTCTGTCATTCGCTCCTATTACAAAAATTATCGTAAATAACTAATATTATTTTGAATCGATTTTCGCAATATTTTGCTTTAAAAATTCTTAAATTCTAATTTTTCTATATTATTTCTAGTTTCCGTCAATAACTTCAATGATTTTACTTTTTATTATTTCGAATTGTTGACATTCTATTAATTTTAATTCTGACATTGTTTTCCTTTTAGAGTTAGCAACGAAAGTTCAGTTCCTCAGATGGGAACTAAACGTGAAAAGTCAGAATGTTTCTCTTTCGTCGACTGTGCGTTTTGCTTTGGGAGAAGAAACTTAAAATTCATATTCGAAAAAAATGAAAACACTTCAAAATATTCTACTACGATAGCGAAATGCTTCGATATACAAGTAACAAAGAATTACCATTACAGTTAACGTACAGTTAATTTGTTTGTGCCATTAGCAAAGTAATATATAAACAAATTTTTTTTCTAGATAAAAAGAGTTAGTGAAGATTTAAAAATATGTGAAATGTGTATTGAACGATTGAGCGGAGCGCTCGAGTTTAAGCACAAGTTGGATTGTTTTATCATTTCCAAACAATCAAGTAAGCATTATCATTTAATACATAATTGTGTATTTTTCATACGCATTAATTTGATGCTTTTAAGATTATAAGATGCGATCAACATTGAACAGGGTTGTCTTAAATTTATTTTATAAAAATAGCCATTATTAGAGAAATTTTCAAAGACTATTGCATGATCATTTACTTGAACGAAACTGAAAAAAACCATTGCAGAATTAGTAACCGATTAATAACAACTATCTCATGGCCGAATGGCACATAACACATCACACGATAAGTCTCCGGCCTAACTAAGAAAAAATTTTTTTTTTTTAGAAATTCGATTTTATTCATCAACATACTCTCCTTCAAGAGTGATATATGCATTCCATTGCTTCTCTTACTTTTTGATACTTTTTCAAGCTTTTTATTAGCTTGCTCTGACGCACACCGTTGTTTTTTTTTTTTGTAGAACGGTTTATCTTTGGTCTCAAAATTGGCCTCAGGTTCGGCAATTACTTCTTCATTTGAGCCAAATTTCTTTCCTTAGTGCATCTTTTTGATGTTTGAAAAAAGCCAGTAGTCACTGGGGACTAGATCTGAAGAGCACGGTGTGTGGGGAAGCAATTTGAAGCATAATTCATCGTTTTCATCGTCTTATGAAACGGGGCATTCATTGTCTTGGTGAAACAACACTTTTTTCTTTTACATTTGAGGTTGTTTTTTTTTCGATTTTTATACTCTATCGATCCAATAATGTCATGTAATATTCGTTATTGATAGTTTTACCTTTCTTCAGATAGTCGATGAAAAAAATGCCTTGCGTGTCCCAAAATACGGATGCCATTACCTTGTCAGCTGACTTTTAAGTTTTTGGTCGCTTTGAATGACTTTCAACGACTGCTGTCCACTCAGCTGACGATATTTTTGATTCACGTGTGTAGTAGTGGATCCATGTGGATCCATGGATCAAAAAATCCTTTTTATCTTGTTTGGACAGCTCCAAACAGAGCTCTAAATCGTAGACGCGCTATTGTTTTTGGTCCGGTGTGAACAAATGCGGCACCCATTTCGAAAGCAACTTACACCTGCTCAAATTTTCGTGTAAAATTGTAAACACGGTACCTTCTAATATCTTTAAGATATCTGCTATCTCACGCAACTTCATTTTACGATCTTTCAAAACTATTTTGTGGACTTTTTTATGTTTTCCGGAAAAACTGCTGATTTGGGCATTTATTATTTATTTAGTTTATTTAATTTATTTAAATTATTGAAATTCAGCATACCAGTCAATAATAGTTCATTTCCCTTGTGCAGAGTCTCCATAACGCTTATCAAGCCACTATTTGGCTTTCACGGTATTTTTTCTTAAAAAAAAAAAAGGTTTAATCAACTCACAAAATTCTTTTTTATCCAGGGTTTTGAAAATTACAAAACTGGGATCACTAAAACCACTGTAACGTGTAAACTAATTGTCAGAATTTCATGAAATTTTGACACTAATCGTTTGAAGATTCATACTATCCAAAAATAATATGAGTTTGTCAACAGTGTTGCCATATATGTGTTAGGCCGGAGATTTATCGTGTGATGTGTTAGATATATTTCTGTAGAACGGTTGCATGGATATATAAAATTGAGAATGTGTTGCATGTTCACTTAGTTAACTTAAAAACTTCTCTTTGGTGATGGTGAAGACCAATGACGTGTGTTCTACCGAGGTCTGACCCATATGGGACCAATGTTCTCGCCCCGTCTGTCCAACTGGTGGTCATTGATCGCAAAGTGGTCAGCGAGGGCGCAGTCTGCATAGTCTTTAACTCGTCTGTCCCGCTGGAGATCATTACGATCCGCTCAGAAGATAGCAACCACAGAGGCTAGCACATAGACATGCGTATCGTTGGTCTGAGAGCCTCCTCCGCTGGCATGGGCGGACTGGCTCTTATGGTACATGTCCCTCACCGAAATACGACTTGGGCTAGCGAGGTGAGGTGTAACCTAGACTGCCGCATTTGTCTGGTAAGGCCTTTTCCTGCAGTGGATAACTAATAGGCTGCTAATGATGATGATGATATATATATATCATCATCATCATCATTATCAACATATACATCCAATGCAGGATGAAGTCTTGTCAACTAACGTTGACAGTTTGGGCGGTACCTTATCACGTGTGCCCACCACGCATCGATAAGAGGCAGGGAACATAAGAGCCAACTCCTCCCCATGCCAGCAGAGAAGGCTCTCGGACCATCGGAACGCGAATCTATATGTCTGAATCCGGTCGCTGCTCAGTAAGCATATTGCAATGATAACCAGTGAGACAGACGAGGCAGAGACTGAGCAGATTGCGTCCTCTCTGCCCGCTTTTGATCCAGCTCCAGCTGACATCCGAGGCTAGTCCGATGGCCCTACGTGGTCCAGACCTCAGTACAGCACACCTCATCGGTCCTCGCCATTGCCAAAGTTTTTTTTTTTTTTTTGTCTAGCATTACTGTCTGATCATGCGGTTAGTTCGTGATATTTTAGTCAAGCATTCCTTCTCGCAAATATTCTGCGTGCTATTCGAAGTCTATCTTTGTTGCTATTTATAATGTAGGGAGTAGCCTAAATTGACATGTGAATAGGATGTTTAAATCATATATAAGAAGTAGTTGGTAGCATCGCGCGTATATTGAAAATACGGTAATTGTTGGGGTAGCACGCGAGAATGATGAGTTTGGGACAGTCTTATCAGGAGGGTTGTTTTGGGAGTGGTAACTATAGTTATTCTACCGAGCTGCATGCAGAATTGTTAGGTAAGATGTTACTCAGTGAGGACGAAATTAGAAGTGCATCAGAACAGCGAAAAAAAATCTACTTTCGTGCAGAAAAAAATAAGTAGAATCGCGATGGATGGGAGCGACATCCGCTCAGCAGAGGTGCAAATCGTATTTAAAACTTGCGTGCATAGGGGAGAGTCCCCCAGTACCGGCCAGTTACAAATTCTATAATCCTACAATAGATAGCGATTAGATTTTTACCGATTTTAGTTCGATACGCTCACGCAAGTATATGCCTCGTCGGGTGTCGACTTGTCGCGACAAGTTCACTGCCAGTGCAAAGTTTTCTGTTGTGCGTAATAGATGTACGCTGCTTAATTGAAATTGTGTCGGTGATTTTCGAAGTTCAAAGATACAGCTTAAAACAAATAACTCTTGGTAAGTATAGTGTACTTATATGACTATGAAAAGTGTATTTAAATCAACATTTGTGCATTCGTTTTTCTCTGTAATCGAACATATTTTTTTTTGTGTTTCCCCCAGTACCGGCCATTACATTGTCCCCCAGTACCGGCCATTCCTTAAGTTCGTTTTTAAAAGGTTTGCTTTACTTTTAGGTACCTACACAAAAATGCCAAGTGATACAAATGATGGTCAGAGGAGGCAAAAGAAGGGTACCTGGGATCCTGCAGACATGCATAAAGCCGTGGAAAAGGTACTGATCAAAGAGATGAGTGCACGTCAAGCCGCAGAGCGCTATCAAGTACCACGAACTACATTGAATGATAGAGTTAGTGCTATTAAAAAAAATAAAGAAATGTCCATTGAGCCAATTATGGGTCGTTTCTTTAATACTTTTTCATCTGAACATGAAGAAATATTGGCAGAATATGTTAAAGACCTGGCCAACCGGCTAATGCCTTTAAACAGGAAAGAATTTTTATGTCTCGCTTTCCAACTAGCCGAGAAATTAAAGTTACCTCACTAGTTCAATCAAGAGAAGAAATCTGCAGGAAAACACTACTATTATTCTTTCATGAAAAGACATAGTGATTTATCATTGCGGATTGCTGAATCAACTAGTTTAATGAGAGCAGTAGGATTTAACAGATTTCAGGTTGAGCGATTCTTTGAAGGTCTTGAAACTTTGATGCAGAGGTTTAAATTCACTCCCTATAAAATATGGAATTGCAATGAGACTGGCGTCAACATTGTCCAAAAACATGCTAAAGTGCTAGCTGCTAAAAACCAAAGACAAGTTGGAAAACTGACGTCAGCAGAACGTGGAAAGAACGTGACAGTGGTTTTTGCAATGAGCTCTGGAGGTCAATTCGTACCACCTTTTTTCATATTTCCACGGACCCGAATGAATGAAAGACTTATGATTAATGCTCCAAATGAAAGTGTAGGCCAAGCTCAGCCCAACGGCTGGATGAATGCCGAATTATTTTTTAAATGGATGCATCACTTTGTGCAATATTCTAATCCTACAGCCCAGCATCCAGTTCTCTTGATTCTGGATGGACATGCCAGTCATAAAGACTTAGATGTCATTGAATTTGCCAGGAAAAATAATATTCATATGCTAAGCACCCCACCTCACACGACCCACAAGCTACAGCCACTGGATCGTACGTTCATGAAGCCATTTAAATCTGCTTACAATGATGCATGTGACTTGTGGATGAGATCAAATCCTGCTGTTAAAATCAGTGAATACGAGATTGCAGGGTTTGTTGCTTCTGCTTTTAATCGAGTTTCGCGAACGGATATCGCGGTTAGTGGCTTTCGCTGCACAGGCATACAGCCCTTTGATAGAAATGTCTTTAGTGATTTAGATTTTATTGCTTCTAACATGATCAACGTTACAGAAAGTCAATCAACATCAGAACCATTGCTTTCATCTTCTCAATTGTCAGAACCAACACCTTCAACATCGGCTAATTCAATTCTTCCAAATTTTAACACTCAACAGCTAGAAATGACATCTTTATCCTCTCGACAGCTTGAATCTCCAACACCTGCCTCCGATTTTGTAGCTCAAATTACAACTTCTCTGAAATCTGAGACTAAAATTGCTCTTGCTGAAGCCGAACTTCAAATTGCCTCTTTTCAACAATTAGAATCTCAAACAGAAGCTATTGTTGACCAATCCACAGACAACTTTAAAGCTGCACTTACAGAACTCTTGCCGGTTCCTGGTGCTTCCAAAAGAAGAGCTGCCGCACGACGTCGTAAAGCTGAAAGAAGTGAAATTATAACAAGTTCTCCATACAAAAAGATGCTGGAAGAGAAAAGAGCAAATTAAAGCAATGTCGAATCATTTAAGCTAGAGAAAAATGTCCTTGTAGGAAAAGATGTTAACAAAAAAAGTAAGGTTTCAAGAAAAGATGTTACTAAAAAAAGTAAGAACTTGCTTTCAGGAAAAGATGTTAGTAAGAAAACAAAAAAAAATAAAAACGAAAACCTACCTCCTTAGGCAGTCCCAGGGATGTCCTGGTGTACGGGGGTGGGTTTTAGTATTGGATAAATGGTTACCTATTTACTGGCCGGTACTGGGGGACAATTCTTTAGAGTCTGATTTTTTCTAGTTTTCGAATTGCATTAATAAAGTAGATTATTTCTAAACATACTGGTTGCTTATTATTTTTATTTATAGTTTAATACATCTTTTACACACATCAGGAGGTATTGAACATGTAACCTTAGGTATTTAGATTTTTTTTGTTGATAATCCTTAAGGTGACGGTACTGGGGGACTCTCCCGTAAGTTTCCAAAACACCTTTGAAGGATGTGATTTCTTGGTTTGCAGACGATGGCAAGTCATTAAGATTATGTGGTTTCGTCGTCAATTGTATGTGCATACGTTTAGCAGCCTCTAGCTGCCGATACACTCTTTAGTCGCAATTCTTTCTTATATATGTATAGTATATCTTCGCGCGTGAACGCAGCGCGTTATTGGCCTTGTTGGAGGGAGCGGGAGGGACGCCTCCTTTGCAGCGGCGATTTCGCGCACCGCCCCGATCTCCCAGAGTGCGCGGGCCCAGCGGTGTACAGCGACGGAGGTCGGAACCGGGCACTTAATTCTCGCGGGGGTCGGTGTCACGACGGAAGACGCCCGAACATATGGCGCAACCATAAAAGGGGACCGACAAAAGACGCCCTGGACATAACGCGCCCTAGACAAAACGCGCCCTAGACAAAACGCGCCCTAGACAAAACGCGCCCTGGACAAAACGCGCAATGGACAAAACGCCTAGACAAAACGCGCCCTGGACAAAACGCGCAATGGACAAAACGCGCAATGGAAAAAACGCCACCTGGTCAAAACGCCACCTGGACTAAACGCCACCTGGTCAAAACGCCACCTGGACTAAACGCTACCAGACATAATACTAACAAATAAAAATTATGCGTTTTTCGAAATAATTAGTAAACATGTAGAACAGGCTTGTCCAAAGTGCCACTATGGGGCCAAACTGGCCCCCAGTGCTCTCGCGACTGGCCCCCCACTTTTCATACATAACAATTTATGAATTTTGCTCTAATTCGAGGAAAATTACTATTATTTTTTTGAATTATTGAAGCATCGATTTTTTCAAGTACATTCTGATCAAAATATATGTATTTTATCGTTAAATTAAAAAAAAAATGCTAATTGTGTTTTGCCGTATTTGACCGTGTTGGATCGTGTTTTGGCCAAAGTGGCCCTCGCATACCGAAATTTTGGACAAGCCTGATGTAGAATATACAATAAAATTAATATGTTAAAATAATTTTTCCAATATAATTGGAATTGTAAAAATTAGAGATATTCGATATCTAAAAAGGTGCTTTCAACTGAAATCGAAGCATATACATTATTTTCCAAATACGAATAACCAGGTGTTGTCAATCTCCATTCCGATATAAATCGAACCGTAAAAATTAGAACTATGAAAAATACGAATTAAAAACGTTTAATTAAATATTCGATATCTAGTCAGGTGTTGTCAACTATAATCGAATCACTTTCCGAATACGAATAATCAGGTGTTACCAACTAAAATCAAAACATATAAATTATTTTCCGAATACGAAAAACTGTGCCGTTTCAACAACATGCTCGTCGGAATGGACATCCATCGAAATGGACTCCGAATCAAGTGTTTTCATTACCGACATTACCGGTATTCCAATATATATTTTATTGGCGTTACGTAGAACACAAATCAGTTTTTTATTTACTCGTTTCTTTGAACATTTACGAAAATCTAAATACGACTATTATAATTTATATTCGTCACAAAAATAACTTTTAAATAACACAGGCATGCAATTTTTTTTGTTTTAAACGTATCTATATTAAATCATTTTAGGACGCTGAATTAAATTAAATTATTGTGCAAAGAAAATGTATTAAATAATATTATTTTGATTAATATAAAAAAAAATTCAATCATCTTATGTCCATCAAAATATGTGAACCGGCAAAACGGGACAAATCAAACAATTTTACGAAAACGACGGGACGAACACAAGACACGACGAAAACGGGACTGTCCGGGCGAAAACGGGACGTATGGTCAACCTAATTATAACATATCGTTGGAAATTCACAAACATGAGAAACATAATGATCACTTTCGTTCGCATTTAAATCAAGTAATTCTATATGATGTACGTATTTTCCAATTCCACTCTCACACCAATTCCACTGCCTTGCTCATCACTATTTCAGCAGTCACTCAAAATTTATCATGCAGCACATATATTCTGAAATACTTTCAGCATCAGTCGGAAGTCACAGTTATGTTCTCCATTTTAATTTGTATTTTTATACTGATTATATTCTTCATTTCAGCTGAAAAAGTATACCAAGACAATTGTAGCAGTGACTATTCCAATCTTAAATTAGCATTTGTTGTCAAAAACGAATGTCTGATTGATGACTGTAACGATTTAGAATCTTATGTGTCAGAATTTGAATCAGAATCTGATTTTGGAATTTCTAATAGTTTCATCCCCAGTATAGAGCCCTCGGCTTTCATTTACAGTACTAAAATCAAAAATTTCACATATACCGTGTGCAATAAAAATTTTTCCTCAAAGAGAAATATGAATAGTCACATGGTAAAACATACCGGTAAATCAAATTTCTATTTTTATTTCATTTATTGATATTTCGAAGGTTGTATGTTTTAGTAAAATTTTTGTGTTTTAGGTGAGAAAAAATTCGAATGTACAGTGTGCAATAAAAATTTTTCCTCTAAGAAAAGTTTGAATAATCACTTTGTAATGCATACTGGTAAATCAAATTTACTTTATATTTTTTTATTGATATTTCGAAGGTTGTATGTTTTAGCAAAATTTTTATGTTTTAGGTGAGAAAAAATTCGAATGTACAGTGTGCAATAAACAGTTTTTCAGAAAGTGCGATTTGAACAGTCACTTTGTAAAACATACTGGTGAATCAAATTTACTTTATATTTTTATTGATGTTCCAAAGGTTGTTTGTTTTAGTAAAACTTTTGTGTTTTAGGTGAGAAAAAATTCGAATGTACAGCTTGCAATAAAAATTTTTCCTCGAGGGGCAATTTGAATAAACACTATTTAATACATACTGGTAAATCAAATTTCCATTATATTTTTTTATTTATATTTCGAAGGTTGTGTGTTTTAGTAAAACTTTTGTGTTTTAGGTGACAAAAAATTCGAATGTACAGTGTGCAATAAAAATTTTTCCTTAAAGAGCAATTTGAATAGTCACTTTGTAATGCATACTGGTAAATCAAATTTGCTTTATATTTTTTATTGATATTTCGAAGGTTGTATGTTTTCGTAAAACTTTTGTGTTTTAGGTGTGAAAAAATTCGAATGTATAGTGTGCAATAAAAAGTTTTACAGTAAGGGGTCATTGGATAGTCACTTTATAATTCATACAGGTAAATAAAATTCACTTTATATTTTTTTATTGATATTTCGAGGTTTTATGTTTTAGTAAAATTTTTGTGTTTTAGGTGAGAAAAAATTCGAATGTACAGTGTGCAATAAAACGTTTTTCAGAAAGGGGGAATTGAATAGTCACTTAGTAATGCATACCGGTAAATTAAATATACTTTTTAATTTTTTTTCGATATTTCGAAGGCTGTATGTTTAGGTAAAACTTTTGTGTTTTAGATGAGAAAAAATTCGAATGTACAGTGTGCAATAAAAAGTTTTTAAGAAAGGGGGAATTAGATGGTCACTTTTTGATTCATACAGGTAAATAAAATTTACTATATATTTTTTTATTGATATTTCGAAGGTTGTATGTTTTAGTAAAATTTTTGTGTTTTAGGTGAGAAAAAATTCGAATGTACAGTGTGCAATAAAACGTTTTTCAGAAAGGGGGAATTGAATAGTCACTTAGTAATGCATACCGGTAAATTAAATATACTTTTTAATTTTTTTTCGATATTTCGAAGGCTGTATGTTTAGGTAAAACTTTTGTGTTTTAGATGAGAAAAAATTCGAATGTACAGTGTGCAATAAAAAGTTTTTAAGAAAGGGGGAATTAGATGGTCATTTTTTGATTCATACAGGTAAATAAAATTTACTATACATATTTTTTTATTGATATTTCGAAGGTTGTATGTTTTAGTAAAACTTTTGTGTTTTAGCTGAGAAAATTTTCGAATGTGATAGTTGTGGTAAATCGTATGTGAAAAAAAATTCACTGACAAAACACATGAAAATCCACATTACTACTTGACTGCACAAATGTGAATATTGCGAAAATACTTTTATTCAAAACTGCCATTTAAAGCGTCATCTCAAAATTTATACATGATCAAATAATTGCTATAAAATGTTATTATAATTGAATATTAAATTTTATTCTAACCGTACGCCGGTTTCTTCAAGCCAATGTTTTTCTTCACCCCATTGTACAGGTTTTACACTCCAAATTCGTCCATTTACGGTGATTAGACGTTTGCGTAAATGACAATTATCCACACGACACTAGCGCATATGACGCTGGCGTACACCGATTTTAGTACATACCGATGCTGGTGCGTACCGATATTGAACTCTTCCTCCTTCTTACAATTAGTGATAATTATAAATAAGTGACTAGTGAATTTTTAAATGAAAAATGACATAAACAACGAAAACTTTATGCCTAATTTTGATGATTTTGAGAATTTTGAATTGCGATAAGGTAAAGTCTAATCCAGTGGTCAGCAACCTATTACCGCGGGTAATTGAATTACCCACTACGACATTTTGAATTACCCACCAAGAAAATGTGATGATATTTTATTTTTATTTTTTTGTTTGGAAAATTTAACTGCTCGAACTTACAATGTTGAGCGAAATTATTCACCTAAACATAGCATTTCACTAAGCGAAATGGCGTCGGCAGAAAAAAATGAATTTATTGAAATGTGCTTGACAAAATTCAAAAACCAAAGACGGTCCATCTATAAATTTTTAGAATTTTCTAAAAAAATTCAAAATCAAGATAGCCATTAATAAAAATATTTTTTTACATGTTTGTTTTATAAAATAAATTTGTATTACATTTCCACATACATGTATATATTTTATTGAGTGGCCAGAAGCTAACTCACACGAAGCAAATGCACACGAAGTAGGTAAACTCACAGGAAGCAAACTCACATGAAGCAAGCTCACAGGAAGCAAGCTCACACGAAGCAAACTCACATGCTTTCGAAAATTTTCAAATTGTCAAATTAAAGTGAAAAACGTTTAACACGAAACTGAAAGCACCAAAATGCGTTTTTGTGTTAAAAGAATTTCACGTTAGACGTAATACTACACGTCCATAATAATTTGTCAGTACCAAAGTAATATTTCTTGTTAAATTATACGAAAATTTTCGAAAGCATGTGAGCTTGCTTCGTGTGAGCTTGCCTCGTTTGAGCTTGCTTCGTTTGAGCTCGCTTCGTGTGAGCTTGCTTCCTGTGAGTTTACTTCGTGTGCGTTTGCTTCGTGTGCGTCAGCTTTCCCCAACCTCTATTTCTAAATCGATGACATTTAATCTACATAAATTTTATTTTTTTTTTAAATCGAAATTTGACGGTAAATTGCAAGCGGTGGCCAGAAGCTAACTCACACGAAGCAAGCTCACACGAAGCAAGCTCACACGAAGCAAACTCAAACGAACCAAGCTCACATGCTTTCGAAAATTTTCAAATTAAAGTGAAAAACGTTTAACACGAAACTGAAATCACCGAAACGCGTTTTTGTGTTAAAAGAATTTCACGTTAGACGTAATAGTATACGTCCATAATATTTTGTCAGATCACAAAACGCATTTTGGTGATTTCAGTTTCGTGTTAAACGTTTTTCACTTTAATTAAAAATTTTCAAAATTTTCAAAACCATGTGAGTTTCTTTCGTGTGCGTTTGCTTCATGTGAGTTAGCTTCTGGGAACCATTGCAAACCCTATTGAGTCGGCGTCTGGCCACCACGCCGCCATACACAACCTTTCGGCCAACGCCGAGTGGAGGGGGTAAATTATAAAATCGCGCACGCGCGCCAACAAACGTCAAACTCTTCAGTTGGCACCGCGCACTCTCGCGCGGAGGTTGTCTGGGGGCCGTGTTCCTATTTTTTCCACCCGCACCCTTCGCACCTCGACCGCACGGTGAGCCGAAAGATATATGCGACTTTGCACCGAGGCGACCCTTTTTCCCTTTTCTTCGCTCGTTTAAGGGCCCGGGGCCCAGTCCGGGCCTGTAAGGGGCGGCCAGTTCCCCTCCCACTGGTGTGCGAGTTGCGTCAATCGAAGCTACCCCTTTAGCCTTTCGAGGGCAGTTTTGTGTGGGAAAGTGCTGGTCTGTGGCGAGTTTCGGTGGAAATCGATCGAATTTTCCTTTGGGGGAAAATCGGGTTCGTTCGTAGATGCGGGTTTTCCTTGAAGTGCACGTTCGGGTGCAATTTGCGATTTTTTCGTATTGGAGTAGTTTAGTGTGAACTTTTTGTGTTTGGTGTGTGAGTTGTTGTTTTTGAGAGTGGTGTAAGTTCGTTTTTGGGTAAAGTGTGTCGATGTACGTTTTGGTTGGGTTTAAATTGGTACGTTTTCAGAAAAAATGTGTCGATGTACGTTTTGTATCAATATCAATTTTTAATGAAAATTAGTAAATTTTTTGCGAAAATTGACTTATACAGCTTTCGAAAAAAAAAGGTTTTGGTTAAGTATAAATATCGTCTTTTAATGAAAAAAAAAAAAAAAAACTGCTCTTAAGTATTATTTCTGATTTTGTTTGTAAAAGTGGTATAAATCCGTTTTCGGAAAAATATGTCGATGTACTTTTTGATTAGGTGAAACTTGAATTGACTCATTTCTTCCGAAAATTGACATACCATTTTCGAAAAAAAAAAACTGCTCTTAAGTATTATTTCTGATGTTGTTTGTGAAAGTGGTATAAATCCGTTTTCGAAAAAATGTGTCGATGTACTTTTTGGTTAGATGAAACATGTATTAACTCATTTCTTCCGAAAATTGACTTATACCATTTTCGAAAAAAAAAAACTGCTCTTAAGTATTATTTCTGATGTTGTTTATGAAAGTGGTATAAGGACCTTTTCTGAAAAAAATGTGTCGATGTACGTTTAGGTTAGGTATAAATATCATATTTTAATGAAATGTGTATTAGCTCATTTTTTACGAAAATTGATTTATACCACTCTCATATAAAAAAGAATGGTTCTTAAATATTATTTCTGATGTTGTATTTGGAAGTATAATAGAATAATACCATTTTTATAAAATAATGTGTTGATGTACGTTTTGGTTAGATATAATATTTTAATGAAATGTGCATTTACTTATTTTTTCCGAAAATT
The DNA here is from genome assembly GCA_009617725.1 of Hydropsyche tenuis. NCBI lineage: Eukaryota > Metazoa > Arthropoda > Insecta > Trichoptera > Hydropsychidae > Hydropsyche > Hydropsyche tenuis. Next base: position 703,686 of record VTON01000095.1, read on the forward strand.
AACTTATACCCCTTTCAAAAAAAAGAGAACAGCTCATAAGTATAACATTATTTCTAATGTTGTTTGTGAAAATGGTATAAGTCCGTTTTCATAAAAAAAGGTATCTATGTACGTTTTAGATATAGATATCATATCATCTTTTAATAAAACATACATTAACTACGAAAATAAACTTATATCACTTTTAAAAACAACAGCTAGTACATACATATATAAAATTTCAATTGCACGCATTTCAGCAAAATCTGAAAATCGAAACAAGATTGACCTCATTTTCATAAACTAATCGTTTCGTTACAATTGAATAAGATTCTTCATGATTTTCTTGAATTAACAAAAAATCGTTCTTTGCCCAATTTTACAAATAAAACATTTAGTTTTCTTTGTAAATTTTTTTATATTGAATTACAATTGCATGTGTTACAACAAAATTTGAAAATCACAAGATTTAACCTCATATTTATTTAAAAAAATTACACACAAATCAATCGTTTCGTTACAACTTACCGATCTTTATTGCATTAATGGAAAATCGTTCTTTCAACTATAAATAAACAATTATGCATTATGCAAAGTAACTCAAAACGACTCATAATTGAATACACTTGGTGTGATTCTTTCCAACTTATGAATGCACTTAACAGTTTGAAACAATTTTCATTCATTCCAATGGCAATCACTTTGAGTTAGCCGAATCTATTATATTTAATGACACGGTGTGTTTTTTTTAACCTTGTACGACATACAAACGCTTGTTACTTGTATGTGTAAGAAACATTTTTTTTACAGTATAATAAATGTAGCATTTACATCACAAATCAGTTTTTTGCTTGTATTAGTTTGGTTGAAACTTTTTAGTATAAATATTAAGTCGCTTATAATCAGAATAAAAAATTATAAGTCTAATCACAAATATGAAATCACTTTGTAATCAGAATTAATTAAAATTACATATTCATTGTTAATAATTGATTTTAATCTCTTATTAAATATTGTTTAATAATAGATTTTATGTTTCTTATATAAAAAAATATTTCAAATTCAATTTTATTTACATTAATTACTAAAATTAAAATTAAAATATAAATTTAATTTGATATTGTTTTACTTTACTTTTTAATTGAATTTTTCAGTTTGTTTTACTTAATTTTGTATTTCCTTTTATATTTGTCCTTTATATTGCCTTGAAATGAAAGAGGGTCAATTTGAAATGAAAAAGAGTCAATTTTGAATGAAAAAGAGCTAATTTAAATGCAAAAGGTTCAATTTTAAACAAAGAAGATTCAATTTTAAATGAAAAAGGGTCAATCCAAAATGAAAATTCAATTCCTACGAATAAAATAATAGATTTCTCTTACAAAAATCTCATTCAATATACATCAATCTTCTAACATTTACATCTTCACACCACAAATTCTTGTAAAATTCTAGAAAACCATGAGCGCCATGTGATCGTCTCCTCGACCCATCATCCGAAGTCTATCGTTCGAGATGGCCAACTCCACAATCAGACATATATCGACCGAGCCGGCTTATCTGTCCAACAAAGGTAAACACACGTGCATCCGTTTTGATCTTTTAATTATCCTATCGTAGCTGTGTTATCTTATCTCGTGCGGGTTGATTCGGAGCCGATCATAAGGTCGGAACAGATTATCTCTTGGGATCAGGTTATGAACCTCGATATCGGTTTTATCTTCTGGTGAAGGCCGATTGCAGTTATTTGTGATTCGATTGCAGATGCGAAATTGTATGTGTATTTTTTTGTGTTGTACATATTCTTGTACAGCCGGAAAATAACCAGATCATCTGGTGGTTCTCCTTGACTTCTGTTTGGCCTTGAATTGTGAGACGCTCAGTTTGCTTATACAAATGGTTCTCAAACATTTGTTAAGGTTCTGTTTGTATATTGAATAATTCATTGAGGCTTTTAAAATTGTTTTAATTGCCGTAATTGAGTTTTTTTTTTACTATTATGTACATTTTTTATATAAAATGGTGATGTAAAGAAGTAATAAAATGAAATAATATAATTTTCATACAATTAGTAAGACAATGTTAGTACACAAATGTATCTCAAATATTTGCAAAGGTTCGCAATATATTGTTTGTATGTATATTTAATAATTTATCGAGACTTTTATAATCGTTTTTAATTGCCGTAATTGAGTCTTTTTTTACTGATATGTATATTTTTAATATGATATGATATTAAGAAGTAATAAAATGAAATTATATAATTTTCATACAATTAATAAGACAATGTAGTATACAAATATTCTCAAATGGTTATATTCTTTTATTCATATGTTTCATTATTTATTGAGGCTTTTAAAATCATTTTCAATTGCAATCAATGAGTTTTTTTACTATTGTATACATTTTTAATATATTATGATATTGCAGAGAAATAATAGAAAAAAAATAATAATACAATTTTCATAGGAATTATCAGTAAGAATTTTAGTAATAAGATTCGTTATTTTTCATTTATAAACATTTTATATCATTCGCGAACAATATGAAAATCATTCTTATCATTCACGAACTGATTTAAAAAACCATTGTATTATATAACAATTCAATGACAACTTGTCTATATTCGATAAATATTAAATTTCAAAATAATCATCATTTTCGACAATCCATTTCCATTATTAAAAAAGATCTTTCCGATAATCGTTCACACATTTTTCCTAATCACTTACATATAGTGAAAAATTTAATATTCACATTTTCAAATAAACACACAATAGGAGAGAATGAAAATCATTTCCGTAACGCTGGATTCAAATCAATTGTAGAAGTACGTAGAACTCTCGTGCGCCGGAAGTAAAACTTCGTATTATCAATTATTTTAAATGATAATTGATAGATAATTAAAAATAGTATTATTTTCTTTATAATAATAGACAATTGAAATCGTTACATAGGTGCGTCATAGTGAAAATTTATTATCAGTAAAAATATATTTCTATTAATGTTTTGGGCCTTAAAACGTATTTCTATAGGATTGCCCTAAATTTTAGGGCATGTGTATGTAAATTAAGATTTCCTTGTTGAAATCAGTGACAGATTTATGTATATGCGGCGGAGACTTTCGCCTTCCCTCTCATTGGAAAAGGCCCGTAATATTTTTGATGGATTATTATAGTTTTTCTATACTAATCCAATAGACATCATAAAATTTTAATCACTTTCGGTTGAAAAAAGGCGTTTGTTTACACACAGTGGCAAATTTACGTATAAATGACAAAGGCTTCTTTTGGGCCCCTGATTGTAAAAGACCCATAGAATTTAAAAAAAATCTATTTTTGATGAATTATTATAGTTTTTCTATACTAATCCAATAGAGATCGTAAGATTTGAATCACTTTCTGTAGAAAAAAAGCGTTTTCTTTTCTTTTAAAATCGCCCATTTGTCCTTTATTTTTTATATACCATAAAATTCTTGACTGCAGCGTTAATTTTTTCAAATTTTAATGATTTATGTATAATGGGAAGAAGGAGATTATATTTGAACCCAATTTATATATTTATATATGTATACGAGCCCCCAAAAATTTATGACGCCTTAAGTCCCTGGCGAAGTAAATCCACCACTGGTCGAAATATATGTATTTCAACTAATTTCTAACATTTTATATAAAAAAAAACTTAACTCAACCCAACCTAAATTTTTTTTTATGATCACTAAAAATATATCTTCACTATAATATGTATAACATAATATGTACAAACACACCAAAATCGTTACGTACATTCTCGATGCATGTAACTTCCCTCCATATAATAATACAACTTCGAAAATTTCACGAAATCCCATTCTTTTCCGTTTCGTCCTAACGCCTTTATAGAAGTTTCACTCAAAACAGACTTTTCGGTCGCCAATGTATGAATTCGCAGATTGCTAAATGCGACTTATGCGACTCTTTCACCAGTCCAACGAGCGTGTCTGATTGTGAACAATCAAAGCGTGTCGAAGAAGCATCGCAAACGTGCATAACTTCGAAAATGCAAAAAAAATGTATAGCACGAGTCCAACGTCGGTGTGAAAATTTTCGCCATCGACGTCCCATAAAATTTATGGCATAAATTATCGGTGTTTTTCGGGTTTTATCTTCCGTCCGTTGTGAGTTTTCCATAGGAAATGCGTTGAGGTCAGTTTTTTGCGGTACTAATGAAATAATGTGGTAATTCAATTGGAATTCGTATGAATTTATAAAAAAAAATCATTGAAATTATGCTGAAGTTTTTTTTAGAATATTTTAAGTTGTACAAATGTTTGTACACTATCCCTCGATTTACACGTTTTCGCTTTTACACGGTGTAAAAAAAATAAAAATAAATGTTGAAAATAATCAATAATAATAATATTAATAATTTTAACATTGAATTCTATCACTAACTAAAATAGAAGAGCCACTGTTAGGTAAACAACGAGGTGCGTACCCGCACGTTTGTCATTACGTCGTAGTTTGACGTTTCAAGTGTAACCTCAAAACAAAATGTCGACCATGATATTAAACATTTTTATAAGTTGCTTATTAAAATTAGGACTTCGAAAATTAGGATCTCGGACTAAAATTAACCTAACCTAACCTAAGTTAATAAAAAGCTTGAAAAAACAACCAAATTATGAGTTTTTTTTTGTGTACTTTTCGATTTACACGATTTTACATCAAAAAATATAAAATTTTGATTTACACGTTTTTCTCAGGAACCTATCTACCGTGTAAATCGAGGGGTATGTATTGAGTTGTCCAGTTGACTGTTCTAAAGTTAATTGGATAATGGCGTATTGAAAAATTGAAGGTTTATCGGAAAAGTCGTTTGACTTTAGACTGCATATGATACGATAGTGTTTTTTTTTTTCCAACAATATTTTAGGTTTACGAAAGTTTTTGTTAGGTTGTCCAGTTGACTGTTCTAACAAAGTTAATTGGACAATGGCGTATTGGAAAATTGAACGTTTATCGGAAAAGTCGTTTGAATTTAGACTGCATATGATATGATAGCAATTTTTTTCAATAATATTTTAGTTTGTGTGAGTTTATATTAGGTTGTCCAGTTGATTGTGTTCCAATCAATTGGACAATGGCATATTGGAAAAATCTATCTGAAAAGTCTTTTCCTTTAGACTGCATACAATATAATAATGGTTTGGAAATAATTGGAAATGGAAATTAGAAATGGTTTGGTAATAATTGTAAAATTGAACGTTTATCGAAAAAGCTTTTTGACCATATACTGCATATGATGTGTCGGTGGTATTTTTTTCAATAATATTTTGGATTTTATGAAAGGTTATATTATGTTGTCCAGTTGATTGTATTCTAGTCAACTAGACAATGGCGTATTGGGAAATTGAACATTCGTCGGAAAAGTCTTTTGACTGCATATGATGATGGTTTTATCAAAAATTTTGACTTTCATTAGAAAATATTGAGTCATTCGAAACTTTTATATATCGAGTGTTTTTTAGTATTTCAGTGCAAATAAGCTGAAAGTGACGGAGAAGAGAAATTTCTCATGTTTTTTCATGAAACTGTTCAATTTTTCGACGCATAAAAATCGCACAACTTTGTGAAATAAATCAAAGTTTTTCTTCGAATCGTAAAAATGATATAAATGAATAATTTTAATAATTTTTCAATTATCTGAATTCATCACTTGCATCGACGCGTTAGAAACAGTGCGCGGATTATAAAAAAGTATTGCGTGACACTCTCGTGCATTAAAAGTGAAACTTTCATATCATCAATTTTCTGGTAATTTGTTAGCTTTTCTCGTTTTCGAAAATAACTCGGATTCGTTCAGCGGTCTTTGGCTTTAATTAAATTAAATATTTAAATCATAAACGTTATAAATTATCACAATTTATTTGGCAAAAATTTTACATACAAAGCTTAAGCACTGTTTTTTATTAACAAATATCGTTATCTCGAAGAAAAAAAGCAAATAAAAGCGCTTCATGTTCAAACAAATCGCACCACAAGCTGAAAAAAAAAGAAATTTTCTACTTCGAAAAATAAATTACGCTCAAAAGTCATATTTGGTAATTCGAATTTTGCCATTGAGTTTGCCGCGTTGACCTATTTTTGGTCGGAATGCGTCCAATCCAATTTGCTGGTCACGAAGAACTAGATGCACCAGTTGTGCATGTCCATCCTCGACCTCAACAGCCTTTCCGCGTTCTTTGCTATCAGAGCTGAACAGTTTTTCAGACAGGGATCCATTCGAGACCCATGTTTCAAATTATTTGAACGCATCAATTTTCACCAATCATCGAAGCTAAGCATAAGCTTTCTGATCAGTAGATGGATGTACATTATGACCATTTGATAAATAACAATTTTTAGTATCTAAATTTAAGAGACAGATAGTAATTTTCGATGATATATCAGAAAGATTCGATTGTACAATTGACATTTTACAGCGTGCACATGATGATAGATCATTTATCGAATTTATTGAAGTTATGTATGGGACAGTTAGATCAAAACGTTGTGTAACAGTAACGTTACATATGTAACGCAAGACTTATCCTCGGGAGCTCCAGTTTATGAATGGTATAAAGAGCTATGTCGTTTATGATTGTGGGAATGAGTTTGAAGACGGTTTTGTAAGTGGAAGTGTATTTAGAGGTATGTAGTTTTAAATGGTTCTAGGTAATTTTAGCCTAAAACTTTTAGGAGATATCACGAATGTTCGCCACCAGAAAATTCATATTATAGAACGAATATTCACCCCACGAAAGTTTTCCTTACGTTTTCTTCTCGCCCCATATTTTCCCTCCCATGATACTCTCCGCGAAAGGTTCTCACCCCTATAGTTTTTACCCTGCATCGTTTTCACCTTCTAAGTTTTCCTTCCTCAGGTTTTTCTCCCCTAGGTTTTCCTTCCCTATATTTTCCTCTCTTAAGTTTTCCTTCCCTATTTTTTCCTCTCCTAGATTCTCCCCTATAAATTTTCACTCAAGGAGTGAAAACTCTGGGACCGAATTTTTCGGGGTGAACACTATGGGGGCCAACATTTGTTCAATGGATTTTCTGGTAGCAAAAATTCGAGAAACCTTCGCAATAACACTTCTAGTAACAAACTCTTCATCCTAAAGACATTTTTGGCAACATAATAGACCTCACTGATTACTCATTGTCACACGGTCCATTGATCTCGACGAATTTTCACACCACACTACCGTACATAGACATTGTTTTTTTTTATTCAATGTCAGCACCACCAGCTGAAATTGTCTTCTCCAAAAACGATCGAAATCGTCTGAAGGTCGAAGCACTTCACGACGAAAGTAACGAAAATAACGAGTCGACGACCCAATGGCTGGACGGCCTCAATAATCTGTTAAGCAACTTCTTTTCGATTTCGTTTATGTTCTTTTATTGGATGTTGATCGTTACAAATATTTACGATTGCGAAGCAGTGGTCCCCTACCTTTTATGTGCTCCGTACACTCGGTAAGTGTAACTGAATTTTTTTGATTCTGAAAAAGTACTGGGCACACCTAGGGTAGTAAATATTGAGAACAAATTATTTGTTTAATGTGCGTTGATTTTTGCAACAAGGTATACTTTTTTTTTACTATCAGTATAAATAGTGTGTGGTTTATGGGTGCGATAGAAGCAGCGCATGCCTTAAATATCTATTGAATAATTAATTATTTAATTAATTAAAAAAAAAGATAAATTCTATGATGCGATTAGAGATGATTTTTTGGTAAAAAGAGTACGAAATAATTTTTTTTTGACAGCATGCCCTGGTGAAAAATTCACTGCCCGCCACTGTATTCTATATTTATTAAAATTAAAATTATTTTGTTATAAAATTTTTGATCGTTTGTGCTTAAAATTTTATATTTTTAACTCATTGCTAAACTGTTGCAAAATGTTTTTCAGTAAGAAAATGTATGAAGTTACATTTGTATGTAGATTCCGATAACGGAATACAATTTATTTTATCAATTGTAACCTTCGATTGAGCAAATATTCTGAAATGAGTCGTTTTCGATATTTAACTTTTTTTTTTACAAAATAATTACCAAACACAAGGCTTAAACGATCAAAGTTAATATTTTTTAAATTTCTTCAAATAATTTTCATTGAAACGCATACTTTTGCATCATCAAGTAATTTTATTTCATTTTTAAACAAATCGATTCATATTCCTTCATTGATACATTCATAATTACCATCTAAATATTTAATTGATCGGAAAAAAACTATCATTGATACCTCCGAGACTAATATTTCCCATTAACCGTTTGTGAACTTGATATGTTCGACAAACATTAGGAAAAAAACACCCATCCGTTAATTGAATGTCGTTTAACGGAAATTTACCAAGTACGAAATTGGAATATCGTTTATTATCATATAAGCCTTATTCGTTTGTAATAAATATCGAAATGTTTCATTTTATGGCATAAACGTTTACGGATCGGCTGTTGAAGTTAAGCGGAATGCGGTGAGGTCAGTGTATGGTATGAACGCGATGATGATGTGATCTACCTAAGACCATGATTGTTTCAGTTTATCAAACATGTAACAATACGAGTCGTTAACTGCCACTAAAAATCGTTAACGGTTTGATGATTCCATCATCGATGACTCATGTTTGACATTCCGTCGTTGAGAACAAACATAAATTCGGACTTATCTTGTAATATAATCTTATCGAAACGGTCGTTTCATGAATTCATGAAATTTTTGATGATTCCTGAAAACTATTGATGTGTACACTTCGTGACTTTGGATAATTTATTGAACGACCGACGCTGTCATTGAAATTACTGATTTTTTAATTGTTTATGAAATGGAATAGTGATTAATCAAATTGCAAATCTGATTTTGCATTAATTAAAATCAAAAAAATATTAAGTTATTTGATAAACATCTATTATTGTTTTTTTTAAGTGATAAATCAAAATATTTTTCGGCATTTATGATTTTTTTTTATATCAATTAGTGATTTTGATCTACGAATTTAAAATATCATTGAAAATATTTTCGGTTACAAATTGTGCAAAACTAAATATAAATTGTATTCACTATTTATACAAAATAATTGTAGTTTATATGGAATTTTTTTTTCTCATCAAATAAATCATTCCTTGCCAATAATTGAAAGCGACAAATGATTTGGTCTTTGGTCAGTTCATTATTGCAATTTTATATAATTTATCAAATAAAAAAAATGTTTTTATTGAATAAATATTTGGCGAGAATTTTATTCCCGTCAAATAAATCAGTCCTCGTCAATAATTAAAGTTAAGCGGCAAATCATTTGGTTTTAGTCAGTTCATTACTGCAATTTTATATAACTTAGCGAAAAAAGTAATTATTTTTTTAATATAATTCTATAATCTTTATTACCATAATACAAAGTGAGCAAACGCGATAAGGAAAAATGCACTAACTTCCGATAACATCATACGGGCCTTATCTTGTAATGGACTTTATATAGAGTACACACGATGATGATGATGATTATTATTACATCATAATTATTATTGTTATTACGAATATTTTAAATATAAAAGAAAAATCTAAGAAAATACATCATCGATCAATTGATTTTCCTCTCGGATACATCCTTCGAGCTGGTCACCAGCTCGGACGAGGTCTTCCATCTTCCGGTCTCCGTCTGCATCATTGTCGAATTGGTAAAAGCGGGTCTGCTGCGGCTCGCCTTATTAAATGCGACGATGACGTCATTTGGCCAGGTGACGTCATCCCGACGTTGGCGTGTTCCCACTGGGTCAGTGGGGTGACCAGCTGTTCGGAAGTCGGTGGTTTGTTTTCGTGTCGATGTTGTTCAAAAAGTAATGTTCTTTTTGAAAACTACGGTGGAAGTCGTTTAACGTGAAAACGCTTAATGTGAAAAATTGATTAACAAGGAATGCTACTGTGGTCCTGGCAAAATATTGTGTACGTTTACTATGACGTTCAGCGTGGAATTCTTCTATTACGAAAAAATATTTCAGTCCCTCCAGTTACGTGTTAAACTTTTTTTTTTAATGTAGTTATTCGACATGAACAAAATTTATGCTAAATTAAACCATTTACATTTGCTATTTACAAGGTTTTTTTCGAAATTTAAAAAAAATTGTGGCCTTCCGTTATAGTGGAAAAAAGGTACATCCAAGACTATTTTCACACGGGGGATACGTTCCAGAGACTACTGTGTGAAAAATGCATGGTAAAAATTAGAAATTTATAGGTTCCATCAATATTTCATAAAAAAATGTGTAATGTCACGAAATTTTTCCATGTAAAGTCAACAAAAAACGTCGTAAATTTTCATTTTACAACTATAATTGTACACTGACCTGGTCCGGATTTTACCATTGTGACATAATATTGCATTTTTTTTAATTATTTTAGATTTTTAAATCGTGTTAAAGTGAAAAAATTATCGGTTATTTTTTTCGAAACCGTATAAAAATAGTTTTGGGGAATATTCTTCACTTAAGTTCCAGTTTCTTATTCATTTCTCAATAATCACAACAAGATTACGATTACTTTAAGTTTCTTCGAGATTATTTTTTAATGATCGCGCTTTCATGACTGATCATCAGTTTTTAGATCACTTGTTGAATCAAGAATAATGTCATCAACACATTGGAAAATATACGGATCAGTGGCTATTGCTGAATTGAATGTATGTGGGATGAATATTATCCCATTTTGATGGAACCATGTATGCTTAAGCTTAATTCAACGAAAAACACAATGTATGAAATAAGGTTTTAAAACTACGAAGGCGTTGTTAGGGTTCATAAAAAAATAACTGCAAAAACGATATAGGTCGTACAAAGGTTGTGAACATACTTTTATTCCGCGATGGCACAAAGCCACAAAACTTAATAGAAAATTTTGTGTGTTGTAAAAGTACATAGCTTTATTGAGCGTGAATTTCGTTTATTTTGAATAACTAGTTTTCGGAAGAAAAAAAAAACAACAGCAAAATAGGCATTATTTTTTAAACCAACTTCAATGATTTTCGTTTTATTGAACGCACTAATCACTAAATTTAAGCAAGCAGCTTGTACAATGATATATGCACATTTAGTATGATCTAATTTTTAGATTTCGAAATCGTCAAAAAGCTCTTTCCATAAATGTACATACGCGTTAAAATATAATCAGAACATCGGAAAGACTTTATCCTGCAATAAACAATTTATTAATAGGTAAAACTTTTCCGAGATTTTTAGAAACGTCGATTCCAAAATAATTTTTTATATCGATTTTGACCGAAAAAACTCAACGATTGTTCACCCTACTTTCACAACAAGAAGCTTCAACTAGTGTTTACAAATCCGCTTTATTATGTAGCGGCCCATGTGTTCTTGGCACTCGTTTGGAAACCATAATAAACACTTCCTAAGAGCGACAAGAAATGTTTATTCGGTCGAAAAAGAGCATTGTCACATTGAAAATATCCTGAATGGAAGATCGAAGTCTTCGCAAATCAGCAAAGCTTCTCACCTGAAAAACCTTAATGGACAAAACTGATAAACCATCCATAATACGACTGAAAAATGTCCTTTCATATTCTCAATCAACATTGAAACATTTTCAATGTTCATATATTTGAAATTGAAAAAAATTTCATATCAAATCATCTGTATTCATTTGGTTGAGATTAGTGAGTTTTTCAGCTGAAAACCTGGTCAGGTGAAAGTGGAAGGGACGCTTTGACAAGCCGTGTGACGCGTTTCTGGTTCTATTTTTATTTTCGCTCTTGGCATTCCTCGAAGTCGCTGGCTGCCAAAATAAAACAATTCAGTGTTATGGCAGTCGTGTGCTGACAAGGATGTATACATCACAGAAGATCACCCAGTGGATGGGATGGTCGAGTTTTTCAGGTATTGTACGATGAAAGGACGAGTTTTGTGTTTGTCTTGAACGTGCACGTTTCAGTATACCCGTCTGGCTCATACTACTGAAATATGCATCCGAGTTATAATTACAATCTTCATATTCAAGACCTCGTATCTTAGATATTCAAAATATAAAATTCTCATATCACACGTTTGCCAATTTATAAATCTCATTTATAATGCATCGTATAATTGTACTTAACATTTTATTATACATATTTTTAAATGTATGTTATATTATAATGGTAATGATGATATATTTGACAACATTTGCATTGTATGATTTATGTCTAATTAACATTTATAAAGAAAGATTTTTTGCATTGAATGGATCAATAAAACCTTTTGAGTCATTTTCGAGTTAGTGGATTAGTCATATTTGTGTTGTCCGAGTTCAAATTGTTATCTTTTTCCAGAATGTTTGTTACACCGCATCGCCAGCTCGTTATCACGATTGAGACATATTGGTGATGAGGGTTGCTAATGTTCAGAAGAGGCTCTTCTGGCAAAATGCGAGGTCATTCGCTTGCATTAGTCGTAGAATCAAAATGATGCTTGAAAATTGTAGATTTTTACGTTCGTTTCTTTTTTGTATCGATATAATTATGTTTTTTTTTTATAATTTTTTTAACGGATATATTATGGCGCTCAGTCGAATTATGATGCTTGTTTCGACGAATGATTTGTAATTGTAATTTTGCTTTAGAAATATGTTGAGGTTTTTCGCATTTGTTTATTTTGTTAATTAGATACGGACAAGGTTATTCGTTTTGCTATTTATTATTTTGATAATTGACTTAGAAATCTGATTTGGCAAAAGTAAATGATAATGTATTTATGCGACCAGTAGATTCAATGAAACAATATATACAACCATAGTAAAATGTTGATTTTTTTTATAGGTGAGGTCGGCAAAAAGGCACGAGGTGTTCGAGTAGTTGCCGTTGCCAAAGGTTCCGATTCCGATAACAGCGGAGAAACTAACAGTTTATCCGCTGAAAGCGGCGAACTCCGACCAGCACCCGCACTTCCAACCACGTCTCAACGAAAACATAGAAACAATAGGTGTGTATCTCCTATTATCATATCGATATTTGAAAAAAAGCGAACATACAAACATATCCGGAAAGTGAAGTTAATAAAAGCTTGAAAAAAAAATACTATTCCCACACATGCATTTTCATATCTATTTTTTCATTGTTTCAGAAGACGCGGTTCCGAATGGGAAGTTTTAGAAGGCCTCAAAGATGGGCAGAGATTCGACAGAAGACCCGAAGTATTCAATGGCTTTCTTCATAAAAAGCGGAAATGGCCACTCAAGGGATGGCACAAGGTATTTTCATAGATTTTATTTTATCAGTTATTCAATTACTAATGCACTATTCATAATTTTAGCGGTACTTTGTGGTGGATGCTGGTATTTTGGTATATGCTCGAAGTCCATCAGATATATCAAGAGGTAGACTACACGGGTCAGTGGACATTGGATTGTCAGTTATATCAGCGAAAGCTCGTAGACGTCGAATCGACATCGATGCCGAAGAATTCATCTATCACCTTAGAGCTAAAACTCCGGAATGTTTCCATGCTTGGGTCACTATGCTCAAAGCTCACAGGTTCGCATTTATTTAGAGTAACGACAGCAATGTTGGACCATGTATTAGTAACCGTAAAAATTAAGGTTTTTAAATATGATAATCTTTCAGAAAGGGTATGATAGATAAGCTACTCATTACAGCTTATCTATTGCACCCTTTCTGATAGATTATCCTCAATAAATAACATAATGTTTATGTTTTTGTGAGAGACGATCAACTACAGGTGCATGGTCCACCACTTCTGTCGTTATCAAAATAATCGTTTCACTTTAAAAAACCCGATTGATTTTAAACTTTTCCATTTTCCCACAGACTTTATCGTCAACATTTTCTAACATTCGGCCCTCGCGAACCAGCTATCATTCAAACCGTACAGGAAGAAGATGTCAGACGGCAAAGTTGGTTTCTTAACGGTTAAGTAGTGTTTGTAGTTTTTTATTTTATTTTTAAGCACAGCATTATCCCATACATTCCATTGCAAAATATTCTCAACATATCCGCACGATATGTGTATCGAATATTAGCATGTACCACCCCGATGATTCGTAAAACTGTTTAATCAATTGAATTAATGTGTTTCAACATTGCAGAGGTGTAAAGAGGTCCGATTAGTACAGTATGCATTTTAAACTATGCATGACAATCATTATTTATGCATAAATGTATACATTATTATTAAAAGTTCATATTATCCGAATGTATATAATCAACCATCACAATATCAATTATGCATGATCAGCATTTTCTATGCATTCGCAACGAAATCATCACTGAAACAGCATGCAGTATCGAATTATGAACGATTCACTGAGGCTGCATATTAATTTATTTTATCTAGATGGCTGTTTTGATCTAGAATTCACTTCTTTTGCGTCAACGTTCTAAACACAAACTAATATTTTTTTATGGCTATAGGAATAGGACAAGATCGCGAGAGCGCTAATTCGTCTCGTCCGAGAGGATCTTTAGTTGCCGCTGCTCAAGGAGGACGTTTAGCTTCTTGGATAATCGGTTTTTATTTTGATGATTTTAAATTATTTTTATATTTCATAAAATAGATATCATAGAAGTTTTTTGTTTTAGAATCTGGAATTTCTTTAGAAGGTGCTGCGAAAGAACTAGGACAAGCACAATTGACGTTACAACAGTTAACGCAGCTGCTAGCCATTTTAGAAGCTGCTGGTGGTTCTCAAGATGGTGATGTGAGTTTGTTGAATCATATTTTTTGAATTGATAATTTTTTTTGATTGAGTATAGTAAAATCTTTATTTTTTTTCAATATGGACAGATTAATTTAGAAGGTTCCTCGCCTAATGTCAAAAAGGATCGTAAAAAGTTCGGTTTACGTAAAAAGAAATCAGGATCTTCCAAAGGAGGCTCTGTAGACCTCGGAGCCTCCGGCCTAAGAGTCGACACTGAACCGCAGGGTGCCCTCAGCTTGACGGTGAGTCTTATCAAACAATTATTGACTTGACTTTATATCCATAAATCAATTTGGATATTAAACTTATCGAAATTTAAAAAATTCTTGATGATTTTGTATTAGTCAATGCACTAAAGTTTGCATTTCGTTAATAATTCGTATAATTCGCAGTCTCTCTCTTTGGGTGCACCACCATCCCCTCAAGGCACTTTGTCTGCGTCAGCGCACTCGTTAGCCGCTCCGTCAGCGTCACTTCCTTTAAGTAAGTTTAACGTTACATGATTACTTATTTATGTGTATTTTGACAATACAATAAAGTTAGTTTAAAAATGAAATGCAGCACCATGCACATATATTGAAAAAATTTGAAGTTTTTCACAAGGAAAATACGATTTAATTGACTATGTACTTTGTCTTATTTATTTTCTTCCAGTCTTTCTTTCTACATATATGGCATCTACTCTTCTCCGTAAGGCACAATATTACTTTTGCACAACCCTCTTAACTTTATTTCTTTGTTTTTTTTTCGTTTCGATTAGTTACATTTCCTTATATTCGAGTAAATAATAATTCAACATAGGCCTTCGCATTTAGAATAATCATATGTATTTATAATATATTGTATAAATTTTTTTGTAGTGTTTAGTTTTTTTCCAAACATATTTTCTTCATAGTTTTTTGGCTCCCATTTTAATTGCAAAATGATGGAGTAATTTACAGTGAAACTCATTTGAAGAATTTCGATGTTGTTCAGTCAATTTCTTTGTCTTAAGTTTTATCAATTACAATTTTTTTTGTCATTTTTGAATTCGTTAAAATCCACTTTTTGTATGAAAGAGGTTCACTGTACAAATAATCGCTACATAGTAGTGAGTTTTCACATCCTTTCTTTTTCGAATTTGCCAAGATTTGGAAATTTTTCTTTTCTTCCAACAATCACACAAATAAATATTTTGATATATAATATTATCCAAAATTTGATATTTAAATTGCTAAAGGTATTTTTTTCCCAAATAAAATGTTGGTATTATTTTTTTATCAATATCTATTTGAAATTGTACTAACTTTTCATTGCCAATATTTTTTTTTTACCTTTTCGGAGTTGCTGTATTCCCACGTGTGCCATTTTGAAATTTCTAGTCGTCTAGTTTATCCACTGAAACATTTTTTGTTTTAGCAGCCGCTCGTCCTCAATCTCTCCCCGGACCGGAACATCTTGTCGGCTCATCGGGACCTGTGGGTATTACACCAGATCAACATACTCGAGAGGACTTCACAATTCTTGCCAAAGACAGTAAGATTAAATTTTTTTGACGTTTTTGTCGCAGTCCAAGTGTATTTCAGTACATGTATATTTGGATCGATCATAAATACACATTGTTGGGGTTGAGTTAGGTTAAATATGGTTAGGCTGGGTTGGATTAGGTCGAATATACATGGTCTGCAATATATTATATATAAATCTAATTTTTTAAATTCACTATAACCGATTATTTTAGTAACCGCTACACTGAAAAATATTTTATCGACACTTGCAACGGAAAGAGATCGCTTGAAAGTTATCATTGATTTGGAACCTGCTAGTTCGGGATCGAATCCTCAAACTGCATCAGCCACTAATAATGCCATGGTGGCTACGTTGCGCTCAAATCTCAATTCAGCTCTGCAACAAAATTCAGGTATTATTTCAATTATCGAAAAAAATCTAGTAAACAAAGTATATGAAGTTACAAAAAATTAAATAATCCAATTGAAAGTATTGATTGTCATAGTTTATGTGGTATAATTCGTATTTATTTTTCGACTATTCAATGCATGTTCGTTTTTGATAATACGACAAATTGATATAAAATTATTATGCTTTTTTTGAAAGAGCATGTTTTTGGTCTTACAATATTTTTTTTGTTAATTTTAATATAAATTTTTTCGATTTTTTGTGTCCAACTTGATATAATAACACTTTTGCTTTTATCTAAAAATTTGTATATTTTATATTTGATTGATTAATCTAATTTTTCTCAGAAACTGTTTAACTTTTAGAGAAATGTGTTGTTTACTTTAATTTTTTTTTCTTGTACATATGTGCTATTGATGTTTGTATCATATTGTTGTTTTCGCACATATTTTTGCATTAAACATTATTTTTGTTGTCGTATTATGCATGTGTAGAAAGTAGAGATTTTAGTGATTGTTCAACACTACTGATTTATTTAGTTGGTTCACCCTCCGAACTTGCAGAGCTGAAGAGCCGGTTGGCAAGAATTCACGACGCGTCTGACATTGCAGAAATTTCGTCCGCCGGTCCAGCATCAGAAATAGTAAATATAACAATTCGTGTGATTTTCGTTGACGACTCCATTTTGTTTCTAATGAAATATCTTTTATTTTCAGGCAGCGGCGCGTCCTTTTCATGCATCGCATAGTTACAGCTCATCGTGCGTTTCTGCTTCGGAGTTTTTCGACGCTGAAGACCTTCTTTCACTTGACGGACAAACCGAGGCCGGAGAAATCGCCGTTCGTTTTACTATAACATATTGATTTAATTTATATTTTCAGTATTATGCATGTTACTGTTGATTTGTAGAGTGGCGTCATCGAACTCGAGGGCGACACATCGTCGGAAGCGGGTAGTTTGACTAGCGAAGAAGGTTCAGTCAGCTCGGACAACTCGGAACCCCCAACAGATCTCAGTTGTTAGCTTGTACACTTGTATCGATTTACAAAATAAAATTTTTATACATTCAATCCTTTTTGTTAAATACAGTACCGAGCGCCGGAGGACAGGGTTTGACGGGGCGCAGAACACGACTGCCTGCCACTCGTCCCGACACGGAAGGCTTGAGCTTATGGAATCTCTTGTGCAAAAATATCGGGAAAGATCTCAGTCAAGTTTCTATGCCTGTTACGATCAACGAACCACTAAATATGTTACAGGTTTGTTTGAAATTCAAGTATATTCAATATATTCATGTGTTTATTTCATTGAATTTTCGAAAACTGTTTTCATTTCAGCGTCTTTGTGAAGAGTTAGAATACAGTGAATTGTTAGAATTAGCAGCGTCTGCGCCTGATCCCGTCGAACGGATGACTTTAGTTGCCGCTTTTGCTGTATCTGCTTATGGTTCGTCGCGACATCGCGCAGCTAGCAAACCTTTCAATCCTTTACTTGGAGAAACTTATGAATGCTTGAGGGAAGATAGAGGCTTCCGTTTCTTAGCTGAACAAGTGCGTTAATTTTACCGTTATTTATTATACTCATTTTTATTTCAAGATGTAAAAACTATCAAATAATTTCAGGTATCCCATCATCCTCCAATTAGTACGTGCTATGCCGAATCTAAAACATTTCAATTTCGTCAAGAAGCACGAATACGTACTAAATTTTGGGGAAAATCCATGGAGTTTCAACCAGCAAGCACTGTTCATTTAACCCTTATGCCAACCAACGATAATTATCAATGGAATAAGGTTTGAATAATTACATTCCAATTTTAGTTGTTATGAATTATGCATAATATTTTTTTACGTGACTTATTTAGGTGACTACATGTGTACATAACTTGTTCGGAGGACAACGTTGGGTTGATCAATACGGAGAATTGAAAATAATCAATGAATCGTTAATATGCAAACTTACCTTTGTCAAAGTGAGATTTTTTTCGAAAGTATTTGATATATTTGTTCGTAAATACAATTTTTTTCATACCATTTTGCAGGCAAGTTATTGGTCTGCGAAACGTCATGAAGTCCACGGGAATATATCAACTGTAGATGGTAAAGTCATACGTAAATTATTCGGACGCTGGTCTGAAGCGTTGTTTAGTGGCCATCCTCCAGCTGCAAAATGTATTTGGCGTCCAGGTATATTAAATAATTAGTATTTATATTTGATAATATTTACGAGCTTATTTTTGTTTTTGTAAATCGTAATTAATACATATTTTATGTATAGGAACAATGCCAGAAGATTTTGAATTGTACTACGGTTTCACGAATTTTGCAATGGAACTTAATGAATTAGACGGGGAATTGGCAAAAATATTGCCGTGTACTGATACGAGATTTAGGTACGATACATTTTTATTAAATACTGTTTATTTTGTTTATGTTTATGAAAAAAAATAGTGCGTTGATTGTTTGATGTATCGTTTTTAGACCTGATCAGAGAGCATTAGAAGAAGGAAATGTTGAAGCTGCTGAAACGTTAAAACTTAAATTAGAACAAGCTCAAAGAGACCGAAGGAAAAAAATGGAAGAAGAAGGTATTCAATACACTCCAAAGTGGTTTAGGTAACGATTCGTATTACGCATTATTGTATTTTGATATGAATATTGTTTATTTGTCAATTTTTTCTCTCATTGCAGCAAGTCTATAAATGAAAGCGGTGATGAACACTGGGAATATAATGGTAAATATTGGGAAACGAGAAGATCTCCTGGATTTAACAACATTCAATCAGATCATCTTTGGTGACTGTTAATACCTACTTATTGGTAAAATATAAACTTCAAAATAAACAATTATTTGGGTTAACAATTAGATTGATTTTTTAAATTTTTCTTTCAGGCTGTGAAACGGCAGCTTCTCAACATTTAACCATTGTCAATTCTTCCCTTGAGTTTAATAAACTCGATCCTCCTCTGTTACCATAAATTGACTCTAAGTATTATATATATGATATATATAAATCACCGAATTTATGAGAACAAACTAATCAACATTGGTCGGTGATTACTTACAAGTTTTGGCCATTTTTATATATATATATATATGATTATTCACATTACAATTGCGTCAACGTATATTATACTGGGAATGAAATGTTATATTAAAAATAGTGTTAAATGGTTACATTATCTGAAACTACTTTATAATGTACTAGTGATAAGAGATACGTCAATATTTTTTTATTTTGTCGTTTATGATCAAGCATTAACACGCAGGCCTGACGTAATTTCACTTCTTGCTTTCTTTACGATTGTGATATTAGAGAATTTTCATATTTGACGACATATGCATGCCTTTCAATTCTAATTGATGTGTATAATGTAATTGTTAAATGTAATTTTGGTTTTCACTGAACATGTATGCCTTTTTTATATCAATTGGCTTCCTAAAAGTAAAGTAATATTTGAGTGTATCATACAATTTTGCTCTTAACTATTGAAAATTGTTGAAATTTTTCGGTTTTTATGTTAAAATAAAAATAAACACTTTATAATTCACTATTTTTGTATATCGTCAAATGGGATTTAATCTTTACGAATGCTTAAAAATACCTTTACTGCATATTAGATATTTGGTATTCTGTGAAATTCGTATAACGCCGTTGAATTTATTCATTGATTCACATAATATTATTAGTGAATTTAAATTATATTTGCCTTGTGTAAGTTAGCTAGAATGATGCTTGAAGCATTGCGTTATTTAAGAATAAAATGAATATTTTAGTGAGTTTTTATCGCTCGTCATGTAAAACAAATGTTTATTCTAATCTAAATTTTCCAATTAGTTTATGAATTTGATTACGGCTCAAATGTACACATAATGTAAAAAAAGGCCTATTATTATTATTATTATTGTTTATAAATATATATGAATAGTCTTATTTATTTTTGCTAGTGTTTTGAGACAATAACATAATTGAATGTAAACTTTCCATAACATGCCGATGTTCGGTACGTGTAACCTCGAAAAATGATTTCGTCGATAATTCCTTACCGCTTGAACTTTTGCTTTTAATCAAAATAAATAATAGAATTTTTTACATAAGTTGTTTGAACATAATTAATTTTAGGGTACACATTGAAAACTAATTAATTAAAATGAATTATTTGCGGTAAGGGGTCAAAATTTATATTTGCCTTTTCGTGGTCGATATTTATTTCTGATATTTTCTCTGATAAAAAGTCTTCCTTTGTAATAATAAGCAAACTTTATTTTTTTATTTTGACATGATTTGCATATTGATTTTTTTATTTTTGTACGTTAATTTATTATATTTTCATATGTGAAAGCCTTTTTGCCTAGTCAATTTCTAACAATGAATTGTCTACCGAAATTTTCACTTATTTTTCTCGTCATCGTAAATTGTGAACGTTCTATCAATTTTTTTACACTAAAAAATGAGGTTTCGATGACGAAACATGTCTTATATTACCAAACATGATAAAAAAAAAACTAAACGTGTATGTTATAGTTTGTGTTATCGCTTTGTCTATAAACGAATCAAAGAATTTTGCTTTGTCTATGAAATTTAACAACATCTGATGGTGTATAAGCGCCATTTGTGTAGCTGCATTATTTAATTCTTTTGTCAAATATGACAGCTGACGTGTCTTACGACATACATACTTATGGAAGGTATTAAAATTTCCTTGGTATGCTTAGTACTTGGTAAAAAATATTTGGAAATTTTGGCACATTAACGAAAAAAGGTTCGCCACCACTGTTGTAAAGCACGTCAACTGTGATATTTGACAGAAGACATTAAATGATGCGCTTATTCATCACTAGATATCATTAAATTTCATAGACAAAACAAGATTCTTTGTTTTGTTCATAAACGAAGCGATTATACAAATGTATTATAACATATACATGTTATACAAAACAAAAATCGTTAATTATTTGCATCGGTATGAGAAGATTTGTGAGTTGTGAGCAGCAACATTCGTGTATTTCCAATTCAATAGGTTACTAATTCAATAAGTGCCTAAATTAAATTATGTTAAATGCAATATATTTGATTACTTTTTTATAGAACGTTGTTTAGATATGCATGAAAATGTTGCTGATTGACGAATGAATCTTATAGGTTACGATGCTCTGTGTTTCGTTAAATTTGCAAGCGTAGGACGCTTAATCATTCCCTAGATTAATTTTCATATGACGTATTGTTTTTGTAGTAGTCATAAATAGCTTTGATTGTCTCGAGCACTAATTATCAATGAGAAACTTGTCCCGTTAGCATTCTTTTAAATAGAAAAGTATAGATCGGGGTACTTCGGGTCCTTATTTTAAAACTGATTATATATGTACATTGAATTGTGATCTAAAAATGAAGTATTTAATAAATATACCAATATTTACACGATTTTCAATCTATTATTATTTTTTATTTAATTGTACAGAAAATATAATATTTCCTCATTGTTTAATATCATGTTTACTTTTTTGAAGAACGTTATTTATTTGATATGAAATTATTTTGTTACTTAAGGACGAAATTAAAGACCCCTAATATAGGTAAAATTAAAAATGATGGACATGAATTTGATTTAAACGCATGAGTGTAGTGTGACGGTCACAATATTTTTATTAGATTCTAGATCTGGTTACTTGTCATATTTATTTTTCCTATATATTCAATGTTGTTTGAAATACAAAATCAATATAACCACAATTATGATATTAAGAGATTCGTTTTGTTTTGCGTTAGCTTTTTATGTATGTGAAGTTTTCCTCTGAAAAAAGTATTAAAATGGCTATGTAGACGTAGATATAGTCGATATTATGAAAGGAAGAATTTTTCAATGCCTTCATGGCTTACCGTTATTTACGCATACAATTTTATAATGTATGGTTCGGTTGTGATGTTTTATAATTAATGAAATTTGAAAGTTATTAAAAATTATATTTATAATTAAACCATTATAAAAATGCATAAATTGTATGATTAATTAAAATTATATGTTCTGTTGAATAATTGTGTTTTATTATATATTATACTCTCATATGTACTTTTATTTTTTTAGTCAATTATTTTAATTTGAGAATTAATCATTTTCTTTTTGGGAATGAAAAAAAAAATTAAAAGTTATTTTTGAGCTCCGCGTACATACCATTGAGGACTGCATACAAAATAATAACATTTCTGTAAATCGAATTATCTTTAAAATAGTTACTCTTATGAATAAATATTACTAATGGTAAGTATATCTATTTTTTTAGAAAATTTTCTAATAAGCTACCGTTTTAAAAAAACCGTTTTCGTCAACCTTTGACTTCACATAAAATTTTATACTGATCTAAAATTAACATAGAATTTTTACTATATTTTTTAAGAACCACAATATCTATACGAGTATTTTAAAAAAATTCTCTTTTTAATGCTCTTTCGATTGATGTATCAAACATTCAGATATCTAATCAATTTTCAAAATTAGGGTACAAAAAGGAAATCGAAGAGCAAAATTTTTGAGCTCTCCACGTACATACCGTTGAGGGGTGCATACAAAACCGTAGCAATTCTATAAATATTAGAAATATCTCCGAAACGGTTACTCTTAAGGATACAAAAGAAAGAAATTATATCAAGAGGTTGTGTTGATTTCGATTCGTCAATATGCAGTTTTCAACGATAGATTGGGTCAGTTTTCGGCCGAAACGCAAGAAATGATTTCGAATGGTTGGGTTTATTTTGCAGCGACAATTTGTATTTTTCAACGTTAGGTTGGGTCAAGTTAACTTACAAACGAAAGAAATTATTTCAATAGTTTGGGTTAATTTCATATCTAAAATTTGCAAAGTATTACATGAGTATTGGTGCATGTACGTGTATAAACGATATGCCGAGCACTAACTTAAAAACTAGGCACGCTAATGTGTAGATGTATATATACGTGTATAAACGTGTTTCTAATAATTACTGCTTTGAAAAAATTAATAAACACAGCTTTGGAAATTCGCCGCTCGATACGCTGATTGGGAGTTAGTTCTACTCGATCACTCGTCGGAGAAACCTCATCCGCACGAGCACGGCCTTCGAAAGGTTTCAATCTGCGCGTCCCCCCGGCGGACGGGCGAACGGCGCCTCACGTCGCTGCACCGATAATAACATTACGGTCATACATTTACGCCACTCTCTTCCTATATCCTATTCTGGAATTATTACAAAATTTTTCACCATGGAAATAATCCTTACTTATACTATCAACTAATTGACCAACCGGCAATATCTGGATTGTTTAGTATAATTTGAGAAACCGTGTATCGTTTCCGTAATTTATTTTTTTAAATACTTATTCGCCCCTTCCATAGTTTCATTATACTACTAATTACATACATATATATTTATAAGCCCTTTCAATATGACTATATTCCATAGTATAATATTATATAACATATTTAATATACAACAGTAACACATAACCTACTATAACCTTATATCCTATAACCCTTAACAAATATATATTATAAATATTAACCATCATAGGACTACAAATTTAATAATTATTATCATACATTTCGACCCCTATTATTTACAATTAGACCAAAAATCTTCAATTACATCTTTAATGCCTCATAGCATAATCATACTCCATAATAGACTAGTATATATTATTTCATAGAATCATGTAAACAAAGAATATATTTTTAACTATAATCAATTTTTAATAAATATAAACCATTACCCTGCTGGGAATAAATTCTTATTCTTAATCCTATTGGAAAGTAAGGGATATTACTCTCATTACTAAATAGCATACTAACCATTTGAGTAACGAACCAATCTATAAATCTGAGTAGATAATTAACACATTATTCTAAAACAACTAATTTAAATAACATATTTTAAATGGCAGGTAGAAATCAAGTAACGGAGAATACACAACAAATTAAAATAATATTACTTAAATCAATACAATTTAGATTATGTAAGATAATTTAATTGAACTAAATTGAAATAACCGTCACATAATTAACTAGCGATTAATAACAACTAACTCATGTCATACTGACACGTAGATAAATCTGATGGGTCGCTATAGATAAAATAAAATAGTGAATGTATTGCATGTTAATTTTTTAAATCGACTAATATCAACTAACACACTTGGTTAATGTCAGGCCTTAAGTCAAACTAATTAAAATTAACCGCATGCTCTTTTGATTAATCTAAATTGAAATAATTGCGACTTAAAAATAATCAATCAACAATAACTAACTCACTTTCGAATGACATTCAGAGACACACCTAATGGGATAAACGCATGAACAAATTAAGAATGAGAATAACTTGCATGATCAAGTAGTTAATTAAAAATACAAAAACCCTTTGGTAATGGTAAAGACCAATGACGTGTGTTCTATCGAGGTCTGAGCCATGTAGGACCAACGGTCTCGCCTCGTCTGTCAAACTGGCGATCATTACGATCGCAAAGTGGGCAGTGAGGGCGCAGTCTGCTTAGTCTTTAACTCGTCTGTCCCGCTGGTGGTCATTGCGATCCACTTAGAAGACAGCGACCACAGAGTCTAGCACAAAGACACGCGTATCGTTGGTCTGAGAACCTCCTTCGCTGGCATGGGCGGACTGGTTCTTATGGTACATGTCCCTCACCGAAATACGACTTGGGCTAGCGCGGTGAGGTATAGCCTAGTCTGCCGCATTTGTCTGGTAAGGCCTTGTCCTGCAGTGGATAACTTATAGGCTGCTAATGATGATGATGAAACGTGTTTCTAGAGTACCAACTTAAATTCGTTCGTGCGCTCAGGTTGTCTTTTACCAATATTTTAATACTTATTATGTTTTGAATTTATAACGATATCGCGGTATACCTGATCACACCACGTGATCGGTATCGCAGAAGGGTGGGTCGTGAGTAGCGGCAGCGGAATGGCTGGCGGTCCCGGCTTCGGCAGGAAACCGCTCTTTCTTCAGGGTTGCCACCCCCACATGGGGTGGCATCCCCAACAGGTGTACCAATGGGCCAGGGAGTCGCGCGACAACGATTGAAATTTTAAAATTTGAAATTTATAAGTGACCCCCGATGTTTTTACATTTCGGCCAAAGTGGCCCTCGCATGCCGAAATGTTGGACAAGCCTGGTTTATAGTATCATAGTTTCTGAGTTATAATTATTTCAAATAAAACAAACAAACATTTTCAAAATATTATTTTTTTAATACAGAAGTGTCGCACTACTTTATAAATCATGAAAAGCTCACACAGGAAACACATTAAAAGTATTATATTAGAATAGATTTCATTAAACTAATTTGATTTTACAATTAATCAACAGGCCAAAAAAGCTGAAAAATAAAACTGATTAAGAAATTTGGAAAAGTAATCGATAGTAAAAAAAAATAATCAGCCACCAAAATTCAAATTATAATAGTATTTGGTCAATAGAACCAAGTCTTCATATATTTTTTTTTATTATTCGCCCTTTACTTGGAGTTTTTAACGGTTTTATATCACAAATCGATTGGTAACATCCCACACTGCCAATTTTTGAATGCCAGTCTAAAACAACCATGTACCTGCCGTATTGGTATGATTGAAATGCTAAATGCATAAGTTGATTCGCATTTAATGCTTTAATTTTATATGTGCCCTAAAATTAAAATAAAAAGGTTGAAAAAGGGAACAATTTGAACGTGCATAAATAACATAAATGAGCATTTAAAAAAAAATGATGTGTGCATTTTGCACGAGCATTAAAACGTGTACATTAGAACGAATATCTGTACCTTAAAATGAATAAACGTGCTTTTAAACAGGGCGAAATACCAACCGTACGACCGTTATTCACAACTTTCATAATATAATCGATTCGTAACAAACCGAATTCAAACAAAATAAACTTTGATGAAAAAATGAACCAAATTTTTAAAATGTACTCGATAGTTGTATTGTACTGCCTGCGAGATTGACTTTACTCTGGCGGCGTTACCAGTTGTCACCTATCTGACATTTTAATGCACAAACTATTAATTATATATTTTTGTAATACTCACTTTATACTGTACCATTTTTTTTATATTGCATACTATAAATAAAATAATGCTCAATATGAGATTATTTAATGCGCCAGAAATAATGCATATAATATTTTTCTAATGCACGAGTAATTCATTTTAAGGCACAATCTATATTTTTTAATGCATAGTTAAATCGCACCCTTTAAAAAATACCATTAATCCATTGGGTGGAACAAAATTTTTAATGCTAAATAATAATCCAAATTATCTCCAAATTCTGTACATTACCTTTTTAATAAAGCAATTATCATCAGGATTAAAAAACGTTTTTAATAATATAGATAACACTATATTGTTACAAACTTGATCGATTATTTTCCTAAATACAGCTTTAAAACCTCCATCAACCCATTTGAATAACTCCATTCTGGCCTAAATTTTTTTTATATTTCACATTTGATTTTTTATACAATATGATATTTAATATTTCAGCAATTACCCCGATCATTTGCACATCACTAGACAATACCATTACTCCTTGATATTGTTCTTCTGTCCTAGAAACTTTTTTTACACTAACATTTATGAATGCTTCGTGTCCAGAATCCTCTTTTAAATCGGATTTACATCTATCTATAGATACTGTCGAACTGTAATATGGTCCCTAGTAATATAATTGAATAGATGTTATGGTGTTTTATCAAATAATTCATAAATAATAAATAATACACACGAATCCTTTGCTAACGATGGTTTGAATATTAGTATTGATTTCATTTTTTAAGCCATAAATGTTAAGTATTATGATGTTCAATAGTAATGTCAGTAATAATTTTCGCATTTTAGAACAATCTCAATTTGCTGCTTGATATGCTGTGACTGCACAGTCAATCGTATAATATTCAACAATTTTATACAAATATGAGATCATTATCATAATTACTATAATATTTTTTATCACTATCAGTGAATTATCAGTGAATCTGAAACTTTGTTCGTCGTAAAAAGTCGAATTGAGTTAAGTTGGTTTGCAAATTCGATTTCCCTATAACATATAATATACGTACACTAGGTTCTCTTTTTATTCGGTTTTTTTTTAATGCGAATTCAGAGTTATGCGGTTTTTTTTTTAATACAATATTTTTTTTAATATTTTTTTTTGGGACTTTATGAACGTACAAATGTATGTACAATGTAATAACTTAACTAAGAGTACATTGTTAATAGAAATAGATTTTTTTTATGCGATTTTAGGTATATTTCATATAGCAGTTTCACTTTTTCATATCTTTTTTTATGCGATTTTTTTTATGCGGAACGGAACGCATCTACTGCATAAAAAGAGAACCTAGTGTATTTGCAGATCTTTTTTAAGATTTTGCTGACATTAAATATGCTCCGTAATTTAATCGAACAAATATTATAATGATAATAAAATAATTCACCATTAATATTAAATAATGAATTCGAAAGCATTGATCATGCTTTGAATATTCTTATTCGTTGCATTTTGCGAACAACACTGCATATAGTGAAATAAAATGCAGTGGAAATTGTTTAACATGAAACGGAGAGGACCGAAATATTTTTTCATGTTAAAAATCACATGTAGAAAATCTCGCTAATGTTTTCTGTGTCGTTAAATTTATAAGATAATTTAAAGACAACCTAGTAACAAAAATTATAGTAACGTAGTAGTTTGAAAATTGTCATATTCTGAAGATATGTAATGTATTAATCATACACCAATGTCCATTAATCCATTATAAAAACCATTGATAAAAATTGTTCATTCTGAATAATTCTAAACAAAACTCACCCGAAAATACGCATTTATGATATTACTCATGTTTATTTTTGTACGTCATCAAATCATGTGTTGCTTTGAAACAAAACTGTACTCGAATTGAAATCTAATAAATAACTTGTCGCATCCAATATAAAATCAGTTAATACCTATCTCACATCTAATTGTAAATACATCTAAAATCCGTTTTTTATCTAGTTTCATCCCACTTCTATCATCTCTGTACGAGATGTCATTTCAATAAATAAATATAAAGATATATATTTTTTTATTTTGAAATCCACAAGTCCACATATACATAATTCGCACAATCAAAGGCGTAGCGAGATAACTGGCAAGCTTGGGATGTCATTATCGGCAAATGACCCAAATAACAGTTCGGTAATTTAATTTTAATTTTCAATATTTATCGATAAATAATTTTTTTTTTTTTTGCGTTTTGAATATTTTATGAAAATTTTTGGAAAAGTCGATTTTTATCGAAAATTGTTGTTTTTCGGGAAAATATTTTTGGTTTTACGGATTTATTGGTTTTTTTTTTATTTTTTTTTCAAAATTTAATTTACCAATAATCCAGTAATTAGAAAAAAAATTACCGGATTACCGGTAAATGAAATTTTCGGTAAATCTGACATCCCTACTCCAAACCACCCTTGAAATTATTTTCACCCATAATACCATTTTCCAATTCATCCTCACATCCAAAAGCGCCATCAAAATAAAACTACCTCAATCCACCAAAAATACCCTTAAATTTATTTTCAGGTCAGAATTAATGTTCAAATACTGACTAAGGATGAATTTAATAAGGACCAAAAAATGAGAGCAAATATATCATATCGTACAAATGAAAAAAATTGAATTTCGAGAATTCTCAAATTCTTGATTTCGAGAAATTCGAGATTTCTCGAATTTCAAGAACCCTCAAAAAGACGAGGAATCACAATCTCTATTCACGGTACGTTCGCTGCCAAGTTCACGCAACTTGGTTTGAGAAATGACCCTCATAGTCTTTGAGGAGAGATCTAGGACCCGGATCATATCTAGTTCTCTGGTAGAAAATGAAAAAAATGACACGTTTTCCGGATTTCCTGACCGTTCGCCATGTCCCAATATTGACCTTGTTTTTTCGAAATCTGCCTTTCGTGCATTTTGTACCTTTGCCATGTAGGTCAACTTGTAGAAAGACATATTTCAGTTAATTTTTATCGCCTCAGCTTTCCGTATGCCCTCTCCCCCGGAATGTATTCCTTCACGATTGCTTAAATTTAAAAATTAAACGTAAAGTTCCCATTAAATGTAAATTTGGCACCCGTAGTTTCACCTAGTGTTTCTAGTACCCAAAGAAGCCGGCTTAGGAAATTGGCATAAAGTGGAAATGGTGGGATTCCCTTAAAAAAATAACTGAACTTTGTGATTTTCATCACTACTCTAAAACATTAATTTTTTTTTCAATAAAAGGCAACGAAAATCATATCAAATGTGTAATCCATATTTTTTTATATTATAATATTTTATCAAATAGCAAACTTTTTT
Organism: Hydropsyche tenuis; assembly: GCA_009617725.1. Classification (NCBI taxonomy): domain Eukaryota; kingdom Metazoa; phylum Arthropoda; class Insecta; order Trichoptera; family Hydropsychidae; genus Hydropsyche; species Hydropsyche tenuis. The sequence continues at coordinate 733,658 of VTON01000095.1, forward strand.
GACCTACGATGTATGTAAATATATTTTTTTAATATGAAAGTGTCGCATTTTTTAAAAAAGCTATTAAATCTCAAACTATTAAGCTATTAATTGTAGCTATTAAAGCTCATACAACGAAAATATTAAAAGTATTATTATACAATGAGCCAACAGGTCGGAAGAGCTGAAAAATAAAACTGAATAAAAATTAGGAAGAGCAACCGAAAGTAAAAAAAGAAATTTCTACCAAAAATCCAACTAGCATTCATTCCATGTACATATATGTAGCATATTCCATTTATAGTATTCATATTTTTCTTTTCTTTTTCTGCTGATTATTTACAGTTCTCAACGGTTTTATGTCATAAATTGATTTGTAACATCCCAAACTCCCGATTTTAGAATAAAAGTCTGTAATAATCATGTATCTGCCGTAATGGTACGATTGAAATATATTATGCATAAGTTGATTGGCGTTTAATGCATTAATTTTATAAATGCCCTAAAAATTTAAAGCTTTATTAATTCATTAAGTGGAATTAAATTATCAATGCTAAATATTAATTTTGTACTTTACCTTTTTAACATAGCAATTTTCATCAGGGTTAAAAAAAGTGTTTATCATTAAAGAAAACACCATATTGTTGCAAATATCTCCGAATTTTTTTTTAATTTCAGTTCTAAAACCTCCATCAATCCATTTGCGGAACTCCACCTGGGTCTAATTTTTTTTTATATACCACGTCTGATTTTTTTTTTGTACTAATATTATAATATTTAAAATTTCAGTAACTACCCCGACCACTTGTAAACCATTAACTATTTCAACCATCCCTTCATATCGTTCTTCTGTTCTTGAAATTTTCTTTACGCTAACATTTACAAATGATTCGTGTCCAGAATCCTATTTCATGTCGGATTTACATTTATCTATAGATATTGTCGAAGTATAAAATGGTCCCTAGTATAAATGAAAAAATATTATGGTGTTTTTTCAAATGATTCATAATTGATAGAATAAATACACACAAATCCTTTGCTGACAATGGTTTGGATATTCCTATTGATTTTATTTGACACAGTAAAAGTGTCAAGTATTATAACATTCAAAAGTAATGTCAGCAAGAATCTTCGCATTTTAGAACGATCTTGATTTGTTGTTTGATATGCTGTAACTGCATAGTCAATTGCATATATTCGACAATTTTATGCAAATAGGGAAGACTTGTCTAATTCCGTGATATTAAGCGCTCGTTTGTCATTATTATTCTGATGTAAAATAATAAAAAAGCTTACAATCGCGAAACATCTAAGGTATCGTCACCAGTGATTAACCATGTACCTGTGGTTGACTACCTATCAGAAAAATGTAAACATTAAGGTTTTTAAAGACGATATTCTTTCGAAAAGGATGCGAAAGATAAGATGTAATAAACAGTTAATCTATCATACCCTTTCCGAAAAATTACCACTTTTGGAAACCTTATTTTATTACGATTTTCTGTCAGATGGTCAATTACTGGTACACGGACAACCACTCGTGCGTTACCTTACCTTATTTTTAATCGAACTATTATTTAGATGTTGTTAATCTTTTTCAATTTTGTGTGATATCTCTTCAAATGATCGAATCTGAGACGGCTAATTCCGTAATCCTATGACTAATTCCGTGATGGTAGTCGTGTATTCTCGTGATAGTATACTCAATTTTGAGAATAGCTTTGTATATTATTTTTTTCAATAGTCAAAAGATAATTATTGAAATTTTATAAAGGATTTATCATCAACAATATGTTTTCAAAATAAATGGTCATTTTATTCAAATACTTATAAATCCCCCTTATCAAAGTGCAGTGAGCACACGCGATAATGTACCGCCCACACTGTTAACACTAGTTGATAAGACTTTGTCCTGCAATGGACTTTTTACGGTTGATAATGATGATGATAACTTGTCAACCAAAGGAAATGAGATAAACATTTTTTTTATAAAAATAATTTTAATTATGCATATTTTCACCAATACTGACTATTAGATGTTTGCAAAAAAGTAATTTCCAATTTAACAGAAAATAAAATCGCTATTTAAGAAACATACAGTTGTTAACTTAATATAAAATGCTATAATAATGCTCATTTTTAAAAGCTATCATATTTATCCCTTTAAATATTTTAATTGAAAAGTGCATTAATATTTTGCACATAGCCTTATTTCACCTACTGATAGTGAAAAAAAAATGTAGTTGAAATCTTTGTTTTACTTACTTGAATCGTGCATAAAAAACCGAAAACTGTTGCAAAACATATCTATACTAGCTCACACGTAAACAGTTATTACCAAATTATATCGATATGAATTCGTATATTTACTGACAAGCTTTTACAAGGGGGAGGTACAGATTGGTCCTCACGGATTACATTGAATTTGAATTTGGGTATAGATCAAAATTATTGTATCAATATGGTAAAGTATAAAAACCCAATACCCAGCCAATTTTGAATTAGACGCATTTGAAGTTTCGATTTTTGGACGTACATGCTATGATACGTCAATAGATGGCACTCCGAAAATACGGCGGCACCCAGTGACGACGGTCAGTCGGGTTTTTTTTGGCCTTTTTTTTCATTTATTGTCGTGTTGTTATTACTCGGTGGTACCTGGAACCAAGTCCATTTGCCACATGGGAAGGAACATAAGGATTTTTTTCATGAAAATGATGAATTCTAATTTTATATGAAATACGATATATATAAAATACGAATATAATTTTTAAAGCATTTTAATTAATTTAAAAAATATATATTTTTACATGAACATGTATAGGTATTTAAAAAATCATTTTTTACTAGTTTATTATAAAATAGATTTAAAATAAATTGTCATTAATAAATGACATATTTTAAGAGCGTAGAGATACGAATTACCCACAAGTGGCTCTATGAACTCGATTGATCCTCCAGAAGCTGTCTCTGCACATTTTTTTTTTTTTTATTTCATTGTAAAGATAAGGATAATTACACAATTAACTTACAATATAACTTATCGATAATATATAATATAAAATTTATTCGCAAGAAAGTGTATGATCATTGTCATAAAAAACAAGAAAAAACAAAACGAAATTCGGCATCTCGCGCAACAAATAAAAGAAGACTTTTACAACTGCAAGGTATTTTTTAGAAGATCGTTCGGAAAACAAACTTCATTGACATTCAAAAAAAAACTCTCGTTCATCAGAAAGTTTGGAAGCGTGCCACGCATATTTAATCATTTCTCTAAAGATCGGAGATGACAGCTGATGAGTAGCGATTGAGTGTATGCTCATACAATCATCCCGGAAATAGGCTTCGCGTCCTTGTTCGATCAAAAAAGTACAATTTTGGATTCGTTTCATTAAAATTTTGAGTTGTAAGTTTTCCAGACTTCGATGATGTCACGATGACATTTTTATATTTTTCTCTATATTGATTAATTGATTTAAGGACTCGCGGTCCAAATGTACCAGTTGGTTCTTGCAAACAAATAAATACATAAGGCAGTAGTTTTCCAGATAATTTTTTTAGACAACTCAAAATTTTAATGAAACGGATCCAAAATTGTACTTTTTTTGATCGAACAAGGACGCGAAGCCTATTTCCGGGATGATTGTATGAGCATACACTCAATCGCTACTCATCAGCTGTCATCTCCGATCTTTAGAGAAATGATTAAATATGCGTGGCACGCTTCCAAACTTTCTGATGAACGAGAGTTTTTTTGAATGTCAATGAAGTTTGTTTTCCGAACGATCTTCTAAAAAAATACCTTGCAGTTGTAAAAAGTCTTCTTTTATTTGTTGCGCGAGATGCCGAATTTCGTTTTGTTTTTCTTGTTTTTATGACAATGATCATACACTTTCTTGCGAATAAATTTTATATTATATATTATCGATAAGTTATATTGTAAGTTAATTGTGTAATTATCCTTATCTTTTACAATGAAATAAAAAAAATGTGCAGAGACAGCTTCTGGAGGATCAATCGAGTTCATAGAGCCACTTGTGGGTAATTCGTATCTCTACGCTCTTAAAATATGTCATTTATTAATGACAATTTATTTTAAATCTATTTTATAATAAACTAGTAAAAAATGATTTTTTTAAATACCTATACATGTTCATGTAAGAAATATATATTTTTTAAATTAATTAAAATGCTTTAAAAATTATATTCGTATTTTATATATATCGTATTTCATATAAAATTAGAATTCATCATTTTCATGAAAAAAATCCTTATGTTCCTTCCCATGTTAGTCCGGGTAATAAAGACAAATCACTTCGCAAAAATTAGCGGAAATCTGAATTTTTGTATTAAGTTTAATATTGCGGTTCTTAATACAATGTTGAAATTCCCCATCCTCCCCTTTTAAGATAAAATTTTTATGGGGGGTCAAAGGTGAATGAAAACGGTTCTTCGTTAATATCTCGCTAACTGTCACTTTTACAGAAATATAATGTATCTCAAACTTATAGCTTAGAAAATTTACTATAAAAAAGATAAAATAATATTTATTTGTACAAGTAATAGTTTTGGAGATAATTCGATTAAAAGAATTGGTATTATTTCATATGCATGTACGTACGTAGAGAGCTCAAAAACTTCTAAGAAAATGTTTGTAATTCATAAACAGAACAACTTATTTAAAAAAAAAAAAAAAAAAAAAACGATTATAAACCTTTTTATTGTTAAATCATGTGGTATAATTATCAGTGCTGGGAGATATCTAATTATGATTTTATATCAATTTGAAAAATTAGCGGCATGTAGGTAGAGAACTAAAAATATTATAAGAAAATATTTTTAATTGATAAACAGAAAAAATTATTAAAAAATAATTAGTACAGCTATAAACCTTTTAATACTTAGTTTATGTGGTATATTTATCAGTGCTTTGAAATATTTACATAAGATTTTATAACAATTTTAAAATTCAACAATTCTGAATTCTAAGTTCTATTCAAAATTTAAAATAGTTATAAAATCATTAGTAGGTACCTCCCGGAATTAAAAATAATACCATATAAACTAAGTATTAATTGATTTATAATGGTGTTAAATATTTTTTGATAAATTATTTTGTTAATGAATTAAAAAAAAAATTTTGAATTTTTTTTTGCTTACATGTGTATACTATTGAATTTTCAAATCGATATAATATCATGTGTAGATATTTTGCAGCACTGAAAATAATTCCACATAAACTAGGTGTTAAAAAGTTTATAATAAAGTTAATTATTTTTTAATGAAAATATTCATTTATCAATAAAAAAAAATTTTTGAATTTTTTAAGCGTTTCGCGTGAATACCGAAGAATTTTAAAATTTATATAAAATCATCAATAGAAACATCCCGGAAATAAAAATAATAGGACATAAACTAGATATTCTAAGATTCATAATGGCGTTAATTATTTTCGATTAGAATTTTGTTTATGAGTTAAAAAAAATAATCTTTGAATTTTTTTAAGTCTTTTCGTGAATACCGAAGAATTTTAAAATTGATATAAAATCATCAATAGAAACATCCCGGAAATAAAAATAATAGCACATAAACTATATATTCTAAGATTTATAATGGCGTTAATTATTTTTCGATTAGAATTTTTGTTTATGAGTTAAAAAATAATCTTTGAATTTTTTAAGTCTTTCGCGTGAATACCGAAGAATTTTAAAATTGATATAAAATCATCAATAGAAACATCCCGGAAATAAAAATAATAGCACATAAACTAGATATCCTATGATTTATAATGGCGTTAATTATTTTTCGATTAAAATTTTTGTTTATGAGTTAAAAAATAATATTTGAATTTTTTAAGCGTTTCGCGTGAATACCGAAGAATTTTAAAATTGATATAAAATCATCAATAGAAACATCCCGGTAATAAAAATAATAACACATAAACTAGATATTCTATGATTTATAATGGCTTTAATTATTTTTCGATTAGAATTTTTGTTTATGAGTTAAAAAATAATCTTTGAATTTTTTTGAGCGTTTTGCGTACATACCGTTGAATTTTCAAATTGATATAAAATCATTAATCGATACATCCCGGAAATAAAAATAATAGCACATAAACTAGATATCCTAAGGTTTATAATGGCATTAATTATTTACTTTACCTCAACGATGGTATGGAAAGAACTGCGCGTTTCATGAGAATATAAAAGTTATAACTTTATAAATCGAATTATCTCCAAAACAGTTACTTTTACGAATAAATATTAAGATATATTTTTTGTAGGAAATGTTTTAAACTATAAATTTGATATTAAATAATTTTTCTGTAAAAGTGACAGTTAATGAGATATTTACGAAAAATCGTTTTCAGTCACCTTTGACCTCCCATAAAAATTTTATCTTAAAAGGGGAGGATGGGGAATTTAAACATTGTATTAAGAAACGCAATATAAAATTTAATACAAAAATTCAGATTTCCGCTAATTTTTGCAAAGTTACGGCTATATTTTGTCTTTATTCCCCGGACTATGTGGCAAATGGACTTGGTTCCAGGTACCACCGAGTAATAACAACACGACAATGAATGAAAAAAAAAGGCCAAAAAAAACCCGACTGACCGTCGTCACTGGGTGCCGCCGTATTTTCGGAGTGCCATCTATTGACGTATCATAGCATGTACGTCCAAAAATCGAAACTTCAAATGCGTCTAATTCAAAATTGGCTGGGTATTGGGTTTTTATACTTTACCATATTGATACAATAATTTTGATCTATACCCAAATTCAAATTCAATGTAATCCGTGAGGACCAATCTGTACCTCCCCCTTGTTAGTACATATAGTTCTCGAAAATACATTGATATTACTAAAAAAAATAATTTCTTTCGAACCATCGCGGAATTAGACGTAACACGGACTTAAACGAGTCTCCCCTATAAGATAAATATCATAACGACTATATTTTTCGTATAAATTTTTTTTATGTCTGCTGATATGTCTGTTAATTACTTTTAACAGAAATTTGGGTGTTTAAAATACACTTATCCTCCGATTTATGCGGTAGATACGTTCCGTGATCCGTGATGAACCGTGTAAATGGAAACCGCATATAAAAAACAATGAATTATTACAAAACAAGAGATAGGTTCCAGATAAAAACCTCGTAAATCGAGACTTTAAATCTATCCTCCATATAATAATAGCGCTATTCTGTCTGTCTCTGTGTGTGTGTGTGTGTGTGTGTGTGTGTGGGGTCACGCTAGAAATTATGCACTGAATTACATCCTTTGCCAATGTGCAATAAGGACTCTTTTGGTTCACATTGTCACGCTAGAAATTATGCACTGAATTAGATCCTTTGCCAATGTGCGTTAAGGACTATTTCAGCGTTCACATTTTCACGCTAGAAATTATGCACTGTTCGAAATTGGAAATTTTTGTTTTTTATTTGAATTTGAATTATAAATATTTTTTTTACATTTGAATTTAAGTAATTTTTATTTTGATTATTATATTAGGGGTACCGGAAAAAAATCCATTTTTTTTAAACATAATAAAAATTTATATTAGGGGTACCGGAAAAAAATTCCATTTTTTTTAAACATAATAAAAATTTATTCAAATATATTTACGGGCATATAGTAATTATAAAATATAATCGCCATCATTATTTAGGACTGTCTGCCATCTATTAGGCAGCTTTTCGATCTCTTTTTTTTTGTAAAATATGGAAGGCTTTGATGCAAAATATGAATTTAAATGGTTTTCTAAATTTTTCACCCTGTTGACTTTTTTTCCCTTAGTGAATGCTCCAAGAACATAAACAAATAAAAATCTGATAGCGCGAGGTCTGGTGAACAAGGAAGATGATTTTGAACTTCGAAATTTAATTCGGCAATTTTCCCACATTAAAAAAAATGTAAAGCATCTAGCATAGTACCTCCTGGGTGATGTGGAAATTTATGCTTTATTAGATAAATTAATATTAAATTGAAATAAATATTGTAATATCTACAAAATATTCTATAATATTTTATATAATAAATTAAATAAACATTTCACATTTTCAACTATATTCAACGGGTAAATATACTGTCATTATATTGTATTTTCAAAATTTTTCCTCAAATCACGCGTGCGATGTTATAACATCGGGCCTACCGCTCGTACTAAATAAGGATAGTTCAGGAAAATCTAATTGAGTCTAATTGTAAAATATGGTGATCGGATCGTTGCACCCCAATCAGAATTGCACGCAGCATCCAACTGGATTCCAACAACTTTGTCCACTATAGGATCGCTACAAAAGTTTGAAGGAAAATTATAGATGTCATTATATTAAAATGTATATTTATTATTACACCTATCTATTCAAAAAAATATAGATATTCCTTCAGCACAAAATGCTTAAAAAAAAAGAAAAATGCTTCGAATTCAATTGCAGGTCCATGAATTAATTTTCTCATCAAAAAAAACTTAACCACAATTTTGAAAATGAAAGAAATTTTGAAAATATTAGAGTATTTAAGAACAAATCAGATAACCTATTTCTAATTTTTATGAAAAAAACGAAATCAAAACACTAACTGATATTTTCAACAAATTTTCTCGGAATTCTCTTTTGTTTAGTAAGTGATATTTTACAGATAACGATGAAAGATGTTGTTGCAAAGATCAAATAATCCCTCGTTGCAACAGATTACTGTTAATTTCTGTCATATTTTTCGTTAATCGGTAAATGTAAAAGATTTTTTCTAAACACAAACTGATACCTTCAACAAAAAAATCGATTCTTTTGCAGTAGATTTCTTTTGAATTATTTTAGATGTCACACCTTCTGCATATAATATTTTATAAATTACATGCCGAAAATTATCACGAAGTAAATAAATCAAAATATTTTTTTTTCGTTTAATAAAAGGAAGACATGACTTGATAATTTCAGATTTCAATGAAATTGATATTGGTAATAGATTACTTTCATTTTTTTATATAGGAAGATTTTAAAATCTAATTTATGTTATGTATTAATTATTTGAAATTATTTATGTTATGTTAATTATTCGAAAAAAGAGATGAATATATAAAAATTATGGTTTTTTTTTTATTTGGACGATTACATTCAAAGGTTTAATGAATTTCGGGAAACCGGTATATAATTTCTAACATGCTAATGATACCTGAAACATATCAATGTACTTTTGAACACATAATTATAGTGAGTATGTAATTTTCGTTATTAATTTGATAAGCAGTTTACAAAACTCTTGGCGATTGTGGTTAATTCTTTGATAAATTTTGTTCATTCACAAACCCACAACCAAACCCGAAGCACTTGTGTTTTTTTTTTTTTTTTTAAAGAATTAAGAACTACTCTGGAAAGACATCCATACTTCCCCAAATAAATAGGTGTTATTTGTATATATTTTTCTCAATGTGGTGACATCTATATTATTTTCTTTTGACAAAGTGATATTCTAACTGGCATGCAATTCTAATTGGCGTAAAATTCTAGTTGGTTGGGGTGCAAGAGTCATGTAACCGTAAAATATATTGGAAATGGGGTGATCGGAACGTTGCACCCCAATCAGAATTGCACGCAGCATCCAACTGGATTCCAACAACTTTGTCCACTACAGGATCGCTACAAAAGTTTGAAGGAAAATTATAGATGTCATTATATTAAAATGTATATTTATTATTACACCTATCTATTCAAAAAAATATAGATATTCCTTCAGCACAAAATGCTTAAAAAAAAAGAAAAATGCTTCGAATTCAATTGCAGGTCCATGAATTAATTTTCTCATCAAAAAATTAACCACAATTTTGAAAATGAAAGAAATTTTGAAAATATTAGAGTATTTAAGAACAAATCAGATAACCTATTTCTAATTTTTATGAAAAAAACGAAATCAAAACACTAACTGATATTTTCAACAAATTTTCTCGGAATTCTCTTTTGTTTAGTAAGTGATATTTTACAGATAACGATGAAAGATGTTGTTGCAAAGATCAAATAATCCCTCGTTGCAACAGATTACTGTTAATTTCTGTCATATTTTTCGTTAATCGGTAAATGTAAAAGATTTTTTCTAAACACAAACTGATACCTTCAACAAAAAAAAAAATCGATTTTTTTTGCAGTAGATTTCTTTTGAATTATTTTAGATGTCACACCTTCTGCATATAATATTTTATAAATTACATGCCGAAAATTATCACGAAGTAAATAAATCAAAAATTTTTTTTTCGTTTAATAAAAGGAAGACATGACTTGATAATTTCAGATTTCAATGAAATTGATATTGGTAATAGATTACTTTTTTTTTTTTTATATAGGAAGATTTTAAAATCTAATTTATGTTATGTATTAATTATTTGAAATTATTTATGTTATGTTAATTATTCGAAAAAAGAGATGAATATATAAAAATTATGGTTTTTTTTTTTATTTGGACGATTACATTCAAAGGTTTAATGAATTTCGGGAAACCGGTATATAATTTCTAACATGCTAATGATACCTGAAACATATCAATGTACTTTTGAACACATAATTATAGTGAGTATGTAATTTTCGTTATTAATTTGATAAGCAGTTTACAAAACTCTTGGCGATTATGGTTAATTCTTTGATAAATTTTGTTCATTCACAAACCCACAACCAAACCCGAAGCACTTGTGTTTTTTTTTTTTTTTTAAAGAATTAAGAACTACTCTGGAAAGACATCCATACTTCCCCAAATAAATAGGTGTTATTTGTATATATTTTTCTCAATGTGGTGACATCTATATTATTTTCGTTTGACAAAGTGATATTGTAACTGGCATGCAATTCTAATTGGCGTAAAATTCTAGTTGGTTGGGGTGCAAACGCCATGTAAACATCTATATTATTTTCTTTTGACAAAGTGATATTCTAACTGGCATGCTATTCTAATTGGCGTAAAATTCTAATTGGTTGGGGTGCAAACGCCATGTAACCATTGGAAATATGAAAAAAATATTCATATAAAAATTTATAATATTTATTTTCACTTCTGTCTTCTAAATTCCCCGTTCCATATAATATTTTAAATTACAAAATATGCGGCATACACATTTTTTTGCAGATCTATTTAAATATTTTGCTGTCATAAAGTATGGTCCAACATGTGAAAATAAATCTCACCAACGTTTTCTATGTCGTAAAATTTAATTAATTCAATTTGAAACTCATGCAATTTGCAATTTATTCAACTGCCGACAATACATAGATACATTTTGTTCGTATGAAATGGGAAATATTTTCATGTTAAGCGTTTTCGTGGAAAACGATTTCCACTGTATTGGTGCATTTAAGATTGTTATTAGGTAGTAGCAATTTATCTATTTTTTTTAGAATGATCACAATGCAATAATCTGATATGTAATAATATCGGGATCGGTTACATAAAAATCTGTTATATTATAAAATATAATATTTATATTCAAATGAGATTATCGGTCATATAATTCACAATCATTTTTAGATTTATACGGCATGATTTAATTTAATTTAATTAATTATTTTTTAAGACAGACACGTTCAGCTCGGTCGTAAATATTATATGTCGAATCCATACAAAAAAATCAATCAATTTTATTTATATCAAAATTTACATTTTTAGTACAATAATTCGAACGAGTCCATATTTTCTTGTCCAAAGTGCATTGGTTGTGGATGACGGTAGCTCCTAATATAGTAAGTTAATTTTGAAAAATAATTATTTAAAAAATATATATTTAATTTTGCAATGAACATATTCATTATTAAATTATAGGTTCGGTCAGGTTGGGGCAGAAATGAAAGAAATTAATTAAGAAGGTTAAGTTAGTTTGGGTCAGTTTCGAAATGAATGTATTCATTATTGATCGTTAAGTTAGGTTAAGTTGGGGCAGAAATAAAAAAAAAAATTAATAAAGTAAATGATTTTATCAAAATGATAATAAAGATACGGTGGCCAGAAGCTAACGCACACGAAGCAAACTCACAGGAAGCAAGCTCACACGAAGCGAGCTCACACGAAGCAAGCTCAAACGAGGCAAGCTCACAGGAAGCAAGCTCACACGAAGCAAGCTCACGTGCTTTCGAAAATTTTCAAATTTTCAAATCAAAGTGAAAAACGTTTAACACGAAACTGAAAGCACCAAAATGCGTTTTTGTGTTAAAAGAATTTCACGTTAAACGTGAATACGTCCATAATATTTTGTCAGTACCAAAGTAATATTTCTTGTTAACCGGATTTCTCCCGTTAAGCGATTTCTATTGTAATATCATTATTATCATTTTGATAAAAATAAATTGATAAGAATGAATTTTGAAAAAAATTCAAAAACTTGTTTGATTAACTGATACGAAAATTTTCGAAAGCATCTGAGCTTGCTTCGTGTGAACTTGCTTCGTGTGAGCTTGCTTCGTGTGAGCTTGCTTCCTGTGAGCTTACCTCGTTTGAGCTTACTTCGTGTGAGCTCGCTCCGTGTGAGCTTGCTTCCTGTGAGTTTACTTCGTGTGCGTTTGCTTCGTGTGCGTTAGCTTCCCCCGACCTAAAGATACTATATTTTGAATAAAGATATTATATAAAGATATTCCGAAATTTTTACGCCAGTGTCGTGTGCGCCAGAGTCTTGTGCGCCAGTGTCGTGTTCGCCAACATCGTATACTCCAGCGTAGTGTTCCTCAGCGTTTTGTGTGCTAACATCCTGTGCGCCAATGCCACTTACGTTAACGTGGTGTGCGCCAGCGTGATTTGAGCAAACATCCGAGAACCATTAGAAGCATATAAATAAAGAAAAACTATTTGAAACTTAAAGTAACTATTTACAATTACATTAGAACTTCAATTATCAGGATTTATTAAAAAAAATATAAATAAAATCCGAAAATACCAGATTTTATTCATTTCTAATATGCCATATGGCAAGTGCATTCACACTCTACTTCACGCTCTTACGTACTTCCTTTAGCGTTTGGCTTCCGATCGAGAACCACGTGCATACAACCCAAAGAGACATTGATCAAGCTTTTTCATGGTAACAAAGCATTATTATCAAAATATTCATTTTCTAGCATTGCATTACTCACATATTGCTTATTCTCACAATAGCAGGAAGACGTCGATGACCGGCGTTGAACTCGCGTGGGCAGTAACCTCACCAAGTTCAACGTTCATTAAAGACAAAGACTCGAGGAATCCGAAATGAAGGTATCTGGCGTTTAAAAAACATCGTTTCAGAGAACCTCCGACAATTATTTTGTATCACTATGGCATCTTCGTTAACGATTATTAATAAAACACCAAAGCTTGCGATAAATTATCTGAATGCTGCGCACTTCGGAAATATGAACAAAGAATTTAAATACAACAGAGTTTAATTTTTATATTTTATATTTTTACATTAAAATATAAAATATAAATATAATAGAAAAAAAACAAACATGCATACACACACATTCTCACTCTACATTCATTTCATCATTCTAAAAATTTATAGTAATCAGTACTAGAAATATAATCATCATCACTCAACATTAACAATAATTTAATCAATTTGTCCAGGGGCGGATTTACTTTGCTAAAGGCCCGAGGGTACAATTATAATTTTTTTTTATTGTATATTAAATATACAAGAACAAGTTCAAACCAGTATTACAAATATTAAAATTGGATGTATTTTCATTTATTATTCATATATTTTTGGTTTAGTTTTACAAAATTAAGGTCAAATGATTGATCTTAAAAAATAAATTTTTTGCAAACAAGCTGTTATTTCTTCTGAAAATGATTCAACTTTAACAATGTCTATTAGATTAATAATAGATAAACTGTAATAATTCAAAAATTATAGAGCCCGAGGCAAAAGACTCCATTGCCTATAAGTAAATCCGCCATTTAGTATGTCCAAGTCACAAATGAAAAAAACGATCAATTCACCAACACGATCGTCAAACAAACCAAACCACCCATCAAGCAATTAAATATTAACGATTTTCAATTAATATAAGGAAATTCTTCAATAAATCATGTTTTTTCATAATGTTCCCGATACATGAATTCGGAAAACAATGATTCGAATAATTCTCGATCGGTTCTAAATAACCGCTTTAGTAATCTTTGAATTCGTATCCTTAAACCCTTCATATTTTGGGTGTCGATAAACGAAACACTTGTATCCATGAAGAATTCCTCATGGACCTTGTGTGATCGGATGCTGATAAATCCAATATTTTGCAAATGATACTCTTCCGTCCGAGACAATGTCGGACATGTTTTACACATGATTCTAAGATATTTGTAGTACATATATCTTATCACTCTTTTTCAATGCCACCAAAGACCCTATGCCCCTTGTTAATGGGGTCTTTACGGTACTTTCAGTAAAAAAAATTAGATTCGCCAATTTTACAGTAATTGCCTTACCATTATTTCCAATACCATCGGTTTCCTCATAATTATTATCTAACCATTGTGTACATTCATTCCGCATAAAATTACACTATTCAATGACACAATTTTTATACACATCATCGACTTCAGTTAGGATCATCCCAGTATTAGATATATATGTATGAAGATTAAAATCTGTTGTATTTGGAAATGACTGTGGGATAAATTAATTCTCACACGGTTCTGTATATTGAGCAATTCCATCTATAATCAATTCCTTGATTACATTTTTGGAATGTGCAGAATTCTGGAATATTATCGCAAGTTTTGGTGTTTTTTTATTAACCGTCAACGAGCATACTATTATAAAACACAATTACTATCGGAGAAATGTTTTTAGATGCCTTCATTTCGGAATTCTAAAATAAGTCACTTTGTCTGAGATTAACATCGGACTTGGTAGTCTTATGATTTGCTCAATAAGCAAAATCCAAGAAATCTGTGCGTGAGAATTGATATTTCTCACAATCATCTCTAAACACATAGATTTCAATACTTATATTTATGTAGAGGCGAGGATCCTAGTAACGAATGGCTGAAGCTGATATACATAAAAAGAACATCATTGATTGGTGTAATTGAATGCAAAATAAATGCACACAATGGTTGGATAATAAATATGAAAAAATCGATGGTATTGATATGACAATTATCATAGAAATCGACAAATTTGAATTTTTTTCACCGAAATTATCGTTGAGGCTACATCAAAGAGGAGCATTGAGTTTTTGGTGGTATTGAAAGAGAAAACGGTAAGTGCTTTCTGGTAGAAGTGCCAGATCATATTGCACATACATTAGAATCGTATATGAAACATAATATTCTCCCTCGGAATCACATCACCTCAGACGGATGGACATCATATGCAAATATTGAAGAAAAACATGGGTTATCAGCACTCGATAGTGGTTCACGATTGATACTTCGTGGACCCAAACGATTCGTTTATCTGCATCCAAAATGTGAAGAACTTACGGACGAGAGCTAAAAGGAAACTAAAACTACTATTTGGGATCGACCAAAAATTAATTGAATCGTATTTGCTCGAATTCATTTATCGCAAATATTATGAAAAGGTGATTTATTTAACAGTTTCCTCATAACATTATTCGAAACTGTAAAGATTTTAACTGCTTGATGAACGGTTGGAGTCGTTCGACATTCGTGTCAATGAATTCATTGGTCGTTTTTATCAAACGCAACTTGGGTATACTGAGTGAACAATTGTTGATAATTTTAATCATCAAGGCAATTCCGGGAAATCCGTTATGCTATGGTGACTTGTTTTTGTATACTTTTTATATAAAAATGTTTATCATTTATCATTGTTAATAAACGTAAATAAAAGTTATTTGCTTTTTTATTTTATTCATATTTATCATTTGTCCTCATTTATTAGATGGAATTGGTCATTATTATGATACTTTTCCATTTGCTGTATTTTGTATATTAGGTAAGTTTGCTGAAAAAAAAAAACGAGGTTAACGTTTTATAAATACGAGAAACAAGAAATACTTTTATTCGTCAAAAATTATGCACCAACATTGTCCAGACTTTTGAGATTTCAAAAGTAGCTTATCAGTAGGGTAATTTAAGTTTTTTTGTTTTATTCTGCAAATCAGTGTAAAAAATTCATAGTTTTCTTCTACCGAAATCTTGTTGCAATTGGAAGAACTTTATTTTCTATTTGCAAACTTTTATCAAATTCCAGGCAGATTTTTAAAATAAAAATGATTCTTGATAATTGTCTTTTTAATTATTTAACAAAACTTGACTGCCAGAATTGACTATGACTTTATAACAAAAAAATCTAAACTCCATTTTTGGAGATTAGTAAAGGATATTTTCTTTAGATTTTACCTAGTATTGATTCATCATCAGTAAATACCAAAAGTAACGTTAATTATTAGATTAGGGGATCTTTGAATGAAATAAAAGATAGGCTTTTACGATTTTTTTTTAATTTATTTTGCAATGAATTAGAAAAATTCACGCATTTTGCTGGCAGGCAAAGCTCAATTATCGGCGATGGTAACTTCCACTTCTACCCCAGGTTCGAGATTAATCGTGGTGATCTGTTTAACGATTTCCGACGGTGATTGAAGATCGATCACTCGTTTATGGATACGCATCTGGAAGCGATCCCACGTCTTTGAACCTTCACCGCAAGGAGTCTTACGGGTGGTGATCCTCAAAATTTTAGTAGGCATTCTTACAGGGCCCTGGAAATCACAATGAAATGAGAGAAAACTGAAAATATACAAACATAATGTTTATATTAAAATTATCTATACCTTAACGCGAAGTTTTTGTTTCTTCGCGTTAGCGACGAGGCCAGTGCAGACTTTCTCCAATGATTTCACATTGCGAGATGTTAATGTGATCCTGATATGATGGATCAAAGAAGCTTCAGCCGTTGGCTTTTCGATGTCCTTTCCAGATGTTAGTGCCGCCTGAAAATATTCGAAACAGTAATATAGTGAAATGTATGACAGTAAAAGTCGAAAGTTAGTGCATCATATAAATTTCATAGACGTCAGATGAGAATGAGGTTATGTTTAAACACACGTGGATGAAGAACGAAAAGTTCCGAAAATATTATGACAGATATAGTACAAATTATATAATCGGAAATAACTTACCATTTTTGTTGCTACCGGTCGAGATAATCAATTTTTAAGGGAAAAATTGATCAGCGCTGAACCGGATGCGAACACGATCAAGCGCTATGCATAAATGGATGAGCTGTCAACACCACGTGTATGTATCTATTGATATTAGTGCTTGAATTAAAAAAAAATTATTTTCTCTATAGTAAATGCTTTTATATGTTTTAATAAATCAAAAAATGTATTTATTTAGTTTCAAATTAAGAAAAAAAAGCATGTTTTATAATTATTTACTTGAAGAGTATTTTCTTTGAACTTTAGGTCATAAAATTTTAATTCTTGGACTATCATTATCAACAACTATGTACCTGTGTCGCGACACTTCGCCTGCATTGTGGATCGTTACTCGTTTCCCGCGATTATTTTGTCAACCACAACCTCCGTTCCCTCTCTCAATATTCGTGATATCAATTTAAAGTATAACGCTCGATCTAACTTACTCGTTTAGTTTCTAAATCTACGATTCTATCCATCCGCATGTGTTTTTAACATCTGTGCAGACCTTTTCATTCCATAGAAACACTTAACTAAAACTTTTTTTTTTTTTTTTATAACGCCATTCGGGTTTCCCCAACGCCTGTAAAACAATCTTTAATTTACGCACGTATAACTTGTGTCATATTCCATTATATCTGGTTTGTTTTGTGCGCGTATTTAAATTGACACGATCTTAATCGAAGTGCTTATATCTCGTTTCGCGGGTGAAAATTCGATTTTACAGTGCCAGAAACAACACGACCTTCGAAAGACGGTAACAATTCAATTCAATCTTTTTCATTTTCTTTTCTGTGCTCAACTGAATTTAAATTAATCTCATTAATTGTTCCATTTTTTGTTCGTGCCCGAGTCTCATTAACAGTACGCCCTCTCACTGCCGCCACACGAACGACGGCACAGCGCTGCTAAGGTGCCCGGATCGCGCGTCCGCCCGATCCGCGGACCCCGCGATCCCGCCCGCCCGCTAAGGCGGAGCGCCCGACTTTCCAACCGCGTGCGCGATTCTAATTCCCCCCCAATACAAATTTTCACAAGCCGCCACTGCTGGCCGCTCAATCAAACTACCGGTTATTAGATTCCCTCTCTACTAAGTCCTAGCATCCTGATTTACTTATAACCTCTTCGAACATATTCAAATTCCACAATAGGAAAATATATATCGTATAACAGAATCATTTAATTAGAACGTTTTTGAACCTCAAGAAATTCCTATTAGAATCCATCGCCCTACTGTAATTAATTAATTCTTCTTAATTTTACTACAAAATAAGGGATAATACTAGTCTCAAACTAACATGCTTGCTATCCAATTAACTAACTAACTTGTAAATCTGTTCATAATCATAGTTAACTACGACATAATTTAAATAACTATCTAATTTCAACTAACATACATTATAAACGTCATTCAATGACTAAATAACAAGTAGCGTACGATCAAAGTAAAATTTTTAGAATATAATAGTTAAATTATAACTTATTCTATCTTATTACTAACTATTTACTAACCCTACTAACCGTCTAATATCAACTAACTCTTTTACGAACAGAACGCAGTAATGCATTTGGTGGGGTGTTTGCAGGACTAAAACTTTGTCGTACAATTAGAATACACTGCATGTTCACCTAGTTAAAATCTTTCTTTGGTAATGGCGTAGACCGATGACGTGTGTTTTACGGAGGTCGAAGCCAAGTAGGACCAACGGTCTTGCCTCGTTTGACAAACTGGTGGTCATTGCGATCGCAAAAGTGGTCAGCGAGGACGCAGTCTGCTCAGTCTTTACCTCGTCTGCCCCGCGGGTGATCATTGCGATTTGCTTAGTGGAGAGTCAGCGACCACAAAGACTAGCACATAGGCTTGCGTACCGTGGGTCTGAGAACCTCTTCCGTTGGCATGGGCGGATTGGATCTTATGGTACATGTCCCTTATCGCTACGAGGTTGGCTCTCGGATAAGGTATATAGCCTAGACCCCCAATATTTGATGGGGAGACCTTGTCCTGCAGTGAGCACTAAACCGGTCGACAATGATGATGATGATGATGATGTACCTGTGTACATACCTAGGTAGGTAGGTAGTGGTGGTTCCAAGACGTTTGCTCAAACCACAATGGCGCACATGACGCTGGCACACACAGGCGTTAATGCAAATACAAGTTTTGAAAATTTTCATTGTTAAAGAAGTATAACTGTGATCATACATATAACGGCGACCGGATCTAACCGCACATGATCTAACAATAAGTGCACATGATTCAAGCGCACATTTTTATTTTAGTTTTATTCGCTTTGTAAGGGCGAACAAATTATTTACACGTTGATATATATAGATTAAAACTCTAAGTATTTAACAACTTTTATTATATTTAACTTATAATCTATCAACGCGGACAACAATCAGGCAGCGGTTCTGCGTAAATTGTACTGTGTCTACGAGCCGATTTTACACAGCTTTTATAATAGGCTCGTGAATCGTAACATTATTGTTCGCATTTTTCCTGGCTCATCTCAGATAGAATTGTTCGCGATGATAGTCAAATGTCACTCGCAGATGCCGACTCTGTTTCATAAAAAATACTCCGAATCGTTAATTTGACCACACTTGTTTATGATCAATCCCGAGCCATCTGCTGGCATAATCAAATATAAAAAATGATCAGACGTCTACTGATTACTTATGCAATATTTTGTTTATCATTAATTCTTTCTTGTCAATTCATTCATTTGTTTTTATCGCGATTTTGCCGAATTATAATTGTCGCAATTATCACAATTACGACAATTACAATCGACGCCGGACAGAGCGCCATACTACGAGGTGTCATTGACCCTGAATATTTATATAATATTAAATCAATAATTAAAACGAACTGTTATCAATCGCAAACAACTCCATCCGAAACTTCCGGATTCATCCGGGTGTTCAGTGATCTGAACATGATCCAAGCGCACATGATCCAAGCCTGCATGATCCAAGCCCTCACGAACCAAGTGCACATGATCCAAGCACATATTTTTTCGAAATTTTCAAATTAAAGTGGAAAACATTTAAGTACAAGGACCAACTATGTTTTTCATATTAAAAGGATTTCACATTAAAAGTTAACGGAATTTACATTAAAATTGAACAGAAGGGAGAGATAGGAGACTAAAAACGAGAGAAATTAATTCAAACGGTCGGGACTGTTTCCCAGCGAACGCATTCGTTATTGAATAGAAGAGTTGGGTTAGGCTAAAAACGAGAGAAATCAATTCAAAAGGTAGGGGAATTTCGCAGTGACAATATTCATTTTCAACGTGAGGTTGGGTCGAGTTAGGTTACAAAGAAGAGAAATTATTTCAAAGGTTGGGTCAATTTCGCAGCAATAATATGCAATGTTAAGAAACGAACGCGGTAACCGCCTCGTAGAATTCGCGGAATTCAATAATCTTAGCATCATGAATTCGTTCTTCTGTAAAAATCCCAAGGACAAATGGACATGGCAAAGTCCAAAAGGCGACAGGAATGAAATAGACTTTATTCTCACTAACATCAGAAATATAGTTACAGACGTTGCGGTCATTAATAAAGTAGACATGGGGAGCGACCATCGCTTGGTCCGCGCCATAATTTCTATCCAACCGGAATTAGAGAGGGCAAAATTAATGAGTAACAAGACCAATTTTGAAAGTAATAATCTGAATTTTGCGAATCTAAACACCAATAAAGCCGAGTTTCATCTACAACTATCGAATAAATTCAATAATCTAGACGCGGATTTAGGGCTGGACGACCTTAACAGCAATATTTTGACCATCCTTCAAGAGACAGGAGTAAACGTAGGCGGCACAATTGAGATTAAAAGGAAAACAAATTCTCAGAAGAGACACTGAAACTCTTTAAAGAGAAGAAAAAACTTGACCGATTAATTAATAAGTCAAAATTCGATTCACTTAGCAAAGTAGTTAAGAAGAAAGCAACTCGCGACGTGAGGGACTTTAATGAGAAGACAGTTAATGAAACCATAGAAAATAACTTATCTCTAAAAAAATGTAAAAAAATCTATCGTTAGGTAATAGCAAAATGCTGGCCATTAAATCCAATAATGGCACAGTAATTAGGGAAAGGGACAAAATATTAAAATCGATCGAAAACTTTTACGCGGATCTATATAAAAAATGATCAACCCTGAGGAAAATTCCTTCCAAATAAATCCAGAGCTAGCATCTGAAATCCCCGAAATTTTAATTAGCGAAGTAGAAAACGCGATCTATCTATCTAAAAGCGGTAAAACCCGGGTAACGACCGTATCTCCATTGACATATTAAAATGTGGAGGCCGCCCTCTTTTCACTATTTTAGCAAAACTGTTCACAAAGTGCATCCGCGAACAAAGCGTACCAGATGTGTGGAACAATGCATCGATTATATTAATCCACAAAAGGGCGATAAAGAAGACATAAAAAAAAAACTATCGCCCTATAAGCCTACTTTCAGTAGTCTATAAAATATTTACTAAAATAATTTCGGAAAGAATTAATAACGAACTTAACTTTAACCAACCACCAGAACAAGCTGGTTTTCGCGCTAGTTTCAGCACAATGGATCACCTTCAAGTCATAAACGAACTAATCGAACGCGCGAACGAATACCGTCTTCCGTTGTGCTTCGGGTTTGTAGATTACGAGAAAGCATTTGATTCGGTCTGTCATTCCGCAGTATGGAACGCTTTAACCAAGCAAGGTGTACACCCACACTACGTAAGCTTGTTAGCCGCTATCTATAAGAAAGCAACGGCATCGGTCAACATAGGCGAGACATCGGACCAATTCCCCATAGAAAAAGGCGTACGTCAGGGAGATACAATCTCACCTAAACTCTTCAATGCGGTCTTAGAAAATGTATTTAGGGAACTAGACTGGGACAACCAAGGCATCAACATCAACGGCCGTTACTTAAGCCATTTGAGATTTGCGGATGACATAGTAGTCATAACCTCGAGCGTAGTCGACTTAGAAACAAAATTAAACGATTTAAGTTCTGAAAGTAAAAAAGTAGGGTTGTCAATTAATCTTAAAAGACAAAATATATGTTCAACGACTTCTGCACGCCAGACGATTTAAAATTGAGAATGACTATTTAGAAGCAGTAAATGTTTACCCATACTTAGGGCAGTTGTTGTGTATGAGTGGAGGGAATGAAAAAAGCAATTTTAAGACGAATGAAGGCAGGATGGAGTAAATTTGGTAGAATGAATTCGGTTTTAAAGCTAAAATCCCCATATGCCTTAAAAGGAAGGCTTTCGATCGATGTATCCTACCAGTTTTGACGTATGGATGTGAAACATGGACTTTGAACGAGAGAATGATAAGGAAATTAAAATGCACGCAGAGAAGCATGGAACGTTGTATGCTTGGTATAACTAGGGAAAGACAGGAAAAGGAATTCGTGGGTTAGAAATATTACAAAGGTAACAGATATTATCGAAAGAGTTATGAAACTTAGATGGAATTGGGCGGGTCACGTGGCCAGACGAATGGATCACAGATGGACGAAAGAATTACTAGAATGGTATCCTAGAGGTTGTACAAGAAAAAGAGGGAGACCAAAAGGCAGATGGATGGACGAAATACGGAGAATGTGCGGAGTAAACTGGATAAACGTTGCTCAAGACAGGGAAAAATGGAAAACCTTAAGGGGACCATTTATCCAGAAATGGATAAGTGGCGGTTCTTGAAATAATTGGAAGATGATGATTGTACGTTAAAATTTCTGAATATATTGTAAAAGAAGACAATACGAAATTCACTCCCTATCCCCCAAGATGTGTGCTAAGATATAATTTCTGAAAGAATGTACTATATTATTGATGTATGAACAATGCTACTGTAGCAAAACCCCTGACCAACTCTTACTAATTTAATAAACCATGTATGTCTGGGTTGGTGACACAGTATCACGTTAGACACCTAACTGAATATCGTTGACACGATCCAACAACGCATGTTCTCTTATGAACTTTATATGGTAATTACCTCGTAGTAGTACTTAGGATATGATTGTCTGGCCGCTCAATCAAACTACCGGTTATTAGATTCCCTCTCTACTAAGTCCTAGTATCCTTATTTACTTATAACCTCTTCGTACATATTCAAATTCCACAATAGGAAAATATATATCGTATAACAGAATCATTTAATTAGAACGTTTTTGAACCTCAAGAAATTCCTATTAGAATCCATCGCCCTACTATAAATAATTAATTCTTCTTAATTTTACTACAAAATAAGGGATAATACTAGTCTCAAACTAACATGCTTGCTATCTAATTAACTAACTAACTTGTAAATCTGTTCATAATCATAGTTAACTACGACATAATTTAAATAACTATCTAATTTCAACTAACATACATTATAACTGTCATTCAATGATTAAATAACAAGTAGCGTACGATCAAAGTAAAATATTTAGAATGAAATAGTTAAATTATAACTTATTCTATCTTATTACTAACTATTTACTAACTCTACTAACCGTCTAATATCAACTAACTCTTTTACGAACAGAACGCAGTAATGCATTTGGTGGGGTGTTTGCAAGACTAAACTTTGTCGTACAATTAGAATACACTGCATGTCCACCTAGTTAAAATCTTTCTTTGGTAATGGCGAAGACCGATGACGTGTGTTTTACGGAGGTCGAAGCCAAGTAGGACCAACGGTCTTGCCTCGTTTGACAAACTGGTGGTCATTGCGATCGCAAAAGTGGTCAGCGAGGACGCAGTCTGCTCAGTCTTTACCTCGTCTGCCCCGCGGGTGATCATTGCGATTTGCTTAGTGGAGAGTCAGCGACCACAAAGACTAGCACATAGGCTTGCGTACCGTGGGTCTGAGAACCTCTTCCGTTGGCATGGGCGGATTGGATCTTATGGTACATGTCCCTTATCGCTACGAGGTTGGCTCTCGGATAAGGTATATAGCCTAGACCCCCAATATTTGATGGGGAGACCTTGTCCTGCAGTGAGCACTAAACCGGTCGACAATGATGATGATGATGAATATGCAATGTTCAACGATAGATTGGATTAGGTTTTGCAGAAACACGAGAAATTGTTTCGATAGATTGGGTTAGATTCGCAGCAACATGTGTATTTTTTCAAGCTTTTTATTATTCAACGTTAGGCTGGGTCAAGTTAGATTATAAACGAAAGAAATTATTTCCATAGGTTGGGTTAATTTCGCACCGAAAATATGCGATCTTCATCGATAGGTTGGGTTGGGTTATGGCGCAAACGCGAAAAATTATTTTGAAATGTTGGGTTAGATTCGCAGTGACAATGTGTATTTTTCTTTAATGTTTAGTTGGGTCAAGTTCGATATATCTATCGAAATATCTGAACTTCGCACCCATTTTATTTAGAATTAGCTAAATAATGGAACCCCGATTGACCGTTTTCACATAATACCCGCATGTTTTCCCGCATGGATCTTTTTTTTTTATAGTCTCGGCAAACATCCATAAGAATCAATGTTAAACAATCCCGCATTAACCGTTCCCCGATTTATCAATTTCCTCGATCTATCGTCTAAATATTATGGTCCCGTCATAAATATTATCCCGATTGACCGTTTTTGTTGCATATTTCTCCGAATTCGTAAAAAAACGGCGAGCAAGTTTGACACTTGCAACTAGTGGCAGCTCGTGACTTGAAATTGTGGGGGTGCTGCATACGACTAACAATAAGTAGTGTCAAAAAAAAATTAAAATAATATGAATTATTGTATAAAAAATATTAAAAGGTATGACAGATTATAATTTTCATTTAAATATGAAGTCCATTGTTCAATTTTTGGCTTGAAAAAATATTTCAATTATTTTTTCATAAAAATTATTAATTTCTGAAATTAAGTTTGATTCAAGAGAAATCATCGAGAAAGCTGTTAACCTCTTTTGTTTTATATTTTTCTTTAAAAATGTTTTTATTTTTTTTAATGTTAAAAAACATCTTTCAGGTTTTGCTATGGTCATGAAAATTGCGACTAATATTTTTATTAGTTTTATTGTTTTAGAAAATGTGCTCGACTAATTTTCTTCAATTATTAAATTTAATAATACACATAATCCTTTAAAATTGTATAATTCTTTTCGGTAATAAAATACTCGTAATTCTGTTTCTAATTTATTTGAAACTAAATCTGAATATACATAATATCACATGATTCTTTTAATTCGGAAATTGGTATTTTTTTACGGTACTTTGGAAAATATTATTGATAAAATAGTTTAGTAGCTATTAAATGCATTTTTTTTTCTTTACAAATACGGTCACATACTTTTTGACTAAATAATTGTACATGTGCTAATAGATTCATTAAAATTTGAATTACGAATATTTAAAAGTATTTTACTAAATTTGTATGTGTGTGACGGGCCAATGTTACGCTATTCCAACAAGAAAGTACAATTATTTGTTGTAAAACAAATAATTTGACTGTTTACCTGTAATAAAAATAGAGTAGTTGAAGAAATAGTATGAAATCCAAGCAGAAATGAAAGAAAAATAAGCTGAACGGCTGCTCCAGAGGCAGCGCTATGAGAAGCTTTTCGCGCAACGATGAAGTGACCGAAACCGAGGGATGCGCATGCGCACCTCGTTGCGCGACACGCTAACAATAAGTATGTAAATATGCAGTGTATATGGAGATCGTATTCACCGAATATCATCTCAATATCTCAACCGCCCCTTAACTACGGTTCGATTTATATAATTACTATGTTTAATATCTAATCATTTTTATGTTTATCATCATCGCTCGTCATAAATTCTATGTTTTCGGACATAAATTTAAATGCAATTTTTTCGAAAATTTTCTGGGGGTGCTGCAGCTCCGCAGCTTCTATGAACGAGCCGCCACTGCTTGCAACAGAGCGTTGCCGACTAACAATAAGTAATTTAGCTGATGTGCACGGGCTGATCGCCACAGTATCATAACATACAGATTTTTCAGTCGCGCGCTGGGTTTGCACGAGTCGGTTTGTTCAGTTTTGCCTCGCATTTCGTATCTCGAATTTTCCTAACGTGAAATTAAAATGCCCCCCATGAAGAAAACTAGAACTTTAGCTGAGAAGCTGAAAATAATTCAAGACGTCGAAAAAAATCCAGGAGAAAAACGAGTTGACATAGCAAAACGTCTGGGACTAGCACCGTCAACTCTAAACACAATTGTTGCTAGGAAGAATGACATTCGCAAAACAATCGAAAAGTGCGGCAAGTCAGCGAATAAAAGAAAGTCTGCTAAGGAGTCTACTTTTAGTGAGCTTGAAGAGATTCTTTACACGTGGTACCAGCAGGCGCGAGCTGAAAACATACCTATTGATGGATCCATAGTCAGAGAAAAAGCTTTGCAAATAGCCAAAATAAAAGGGATCACAAATTTTTCTGCATCGAACGGATGGATCAATAGGTTCAAAGATCGGCATGGTCTTGTTTATAAAAAGCTAGCGAGAGAGAGCGCTGCTGTGGATCCAGACACGACCACATCATGGATAGCGAGATTACCTGAGATCGTCGAGGGATACGAACCACGAGATGTTTACAATGCTGACGAAACGGGTCTCTTTTTCATGTGCCTTCCGGATAGAACTCTCACATTAAGGGGCCAGTCCTGTCATGGAGGAAAAAATCTAAAGTGCGGATTACAGTACTGCTATGTACAAATAGTGATGGGTCAGACAAAATGCCACCAATTGTAATAGGAAAATCGCTGAAGCCTCGATGTTTTAAGAACATAAAAACACGTCCCATAAAATACCACGCCAACAAGAAGGCATGGATGACCACCGATATTTTTATGGATTTTTTGAAGAATCTTGATTCCTCAATTGGTGCTCAGGGGCGTAAAATACTACTATTTGTAGACAATTGTGCCGCCCACCCTCGAGATACTTCATTTCTTAAGAACATCACGGTAGTCTATTACCCACCAAATTGTACTAGTGCTTTACAACCACTTGATATGGGAGTGATAAAGAATTTTAAACAACTATATAGAAAACAGTTGGTACAAAAAATGGTATGCATGATGAACTCTGGAAGAGATATCGACCGAGCAACACTCAAGATAAATTTGCTGCAGGCAATACACTACACAGTAGCTGCTTGGCATCAGGTGAAAGCAACGACAATAGTGAATTGCTTCCGGAAATGTGGTTACAATTCCAGAGCAGTTATTTCTCATGAACAAGTGATGGAAACTGAAGAGGAATCGAACGATTTATTTGATGATGACTGGCGTCTTGCAGCGCCGGGGGACCTTGACTTTGCAACATTGTATGTGCAGTGTGACAGCAAGCTAGCTACCTGTGGCGTCGAGACAATCGAGTCATTATGTGATGCAACTAATGACAGCAGTGAAGAAGAAGATAGCGAAGAACCTAAAAATGAACCTGTTCTTATGTTTTACAGAAGCGTTATTGGCCTTCGAAAAAGTCAAATCATTTTTTTATTCGAAAGAAATAGATGAATTTGTTATTAAAAAAGTATGCGAGTTTGAGGCGTCTTTGTTTAAATTAAAGTCCCAAACTACAAAGAAGCAACTTTGTATTAAGGATTTAACAAAAAAATAATTTTTATTAAATGTGTTTGTACCATATGTAAAATTTTTTTTCAAAATTTTACTTTTTTCTGCTATTACGTATTTGAAGCTTTCCCGCATTCATTGTTTCTCGCATGTGTCGTTTTTTTTACGGTCCCTTGAAAAACGTAAAATCGAGGTTTCACTGTGGATTTTAATACCTTGCCATATACAACAATAATAGTAATCTATTACCAAAATGAATTTCATCGATATCTGAATTTATCAAGTCGTGCCTTCCCTTTATTAAACGAAAAAAAGTATCTTGAATTATTTACTACGTGATAATTTTTGGCATGTAATTTATAAAATATAGTATGCAGCACATGTAAAACCTAAAATAATTCTCAATAAATCTATCGCAAAAGGATTGATTTTTTTTTGTTCAAAGATTCAGTTTGTGTTTAGAAAAAAATCTTTTACATTTACCGATTAACGAAAAATATGGACAGAAATGAATAATAATCTGTTTGCAACGAGGGATTATGTTGTCTTTGCAATAATATGTTTCATCGTTAACTTTAAAATATCACTTACTAAACAAAAAATAAATTAGGGAAAATTTGTGGAAAGTATCAGTTAGTGTTTTGACTTTGTCTTTTTCATAAAAATTAGAAATAGGTTATCTGATTTGTTCTTAAATGCATTAGTATTCTCAAAAATATATTTCACCATGCAAAAATCTTGATGTTTTTAAAATTGATACAGTAATTTTGTTTGAAATTGCACAATTTATTATATTTCCCATACATTTTTTCTATGATTAAAAAAAATAAATGTCTCGAGACCCAATATTTCGATCCTTTTTTAATGGCGAGATTCTGGAAAGCGTTTTTTAAAGCAGTGTCTGAGAGATAAATTCAGATTTGCAGTTTTCGAGAAAAAAAATGAGGTTTAACATTTTCCACTCTGGAATGTATGATTCACATTTGATTTTCTTCATTAATACTTTAAAATACTAATTATTGTTTATATTAAAATACAATGGCAAATGCATTAAAACTTATGCGATTTAATAAAAAAAACAATGTTTTTGAAAATATTATTTTTTTAATACGAAAGTTTTACATCATTTTACAAATTTCAAAAAACATCAAAAGTATTATATTTGAAATGAAAATACACTTTGATCTTACAATTAGCCAACAAGCCGCATAGAAAATGAAACTGAATAAAAATAAATAAAAATTATTTTAAATAAATAATCAACCACCAAAAATCTAACTACTTAGCATTTGGTCAGAAGAACATCTTCATATTTTTTCACTTATTTTTGGCCGTTTATTTGAAGTTTTCAAAGGTTTTATATCACAAACTGAAGAGAAACATCCTACGCTGCCAATTTTCGAATAATAGTCCAAAACAATCTTGTACCTGCCGTGATAGAACGACGGAAATACTAAATGCATTAGCTGATTTGCGTTCAACGATTTCATTTTGTATACTCCCTGAAAATGTTAAAATATTATCGATTTATTAAAAGGAACTAAATTTAAATGTAAAATAATGATTCGAATTATCTCCAAATTCTGTTCTTTACTTTTTCAATATAGCAATTTTTATCAGGATGATAAAGACTCTTTAGCAAGACAGATATCACCAAATGATTGCATACATTGTGTAACACTGTTTTAAATTGAGTTTTAAAACCTCCATCAACCCATTTGTGAAACTCCACCCTGACCTAAAAAAATTTTCATATATAAAATTTGATTTTATTATAAAATATTCAAAATTTAAGAAGTTACCCCGGTTATTTGTACACCATTAGATATTTCAACCGCTCCTTCATATTGTTCTTCTGTTTTTGAAATTTTCTTCACAGTGATATTCATAAATGTGTAGTGTCCTGAATCCTCTGGTTTGTCGGATTTACACCTATCTATAGATACTGTCGAAGTATAATAAGGTCCCTAGAATTATTGAACAAATATTATGATATTTTATCAAATGATTAACAATTAATAAATAACACACACAATTCCTTTGGTGATTATGGTTTCTTCAGTTTTATTGAGTTCATTCTGCAAACTGTAAGTGCCATGTATTATGATGTTCAAAATCAATGTCACCAATAATTTCTGCATTTTAGAACGATCTTGATCCGTTGCTTGATATGCTGTGACTACTGATCAATCGTGCAATGTTCGACAATTTTATACAAAAATATGATCATTATCTTAAGTACCACTTATTTTGCAATTATTGTTTTCTATTCGGTTTTTTAAGCCTCTTGATACATCCGCTAATTTTTTTTAATAGAAATTTAATTGTTTGTGTTTGTTTCTATACTTGTTTCGATCATTAATTACCGCAAAAAATAAATGACAATGTCAATGAAAGCCGCCCATTGATTTCATTTTATTAAAATTGTTAAATTTGATAAAAACGTATGTTTCTATTAATGTCCACATATATTATGTATAGAGAACCCAATAAAAAAATTTATAGAAAAAAAATCGAACTGCTACATAATAAGAATACATTCGTCAAAGAGAATACAGAACGCAATTTTCAGAAATTAACAATTTGGATTTCATTGCAAGATATAGTGGTTTAATTTTTATGAATAAGTTCTTTTTTTTGTTGGATTCTCTATATTTTACTAATTGTGAGTTTCAAAAGTTTCCGTTTTTCTGTGTCACTCTGTACCACAGTCGGCTTACGTTTTATATATTTTTTCAAAATTTCACTTACACCGTTTTAAATTTCACTCATACATAGGGTTGCTAACTCTGTCGCGTCGAAATAAAGGACTTGAAAGTAATTCAACTTTTATTATGTCTAACCTAAAAATTGTATGAAATTTTCCAAACTAAATCTAATGTAAAAAATATATATATTTAAATTATATTTGTGCTGCCAGTTGTTAAAATTATAATGCTAAATGTCATAATTTAGTCGCAAGAAGCGTTTAATTCCAAATATCCAAAATAAAGGACATTTGTCGTTTTTCCAAATTCAAAAAGGACAAGGAAAATACGCTATTAGGACTATATTTTCCCACAAAGGACAGTTGGTAACCCTAATAATACATTACTCGTATAAAATTAGCAAAAAAGAAACAATTTAAAACTCAAACTATACTAAAAGTCTATTATGTATAATATTCTTGTAACTACATAGTGGTTAGTGTGTTAAGTGTACTCAAATAATAATATAATAACTGGTTTCAAACGTTGTATAATAACTTATAACAAAGAAACAATTTTTCAAATGTACATTATTTTTTTTTATAATTTTACAACATAAAAATACTGTTAAAAAACCGTGTTTTTCTGAAAATACGACCTACTCTGAAAATAGGCCCATCATGATTTACTAAGTTTTTTTAATATAAGCCCTACCCCAAAAATAGGACCTTAGAAAAATTACACAAAAAAACTTGCCTTACACGAGAGATTGAGATTAATATTTTTAAATTTTCATGATTTAAAAACTTTTTTTTTATTACAATTATTTCCTTTTGCATGAGGACGTATTTCAGACTTATATTAAAAAAACTAAAATGACGATAGTGGTATTACATATTTCAAAATTATGCGCTAGCGATGTGTTCGGAAACGTTGTGTGCGTTAGCGTTGCGTGAGTTATATGCTATACCCAATAACGGAGTTTTAGTTGATTAACATATTATAGATTATTTTTTAGCTTACATTGTTTTTAACTATGATTCACAAATATCGATTTTCCTTAAGCTTGTGTGTGAACTTATTTAATTGCAATCAGCACCTTTTCTCAAGTCAGCACTTTATAACTTAATAATAAATATGTCATAAAAAACTTACGCCGCAGAATAGAAGCGTGAGAATTGCATAGTTGCAAATCGAAGCTTTTAAGAATTTTTATTATTTATTTTTTATTTAAAACAATCAATCAGCTTTAGGTGCAAATTTGATTCATGAAAATTACATTGCTGCAAAACGTAGCTCCTAGAAATTTTTTTATAATTTATTTTTTATTTAAAACAATCAATTAGCTTTCAGTGCAAATTTGATTCATGAAAATTGCATAGCTGTAAAACGAAGCTCCTAGAATTTTTTTTTATAATTTATTTTTTATTTAAAACAATCAATCAGCTTTCAGTGCAAATTTGATTCATGAAAATTGCATAGCTGCAAAACGAAGCTCCTAGAATTTTTTATTGTTAACAATATCTACCCATCGTCTATTGTCAAATTGAGAATTGAAATTCTTGTGATTGTTGTGATCGAACCTCATTCGAGGAAACATCGGGCACCAATATTCGGCCCAGTATAATGGTGTCAGTTCGAGCAGTATAATTTAGTATTTCGCACAGTAAAGTTTTCAGCAACAAAAAAAAATGATAATACATAACTGAAATCAAAATATTCTTAATTTGCATAATATTTCGTATGGAAATCAATCACATTGTGTATATTATAATGACTATTTGTTTAATACCAACAACAATACATAACCTCGAATTATAATACGGGGGAATAAAAGATGTCTTTTTTTATGAGATCATCTCAAAACATTGTAAAGTAATTGATTTCTTTACAAAATCAGTTACTTGTCATTAGCTTTGACAGGGACTAACTACCAATTAAATAAAATACTATGCCACGCTATACTTTTGCATAGTATATGGTCCCAAATATAATAATACGTATACTAGTCCACAAAAGAAAACATTTAAATTACTATATGTACATTGCAATGTACACTGGGTCTAATGTTTAGTTTTTATAATAAGTTCACTACTAAAAATGTATTTTTGATACTAGCAACTATTTTTCGGGCGAAAAGGTAATTTTGTTTCTAATTTGACGTTTGATATATACTGTGATTTTGTAATGTCTATACTGTGATCAATACATTGTCCCGGAAACATCTAGTCACAAAAAAGTATATGGTCAGAATATATCGACTTGCGACAAACGTCATTCACAACCGTTCGCCGTTTGTTTACGAAAGTGCTTATCAACGTGCGTTTCGAAAATGGAAGAACTTTCACAAGCAGTCGGCTACAACTATATCATCGTCAAAAACATCATCAAACACATGTCATGGCGAGATGTGGAAGTGGCAGAGAAAGTGTGCGGACTTTGGCAAGCGGTGGTGAAAGAACTGAGGAAAACGGAGCTACACGTGCAACAATTCCGCTTTTCCTACTTAGACGACGGACTTCCCGTTTCGTTTGTGACGGGTCCTGAATGTTTTGGGGTTCCAGAGGTTCTGATCACGTTGCAACGCCTGTTTGAACACAGCGCACCCTTTCGATGCCCGTTTAGCCCTTGTCGGGATATGATCGACAGATGGTCGCGTGTATGTCCCCATTGTACGGAGGATGCATGTAAGTTAATTTGAGTTATGGACACTTTCGTGTCATCCTGGTGCAAAAGTTGTAAATTTCCGTACACACATGCAAATTGCCGTATTCATTTGTAGTAAAACTTCCAAACTACGCATGAAGTACTTTAAAAAAAATAATTAACGCTTATAATCTTAAATTACGCGTAAAATACGATAAGAATCTTAATTTAAAAACTTATTGTATAATATGTACATGTTGAAATATAAAATTTATGCGCCTAAAATGCAGGATTAACCCATCATAGTTTATTGATGTATGTTTCTGTGCCAATATATTGACCTTATTTTTTTTCAGTATTCAAGCATGCATGTTCATTTTGCAACAGAGATACTAAAGTCGTTTCAATTATGGGCCCTGGGATATTATGTTTGCAAACACTAGAAAGAAAAGGTTTGGATTTATAAAATAAGGAAATGATGATAATTTACTTTTATGATAAAACATTACTAACACAATCGGATTTAAGGTAATTTTATGGGTGGTTTGGCGATTCCAAAGATTCCTGGGGTTCAGGTAGATCTTTTGAATATTTCTTGTCGAAATTATTTAGATCCCAGTAAATTTTTTCTCGAGCTGAATGAAATCATGGATAACAACATTGTTAAATGTTTCTTGATATACACGAAACTTGACTATTGTTTACAAAACGAAGCAGCCTTTATTGAAAAATTGATGGATAATACTCGAACTAGGTAATTTTCTAAACTTTTTGTTGAAAATAAAATCAGAAAAAATAAATTTTTCTACTTTTCATTCTAGACAAGAAAAAACTCATCCAACGTATCCAATTGCAGTATTCGGTGGTATTACACTCAATACCACAGAATTTCGAACTCTGTTCGATCCCAGGGAAAATATAACAGATGTACTAGTTTTTAGCGTGAAGAAATCTGATATTGATAGTGTTGAATATAGTGCATTTTCTTCAGTATTTTCATTCGACTCGTTGACTGACAAAAGTACCATGATAAATAGTTTTAGAAATCATATAAAAATGGTGATGCATTATTATTTTATTGAATTCTTTATTTTGATTTTTCTTGAATACAATAATATTGATCTAATTTTAGATATCTGAACTGATTCCACGGAGAAAATATGGGATCATTATAAAAACTTCACGTTCGGAAGAATTCATGGATTTCACTTATGAAGATGATATATTAGCTGAACATTTCCACAATATGCCTATTGTAATTTTTGAATCAGGTTTCCGGATAGGAGTTAATTGTTTACCTATTCCATCAAATGAGTCACCCGATAATAAAAAAGCTCGACAAGGTATGAACGATTATGTTCATAATTCTTCTACTGTGATGCTTATTATGTCATGGGGACGATTGCTTTAATTTTTTGGATGTGGCTACTTATTGTACATTTGGTATGTATATGCAATTGGCTATTTGTACATGCGGTATGTACACGCAATTGGCTATTTATACATTACGAATCTGACAGCCGACTCATGTTCATTTTCAGCTTTATGTCATACGATTTAAGGCGCATATTGATCATAAAAGTTCGATTCTTGGATTGGTGACCAGATCCAAGTTCTCATGTTCTAAGCGAACATGATCCAAGCACACATGATCCATGCACACATGATTCAAGCGGATATGACCAAAGCACACAAGATTCAAGCGCACATGTTGTTGGAAATTTTCGAATTAAAATGAAAAACGTTTTAACACGAAACTGAAAGGACCAAAATATGTTTTGGATCGGAACAAGAACCCGGAGCAGTCTTACACTGTATTTACACATTACTTACATTATCTGCCATTTTATTTAATAAAATCAATAAGTATTGTATATATGTATGTCGTTTTATTTTTTTCTGTGCAATTGTATAAAAATGTTGTAAATTTAATATATATCCAGGGCCGTAAAGAGAAATTTTGGGCTCCGGAAAAAAGAGTTAAAAAATTCTTTTTGTAGGTGTCCAATATTTTTCACAAAAAGTTTTACATTTACAAAAACGACTTTTCCGAAAAAACACAATTACAAAACCCGGATTTTCCGAAACAACAAAATTTTTCGAAAGTATTTGAAACACAAAAATTTTCCAAATTGGTCACGGACCCTCGAAATAGCTCGTGCTTTAAGAATTTACCCCCTCTCCCCCATCTCAATAACTCTGAATATATCTAATTAATTATATGCTTTTTTTTTTCTTGATATTTTTATGTAAGTACATATGTATGTACATATGTATTTGAGAAAATACTATACCACTTTTTAATTATTATCATTTTTTCCATATTTTCTCCTGCTCCATGCTGATGGATAATAGTTATATTATTAGTGTCTAATATGGATTTTTAAATTATATTATTTTTTATGTGAGTTTATAGGTATATCAAATAAAATCGATGAATATAATTTTTATTTTAATCAGCACGGAGCAGATCAAGTATACTTGGGTGCCGGAGTGAAGTAACTCAAAAATGCGCTCACTCCTAAGCCCTGATTAAAACTTCCTTAGCACACCCGACACTCAGTAAAAAATATGTACATACATCGAATCCTCTTTTTACACGGGGGATACGTTCCAGAGACTACCGTGTAAAAAAAATGTATGGTGACCATACAAAAATTGGCGATAGGTTTCATCATTATATTTGGACAGAACTTCCATCCAAATGTACTTTATAAAAAATGTGCAATTTAAAAAATTTTCGCCATTTAAAATCATCAAAAACATCGAATTTTTTTTATTTAAAAACTATAATTAAGTACATAAGTACATATGATTATATCAGTATACTGGCCTGTATCGAATCTTACCTTTGTGGCATAATAGGTAATATGTACATATTTTTTATTGTTTTTTTAACCGTGTTATTTCGGAAAGGTGTAAAAAAACCGCGTAAAAAGAGAATTGGGTGTATTCAGAAGTTTTAGCACGTGAACAAAAAAAGGTTCGCCACCAGTGATCAGGGCTATGAAAAGGACTCGAGTGTTTACGTAAATGATTTTATCGAAATGATAATAATGATATAACAGTGGAAATCGCTTAACGTGAGAAATCCGGTTAACAAGAAAATATATTACTTTGGTACTGACAAAATATTGTGTACGTATACTATAATATAACGTCTAACGTGAGATTCTTTTAACACAAAAACGCATTTTGGTGCTTTCCGTTTCGTGTTAAACGTTTTTCACTTTGATTTGAAAATTTTAAAAATTTCGAAAGCATGTGAGCTTGCGTCGTATGCGTTTGCGTCGTGTGAGTTGGCGTCTGGCCACCCGATACTATAGTGGAAATCGCTTAACGTGAAAAATCAGTTAACAAGAAATAGTATTTTGGTACATAAAAAATACTGTGTACGTATACTATTACGCCTAATATAAAATTCTTTTAAACAAAAAAACATATTTTGGTCCTTTCAGTTTCGTATTACACATTTTCCACTTTAATTTGAAAATTTCGAAAACACATGCGCTTACATTAGAACCGGTCACCAATTCGAGAATCGAACTTTTATGACCAAAAATCCAAAATAAGTACTCTTCACGTAAACAATCATTAAAAACTGTTCATATTTTTAATTAAAAACTAGCTTAAAATTCATCATTCGATTTATCAAAGATCATTTAAGCATTTACTGTACAGAAAGCGACATATTTTTTTGTTCAAGCACTAATACGAATAAATGCGCGCGGTGCCGATTGACAGCTCGTCCACTTTTGTATAGCGCTTGATCGTGTTCGCATCCGGTTCAGCGCTGCTCAATCTTTTACCTTAAAAGTTGATCATCTCGACCGGAAGCAACGAAAATGGTGAGTTATTTCCGATTTTACAATTTGTATTATATGTGTAAACTATAATTTTGGTTCTTTTTGGTCTTCATCCACATGTTTCGAACATAACCTCATTCCCGTCAGACGTCTACGATGAAATTTGTATAATTCTGAACTAGCTTTCGAATTTTGTTGTCATACATTTCACTATATCGATATTTCGAATGTTTTCAGGCGGCATTAACTTCTGGAAAGGATATTGAAAAGCCAACGGCTGAAGCTTCTTTGATCCATCATATCAGGATCACATTAACATCTCGCAATGTGAGATCATTGGAGAAAGTCTGCACTGGTTTAGTTGCTAACGCTAAAAAACAAAAACTTCGCGTCAAAGTATACACATAATATTAATATGAACGTTACGTGTTTGAATATTTTCAGTTATTTCTCATCTTCATTATGATTTTCAGGGCCCGGTGAGAATGCCTACTAAAATTTTGAGGATCACCACCCGTAAGACTCCTTGCGGTGAAGGTTCAAAGACGTGGGATCGCTTCCAGATGCGTATCCATAAACGAGTGATCGATCTTCAATCACCGTCGGAGATCGTTAAACAGATCACCACGATTAATCTCGAACCTGGGGTAGAAGTCGAAGTGACCATCGCCGATAATTGAGCTTTGCCTGCCTGCAATGCGTGAATTTTTGTAATTCATTGGAAAATAAATAAAAAAAATCGTAAAAACTTATCTTTCATTTCATACGTTGAATTACAGCGATTCCCTAATCTGATAATTGAGCCGTTTAGTGCACAGACAAATAAACTCCACTTTTTGAAAAATCTTGAATTTAAGTGTAAAAGCACTTGGTATAGTCATAACTTTTTATGTTTAAAATAACTTTCCTGAATAATGAAGATTAATATCGTTAAACGAAAGAATTTTTTTGGCCATTGAATAATAAATTATTTATTTCAGGGCCGTTTTGATTAATTCCATACTCTAATGTAAATCATTGCAATAATGCAACTCAAATGCACTAAACCTGTATTTATGCATTCTACAATATTTGAATTTATATTATAACGGGAATTTTAAAAAACAATGAACATTGTTTTATCGATTTTCTCAACTTTTTGTTTTATGGAGTTAGTCATTGTGTGCACTGAACAGCTCAATTAACATGCGTTTTACTATTTACTGATGGTTAATCGATATTTGGTGAAATTAAAAGAAAATATCGTTTAAAAATCTTAAAAATGGAGTTACATATGTATATTGTTTATTAATCTTTTAGATGGATTTTGAAATTCTCTTTTATAGATTAAGGATAATTTTGTTCTTTAAATACTTGAATTATTTTATTGTTTTGTATAAAAATGCATTTTATGTGTTTCAATTAAGATTATTAACATATACACCAATTGATTAAATATATATTTTTAAGCTTTTGTTGCATAGCTTTTGAGTTATATTTGTTCAGTTTTTACCATATCTTACAAAATTTCAGGTTTGTATGTTGTACAGTAGCATCTTTTGTTGTCTGAACTGTATGCATGTGCAAATTTGTATGATTCAACAGAAAATGATTCGTAAAAACTGAACTGCTTACATTTACAAGTACAAACTATGCTCAAAATTTGTTTAGAAACCTGTATTGCATAAAATACATTAAGAAATTTAATTTAAGCACCAATAATGCATTTTTATTAATTAAAATACAAAATTGTCAAATAATTTACACATTTAAAGTGCATGATTACTAAATTAAATATACATAATCAATTTTTATGTGGGATTTTTTATTAATTAAAAAAAACAATTTCAAAGTATCGTTTTTATTTTCAAAATTCATCCAAAAATCGATAAAGATTCATAAAGCATACAAAATAAAAATCACTTCTTCCAATTGCAGCAAGAAGTCGGTAAAACTTTCCAGTTATATTCGTAATGCGGCCGAACTGAACTGATCGTTTTGCATAACTTGACACCTTTTGACCTGGTCAGCGTCAAATACAACTCTTTCATATCACCGGGTGACTGTTTATGACGAACAATCAACGAATCCTCGCATCCCCTCGACGCCCATTCCGTGTCGAACCTCTTATCATGAATTCTGTTCACTTTCGCCAAAGGAGCCGTCCACACCCCCATCGATACATCCTCCGAATTGTACAGATGCAAATAATCAGCGTTTCTCGAAATATACCGTAATATCCCACCGGAAATGACGTATCCGCCTCCGAGGGCGTACGGCAGATACCTATCGCACAAAACCCAGTCGGGTTCGGCCCATCGGCCCTCCAGCTTAACGTGAGCGTTGCCTTTGAAGTATCCCCAGTACAGCATTTCTTCTCTTTGTGATTTTTTTGAACGTTTCGAAAATTGTTCTTTTCTCGATTTGAATTCTGTTAAAAATATGTCTAAACGTACGAAAGAATCGTCGTCGCATTTAAGAATGTATAATAAATTAGGAAAAGTCATATCTAAAGCTTGAAGCGTGACTAGAAGCTTTTTCGTTAAAGAGGAATATTGATCTTTCAAATTAGGAAGAAACAAAATGTCTTTATGAAGCTCCTGTTCTTTTTTTAACAGTAGAAGTTGATTCGTCGGAATATTCGCAGTTCCTATTACAAAATAGTGCTTGAGATCAGATAATATATCACGTTGTGTAGAATTATAGTTCATTTCCGGTAATTGTAGCCACGTTTCTCTTATCACGTTACGTTTTTCTAAATTCAATGGTGCCGTTAATATGACATTTACATATTTTACGGATGACTTTTCGTATTTCTTCAATGGGCTTATAATAAAAGATGGCGAATTGACTAGTTCGAACGTTTGCACGTTTATTAAGCTCAATGTGAGCAGACAGCCTCCGATGAAAAATAATATATTGATCATGATTGCGGTTTTTAATTTAACTACTCTAAGGGACATTTTCATCGTGAATTTATGCGATGATGATTATCGGTGAAAAGTTTCAGTTCCATCGTAGTATTGTTCTAAAGTCGATAAAAGTATCTGAAAAAAAAATTAGATATTTATAAGTTTTGATACACAATTTTTTGAATAAATAAGCATTAATTTTATGAAAAAAACTATAGTAATTTAAATCATAAAGTTATGAACTTTAAATAGTTTGATTGAAAACATTACAAAAGTAAGTTTTGAACTTTTGGTACATAAATTATTTATTAACAAATTTGCATTTTAACGAATAAAAATGCATAATAAATGCTTAAATTAGATTTCTTAATGTACTTCACTTGTAATTTATGTATTTTAAATCCACAAATTAGGTTTTTTAACAAATTTTGAGCATAAATTTGTATGTATCATAAGAAGTTTGTGTTGTATAATTCACGAATTACATGTGAAATGCTTAAAGAGTCCTAATTTACGGACATAAAGTGCAGGACTGCCGGGAAGATATATGAATTGTTAAAAAAAACAATATTTTTATTATTCAATTATAATCAAATTCCAATTTTATCTATTTCATTCATGATTTATATAAAAAAAAAACTTTGTAATGAATTTCTGCTATACTAGGTTAACGACATCAATGATGGACCATGTATTTATAGTTGATCATTTCTCATTAAAAAGTAAAAACAAGGTATTTAAAGTCGATAATCTTTCGAAAAGGGTTGCAATAGATAAGTTTTAACAAGTAGTTTATCTAACGCACCATTTCCAAAAGATTATCAACTTTAAAACCTAAATTATTACGTTTTTCTGAGAAATGGTCAACTATAGGTACATGATTTATCACTGGTGTCGATACTTACAATGTTTGACATAAAATATACTTACAAAAGATCTCCTTCGATTATTTCAATATAGAAATAGAATAAAATAAATATAAAACAACAAAATAAATATTAACATTCATATCAGGCAGTGAAAACGGAATGTTGCGGTTTATTATAAACAATAAAAAATATATATTATTTTTCGTCCATCGAAACGTGAACTCGCGTATAAACAAAGTCAAACGTCAAAATGACAGATGCTCTTCGCATTGCCAACATAAAAAATTCAAATAATCAAATTATACCCAAATTATACTACAATTTGGAATTATCCAAAATCAAAATTGGCGGGATTATTCGTAGAAAATCAAATCTGTTCGAATGTATTAATTGGGTCAAAAAAGGTTGTTGGCCGTTATTGGGAACGTTACGACTTGCGGCCCCTCCCGGCTGACGTCCGCGGCGTCACATTCCTATGTTTATGTATGACGTCATATCTGTTGTACCTAAACTGTGGTTCGTGAGTATAAAAAAAATATGAGTTTATTCAAAAGTTGGTATGTTGATGATGTTAATTGGCGTTGTTTGATATTTGTTAAATGTGTTTGTCGATGGATTGTGTGTGATGACATGTGGTGAGCGAGTTTTTTGTAAAACGGAAATATGTAGTTCGATGTTAGTGTGTCGTTTTGAAACTGTAATTATACGGATGAAATCAGAGCAGATGTAATCGATTATTGCAAAAAAAAAGTTATGTGGAATGAATATCGATGAACTGTTGTTGGTTTTAAATATTTATAAATCGTTTTGAAGAAATATATATTGAATTCTAAAAAGTCTTGTATTATAATTAACTTCGTAGAGTAAAGTACGGATTAACTACGCTACCAACCCGCACCAAATAATATTAGCGAAATTTTCATTTAGAAAACTGAACTGTGGGGGTTGGTTGGGAAAAGGCCGCATTTAATTTACCCATTTATTTAATGTCGCATGTCTCATTATCAGTCAGCCAAAAGTCTGAACGTATTTATTATGGAAAGGCAAAAGTACGGAAACTTCTCTGAAAATTAACGCGTTCTAAGAGTTCCTATTGGACTAGTAATTTTTTTTGCAATTGGATTTCCTTACAAGTTTTGAAAAAAAATTATCAAGCGTATTGGAATAATATTTAATTGTAAGTTGATTTTTTTTTGTCGAAATAACATTTCTTATGGGAAATAAAAATGTTTTGGAACACATTTTTTTCTGCGATAACAGTGATTGTTTATCTTGATTATAATTGTAGACAATATACAGTATGTATTTATTTTTTGACATTAGACTTCGAATACGAGTACTTTAGAGGCCACTATCCCAATCAAAAGAAACGTAATATTTTTGGACAAGAATATTTCGAGAAGATTCAAATTCCCAATCAAAAGAAACACCCATCCATCCACAGTGCCGTAGCAACCTATTAGCAACCCAGTTGGGCAAGCGCCAAGGGCGCATGATGCTGGAAGGGCGCTAAAGGCACTCAAAATAATTTTTTGGAATTTTTTTTCGAAGTTCGAATAGTTTCGAAGGCTGTTGTTTTTTTTTTTTGGGATCGAATACTTCTGAATAAATTTTTTTTCGAAAGTTACATTAAAAAATAATTTTTGGTCAGTTCCCTTTTGAAATTTTTTTTCCTTTTCAGCTCCCTTTTGAAAAAAAGGGGCGCCAAATTTTACATTTGTCAAGGGCACCAAATACATTGCTACAGCTCTGTCCATCCACTAGGGCTTGCAATACCGGTAACCGCCTAAAATGTGCCCTCGGTAATTACCGGTAAATATAAGAAACGATTTTATTGCGAATTAAGGGTAGACATAGACATATTATTGCAGAAAAAAATTGAAAGGGTACTTTAATGAGTGTGAGAGGCACCACTATGGTTTTTAATGATTACTAATCAAGTTTTTAATTATTATTAATTTAATTATTTATTCTAGTTTCAGCACCGAAAGTTACATTATGTATAAAATATGATGGATTTCCATGGATTTTATATAATGTGACCTTCGCTGAAACTAGAAAAAACGATTATTACCCTACTTTACTTTAGGTTTTAATCAAGGATACTGTTTTTAGTAAAAGTAGCCACATACAGTCATACTTTTATCATTTAATCTACATAAATTTATTAACGGTAAATAAGCGGTAAACCGGTAACGGGACAAATTATTTACCGTTAACCGGTAATCGAAATTTGACGGTAAATTGCAAGCCCTACCATCCACCGGTCACCGTCAAGCGGACACGGGTTGAGTAGGCTACAGTCAGGTAGCCGCCGCTAACTAGGCACCGGTCAACTCGGCACCGGTTTAACTGGGCGAGAGTCTAGCGGGCAATCAGTCAACTAGACATCGAATCAACTAGGCGAAAGTTGTACATAAATGGAAATTCTACGTATAATTCTTGTGAGATCGCTAAGTATTTTTGCGACTCCGTAATCTCGCAATCACGTGAAATTTTCAAAATGATTTAATGTAACTTTGTCGGCTTGTCTATAGAATATGTATTGCCTATCGTAAACAAATAGACGAATCATTACAGAAAGTGTAAGTATGCGGTATTTCAATGGAAAAGAAATCAATATTTTGTGTAAAATAAAACGTTACTTTAGAGAAATAATTTCATAAGATATGAGTAAAATTT
Organism: Hydropsyche tenuis; assembly: GCA_009617725.1. NCBI lineage: Eukaryota > Metazoa > Arthropoda > Insecta > Trichoptera > Hydropsychidae > Hydropsyche > Hydropsyche tenuis. The sequence goes on from VTON01000095.1 coordinate 776,918, forward strand.
GAAAACTAAAAAATAAGCATTTAAATGGTAAATATAATAATCATCATCATCATCATTGTCGACCGGTTTTGTGTCCACTGCAGGACAAGGTCTCCCCATCAAATATTGGGGGTCTAGGCTATATACCTTATCCGAGAGCCAACCTCGTATCGAAAATATAATAATACAAAACAATATTAAAAAGGTGCGATTCAGCTGTGCATTGAAAAAATCCTTATCCGTCCGCGCCCACAACTCCAACCATCACGAATCCCCTCCACGATAATTTCTAATCAAAAAAAAACCGACACGCCCCACACTTTCAGAACCGCCCGACCGGCGCGCAAGATGGCGAGCGCGCCGCGACTCCGCTAGAGTCGTCGTCCGGAGACGACGCCTCGCAGCCCCTGGGGGCCCTCGGCGCTCCGCCCCCCCCGCACGGCCACCCCCCGCGCCCCGCAGCGCCCCAGGTATGCCCCCCCTCCCCGCCCCCCGCCCCGCCCGCGCCCGTCGGGCCGACGCCCCTCGCCCGCCCGCTTAACCGCCGGCCCGGTTTTTGGGAAGTGTGAGGTTTCGAAAGTGAAAGTGTTAAAGGTTTTTGGCGGTTGGGAATTTGGGATGGGACGGTTGTTGGGAATTGTGTTGGATCAGGCTGCCCAGATATCCCGAATGTGGATAAAGAATTGGGATGTTTGGGAAGTTGTGAAGGGTAATTTCATGTAATGTTGTCATTGATTGAGTTTGGGATGGTCGTTGGGAATTGTGTTAGTAGGCTTCCCAGATATCCTGAATGTGTATAAAGGATGGGATGTTTGGGAAGTCGTGAAGAATCAATTTTCGTATAATATTGTCGTTGAGTGAGTTTGGGATGGTTGTTGGGAATTGTGTTAGGAGGCTTCCCAGAAATCCCGAATAAAGAATTGTGATGTTTGGGAAGTCGTGAAGGATCAATTTTCGTATAATGGTGATTGAGTTTGGGATGGTTGAGAATTGTGTTGGTTCAGGCTTCTCAGATATCCCGAATGTGTATAAAGAATTGGGATGTTTAGGAAGTGGTGATTGGTTTGGGATGGTTGAAGGTTCAGGCTTCTCCCGAAATTTTCGTAGAATGAAGGATCAATTTTCGTAGAATGTCGTTGATTTGGATGATCCTTAAGTTTTTTTTTGTATTTGACACGGTTCAAGATAGTTTTCGATGTTTCTAGTTAAAGTTTGGTTTGTAAATATATTTGTTGGCTTTTTAAGACGTTTCGAATGTGTTGGGGTGGATACGGGATGGTTGGGAAACATGAATTGGGATGTGTTGGAAGTCGTGAAGGGTTAATGTTTTCATTGATTTCAATGGTCCTTATGTTTTTTTTTTGTATTTGACCCGGTTCAGAAAAGATAGTTTTCGATGTTTCTAGTTAGAACTTGGTTTAAAAATCTGTTGGCTTCTTAAAACTAGAAATCCCGGTTCGTTTGTGGATTGTCAATGTCTGGGAGTTATAAAAGATCAATGTTCATACAATGTTGTTGAACTTTTCATTGATGGATTTCACTAATACCAATTTGTTTTTTTTTAATTTTTATTCCAGTTCGGAAACTTAAGATGGTTTTCAATGTTTCTAGTTAGAATTTTGTTGTTGTTAGATTTGGAAATTTATCGGTTAACTTTCCAAATATTCCAATTCATTTATGAACGTCTGAAGTCATAAAGGGTCATTGTTTATACAATGTTATCAAACTTTTATAGTCAATCGTTTTGATTTAGTCTTTATCACAGTCCTTTCACTATTGTTGCTCCGTTAATTGTTTCTCTACGTTTAAAGGATGAATTTATTTTGATTATTCAGTAAAAATTTCAGAATTTGTGTTGATTTTGTTAAAAGTTGTATTGAGTAATCGGCCAATATCTCCAGGTGAAGGATTATGATAATCCGATACGCCAAAAAAGCACTATGTCAAAAAGCAAGTTTTTTAAAGCACCGTTGCTTATATCAGATAAACTAGGTGTCAACATTTTTACTATCGCAGAGTTAAATTGTAAGCGATGTTACAGATATTATGTATCATTTTTTGTAAAATTTCTAAATATCCTTCATAAATCTTGTAAGGGGATGAAATTTAGTATTTTAACTCATCGAGAGTTATCTTTTTAACATTACGTAAGGATGAAACGTTCAAACATCAAAAGTAATCATAATTATTATATAAATGGATATCTGATTGTGAGATTACATCCGTCTATTGATTATGTCATTTTTACTTAACTTCAACAATGAATATTAACCAGTATGTTTGACTATTCAATTTGAACAAAACGGAATATTTTCAAGATTAGAAAAAGTTCTGTTTAGTCAAATTGAAGATTCATTAAATTTACACTATCCAAATTCATACCGTGATTACACAATTGTTGGTTATATAAAAATTTGACTTTTGAAAATTTGAAATGTGTTTTTTTGATGGTTTTAAATCTAACATAAGTAAATGTTGTATCAGTAAATAGTTTTTATTTGCAAACTCTGGAATTCCTATAAATATTTATGAGGCTAAATAAATTGTTTGCTCATGTCAAATACGGTTTATAAGTCTAGTAAGTGCAGTTTACGGTTTTAACTCTAAAAACGATAAACCGGCTCCACTGTTGACAGTGTAACGATAAAGTGATAAGTTATCGACGGTTCTTGCAATTTGTTTGCTATTTTTCCTTTGAGCGACAAGTGTACATTATCTAGTTTTATTGAATGGGTTTATTTCTTATAATTTTCATTTTATCGAATTTTTCTAAATAAATTTCATCATAGAATCATATATTAGTCAAAGTACTGAAATATGGATTCATATTCGATTTTCCCTATAAATATTTTCTTGATATGTTTTTTTTTTATTTTATATTATTGATATCATTTATTGTAACAATTGACCTTTTTGCACTTATCGAATATATTATGTCTTCAATATTTATATATTTTTTGAGTTTATTTAAAAAAAAAAAAATAATTATGTTCCATTTATTTTGAATCATCGTAGTCATAAAAAATTTGCATTCATTAAATTTATATAAACAGTCACATATGTCAATCATTTAAGTTAAAGTGACACATTTATATTAAAACCTTGTCAATTTGAAATAATTTTACAAGTTTTTGAACGAAAATATCATCGGAATAGCCTCAATTATCAAAAATTTTCTTAATAATTGTGAAATATACGATGAACGTAAAGTAAACGTAAGCGTGAGCGTATAAAATAATGAAAATGCACGAACATTCATATCTATTTCTTCATATATACGTTAATTCGTTCACATTTACGCTCACGCTCACGCTCGCCATATAATTTCAAAACAAAAGCAGAAGATCTGTCACAAAACAACGGATCCAAACGATCCATTCTATCGAAAACCCCGCGAAAGATTCGCGCATCGAAAAAGCGCGCGAATCTCACAGTGCTGCCAACCCCCGCCCCGTCGAAGGCCGTAACGCCTCGACGCGCGTCCCTCGCCGTTCGGCCGTTAGCAATTTTCTGGTCGTAGTAAACGTAGTAGTGGCCAACGCCCATCGCCCATTGACTCGCGCTTTATAAATATATACACGTTCGAGTGTGTATGTGCACGCGGAGCGACCATGGCCGGTGATGTCACGGTGTTTCGGCCGCCAGATGCACCTTTAGCGACCTTCGATTTTTTTTAATATAAAATTTTAACGGTTTTTTTTTTGAAAAGTGCTCACTTTCTACTCACTTCTCGCTTATTATTATCATCATCATCATCATTATTATCATCTATTATCATTATTATTAAAATCATTATCACCATTATTATTGTTATTATTAAAATCATTATCATCATCATCATCATCATCATCATCATCATTATTATTATTATTATTATTATTAAAATCATTATCATTATCATAATCATCATCATTATTATTATTATTATTATTATTATTACTATTATTATTAAAATCATTATCATTATCATCATCATCATCATCATCAATATTATTATTATTACTATTATCATTATCATCATCATCAATATTATTATTATTATTTTATTGCGAAAGTCAATTTGAAATCAAATTTGAATATAAATTTTGACAGTACAGTAGGATCTTGATTATCTGGACTAAACGGGAATTAATTGTGAGATGGTTTGGATTGTGAAAAATTTGGATAATCAAGACAAGAAAAAAAATGTATAAAAAAGAAAAAATATATAAAAAAACAAGGAACAATTTAAACGTGCATTAAATAAAATAAGTGTGCATTAAAAAAAAATAATGTGTGCGTTTTGTACGAGGATTATAAAACGCGTGCATTAGAAAAAATATCTGTACCTTAAAACGAAAAAACGTGCATTAGAACAAGGCGAAATAGCGTCCATTATTCACAACTTTCATAATATAATCGATTCGCAATAAACCGAATTCAAACAAAATCAGCATTGATTCAAAAATGGACCAAATTGTTAAAATGTAGTCGACAGTTGTATTGTATTGCCTGTAGAAATTGACTTTAACGTTTCCACCTATCTGTCATTTTAATGCACAAACTATTCATTCTATTGCAAATTTCATTTTTTTTTTATGCTCACTTTATATTGCACATTTTTTTTATTACACACTGAATAAAATAATGCTCGATACTAGATTCTTTAATGCACCAAAAATAATGCACATCGTATATTTTTCTAATGCACATCGTTTATTTTTCTAATGCACATCGTATATTTTTCTAATGCACATCGTATATTTTTCTAATGCACAAGTAATTCGTTTTAAGCCACAAACTATATTTTTTGAATGCTCACTTTATACTACACATTTTTTTTATATTGCACACTATGAATAAAATAATACTCGATACGAGATTCTTTAAATACACCAAAAAAAAATGCACATCGTATATATTTTCTCATGCAGAATTAATTCGTTTTAAGGCACAATCTATATTTTTTCAATGCACAGTCAAATCTCATCTAAATAAAAATAATTAGATAAAAAAAATACAGACGTAATATATTCTCTAATTCTCCACCGATTCGATTTACTCACCGCGAAATGATAACTTGATTACAAATTCAAATGACGAAATATTCTAAATTAGAACATCATGTCATTGATATTTTTACAGATTTTCAAACCCGGATTTCGTTATTGTAACAAAACTGAACTTTTATCGACACACACAAAAACCTCCATATAAATCTGCAACCCTAAAACGTTAACGTCCCGTAAAAAAGTCGATCAGTAATCGGACCGTTAAAAGTTTCGTTATCGTCAAAGCTGCCAACTTGCGAAAATAATAAAATAAATACCGAAATCTTGATTCCAATCTCGTTTTTTTTCAGCGGTCCTTACTGCTTTTCAAGGACATTCGATTTGTGTTTTCGCGGTTTTTTTTTTAATAATGTATGAAAAATATGTGTTTCTTTTCGTGTTGTATCTATTTTCGTTAACGTGATGTCATCGTCTGTTACTGTTTTTTTGTTGTGCGTTTTTGTTACCGTGCAGTTTTTTCGATCGAGTTTATGGTTTCCGAATTAGTTATTTTTAATTTCGGGTAGAAATAACTTTTATTGGTACTTCTACTTTCTGTGTAGGGAAAATTTTATTCAATAATATATTTAAGTGCAAATTTTATTGTTATGTATTCTAAACAATTTCTGTGTATTAAGTAGAGAAAATTTGATTCAATAATATGTTTAAGTACAATTTTCATTGATACTCTAAACAATTTCTGTGTAAAAGCATTGAAAACTTGATTCAATAAATATTTAAGTACTAATGTACTCTAAAGTAATTTTTGTTTAAAATTAGAGAAAGTAATATATTTGAGTGCAAATTTTTGTGTAAAAGTAGAGAAAATTTTATGTATGTTTATTAATACATCAATCGTTTGTGAGTTCTCTAAACAATCCGCAATTCTGAAGCAGTTTTTTTCAACGTTTTTCGTATTTAAAATAACATTTTCGTATCATTAGAAAATAACGTACGTAATAATAACCGAACGATTGAGGATGAGAAACAATTGTTATGTTTTCAATTGATCGTATTTTTACCACGAGATTAATCGTTTTCTATCATTTTTTTTTGCTTTTTGAATCATTTCAGTAATCATCGTTCCAGTTTTCTCCAATTACAAACAGATTTTCATACACGCTCTTGTTATTGAAAAACGATTAGAAGAAAAATAAAAATATCACGATGATACAGTTTGGTCAAACGATTTTTATAGAACTCGATAAAATAATGATACCACTCGTTTTACATACGAATTTTATGCATTTCCAATCGTGCACGATTTATCAATATCTATTGTTACAGTTAATTTTATCGTCAAAGTTTTCCTTATCTAAACTGTTGAAACGTGATATTTTCATCTTCGAGTGCATTCGTTTTGCATCTGATTGATAAAACACGGCAATTATTAGTTTTCTAGTCGCTTTCAAGTTATTTGGAACAGTGATTTTTTTTGTTCGAGAAACTGAACAATTCTTATCACTGTGAAATGTTATCCCGAGATTCTGGTGGAAAAAATCAATTGTCAAATTCCCAGATCAGTCATGTCTGAAGTACGTGTTTTTAAATTGAAGAATGACTATTGTAATATAATTAGAGTTGTCGGAATTGTGCATTATAATGATGATTAATCTTGAATTATGATTCAGAATTATCGTTTAAAGTCATGGAATCATTTTTAATAATGAGTTTGATTTATAATAAATTTTGTAATAGTACTAGCGGCTTGTACCCGGCGTTGCTCGGGAATCTGTCAACATAAATTGTGTATCGATTGTAATTATTGTCACAATCAATCGCGACGCAGGCACATTATATTATAATTTGTATGGCGAAAAAACTGAAAAAAATTGAATGCTTACTTAGTTTCAAAGTACATTTTTGCCAAATTTAGTGAAGATTCGTCTTATCGGTTTAGGAGTTTATTAGATACATACATACATACATACATACATATATACATATATACATATATACATATATACTTACACCGTTTGAGTTTTATATATATATAGATTTTATAATAGTATAGATAGATACATACAAATGAGACCAAACTATCTATTTCAAAATCACGGGATTCTGTCTTATTATCCCATTCCATTTGTCTTTCTGCCTTTTTGTTTTGTCTATCCATTTGTCTTTCTTTCTGTTTTTATTTGCCTTTCTGGCTATCTGTCTTTTTGGCTATCTGTCTTTTTGGCTATCTGTCTTTCTAGTTTATGATATTTCTGGCTTATTGTATTTGTGGCTATTTATCTTTATGGATTACTGTATTTGTGGTTATCTATCTTTATGGCTTATTACCTTTCTAGTTTACTGTCTTTTATCTTACTATCTTCCTCATTTACTGTATTTCTGGCTTTCAGTATTTCCACCTTTACGCCATTCCGTCTTTCTCTCTAACCAGTGGCGTAGCTAGAGTATTATGCGCCCGGGGGCAAATTGTATAATTGGCGCCCCCCACCCCAATTTTAAAATATAAAAAAATCAAAAAAGTTTGAATGAAAAAAGTGTTGATTTTAAACAAAACATCATTGTAAGTAAATGAAAAAATTTGCACCACAGGCGAATTTTTTTTTGTTTTTCATTAACATATTATGGAATGATCTAAACCAAAAATTATATGTATTTCAAATGGCATTTTTTCGCCCCTCTCAATTTGGCACCCAGGGGTTTCTGTACCCCCTTGCCCTCCCCCTAGTTACACCTCTGTCTAACTATCTTTCCGTTTGCTTATTATCTGTCCATTTGTCTTTCTGTTTATCTTTCTATCTATACATCATCAGCTATAACTACAATTTAATTTCAAATCACTTATACCTGTAAAACAATTTCATCATTGCCCATTGAATATCGACATCTTTCGTACAAAAATTTCAACGGTCACCTTTAACTTACCAAGCGTTACCACAGACAGACAATCATATATAATACAACGATCAAAATCAATCGCATGACATCATTATCCGACCTCGTATACACCGTCATCCCAAGCGGCCGTTCAAAAGCGACCGCGAAAAACTTCGACACGATCACGTTGGCAGCCGTGGCGACGCGCAGGTTGGCCAACCGACCGGGACGGTCACCGATTGTCTCACGCCCACTTCGGTCGGTCAATTGGTCATCTTTCGCGACGGTGACTCGAATTACCGACAATTTGGTTTTCGGCGATGTATGGAGCGGGGCAGTGGTGCGCAACCTTTTCGCGGTTGTGGGATGTTTTGAAATTTTGGGTTTGTTTCGTTGGGTGGTGTCCGGTTTTAAGTTGGTGAAATGTGAAAATCGTTGTTGTGAAATGAGGTTTCGGAATAGCTTTCGTTTTGAGTTGAGATTAGGCTAGGCGCAGATTGCGGACTTTTTGTCGGCCGATAGTTTGGTCGGGTTCTTAATCAGTATGGAGATACTCATTATAATTTGCGCATACATGTGGAGCCTAGTATCAATTCCTCCCAAATCCGTTTTGGTAAATTTTTGGCAAACAACGAAAAACTTTTTATTTATTCGTCATCGTTTTTAACTATGACTTTTATTTTTTAAATTATTCTTTGGATTGTTGGAGCAAATTGGCATGTATATTTTCATGTAAATTTCAATACACTACGCAAAAAAAGGGAAATAAATATGGAGATAGGAGATATTGATTCTAAGGATCAGGATTTTCCAGCGATTTGGCTGCCTTTTCCTTTTCCTGGTTAAATTCTTAAGTGGTTCCTCCTGTTGGATCCTGTCTTCGTCCATTTTAAATCGCCAGAAACAAAAACAACGTGACTCTGACGACGGCCAACAAACTACTAAACGGTCGCAGCTTTGAATGCTGCGTTCCTATTGGTGGATTCGACCGGTTGATCTGGCTGATTGCGCGTGCGTGAGGATTTGGGAGATATTGGTCTTAAAATGTTAAAAATCTACCAAATTCCGAAGGATTTGGTAGATTTTTGTTATATGAAAGAATTGTTCATTTTAATGGATACTATATATCTGCATTAAAATCTCAACTTTGAAAAAAAGTGGATTTGGGAGGGATTGATACTGGGTCACACACATCTCCATACAGATTTAAAAACCTGAGCAAACTATCGGCCGATAAAAAGTCTGTAGTTTGCGCCTAGCCTTAGACTTTTATATAAATTTTACTTAAGTAGCAAATATATTTAGATAACGAGTAAATTAAAAAATAAAAATTATTTTTATTTCAGGATATAATATTGAATCAAAGAATCTGTTGTATATTTTTAATCGAATGTGAAGTCGATTGTTGTTGGTTTTTTTTAAACCATTTTTTTCATGTTTGTAGTTTTATCACTTAGGAGTAGATTCGCAGTGTTATCTTTATTTATTATTTTTTGTGAGATAACACTTTCTTTAAGTAACAAGTAGAACATATTGAAAAAATAATGTTTATTTGTTTTTCAATATGAAAATTCGAGTTAGCTCAAAATAATTTTGGCATAATATCTGTTTTGTTTACTTGGTCGAGTGCGTTAAGTCATTGTTTTATTTTCAGACAAAACATGCCATTGTATATTTTTCAGATCTATGTATGCGTTTCAATTTTGATGAAACCAGTCAGAAGTTACGTAAATTTTTGATCAAATTTTCAATATTGAAACTCTCATGTTATAAATAACACATTCATCATTTGAACTTTAATAAAAAGCTTGAAAAAACATATATGTGAACAATGACATTTTGAACTGTTAAAATACCCCTCTTTTGCGCGTCGCTGACTAACTGTCCGCCCGTTGTTAAGTCAAACTGATATAACGGTACAAATGCTATGACGCATTGTGTTGTACAATTTGCTAATTATTTAAACATGTCAGTACCTTTGTAAAAAAAAAATATATATATATATTTATTGATAAAAGTTTTACTTTATCAATGTAAAAGCGTATTAGTATTTTCTACATATTATACCGTTTAGTTCATGAATTATTTATTAGTTAAATATTCGAACGTTACTCATTACTGCATTGAAGAGATTACGTAATCCATCATTTCGTCCTTTGAATCAGTGACGATCAACATTTTTGCATAGTGAGTCAAAACTGAATATTTGATAATTTTTACTAGCAACAACTTTTAATCACTATTGGATATGTTAATTGATAATTTTATATAAAAAAATACAATAAGAGAACCAGTAAGATGTCCTATAAATTATGCAGGTTTTACATTCCAAATTCAACCATTTCCATCCCAAATTCAACCTTTTCCAAATAAATGAATCGAAAAGGGTCGAACTTGATTTATAAATGGTTGAATTTGATATGAAAAAGGCTCGTTTATCCAACTAACTTATAACATTCCCGTTAAAACTTAGCATCCCTCTCGTTCAGATGCTTTGCAAAAAGTAGAATTCGGAACGTATTTTTTACAACTGAACTCCAAGTCACATTAGTGATACATATTTTCGTTCGACATCCCGAAATCACACATCACTCATACGATATTTATATTTACACACACACGGCCATATCGAATATGCAAAATCCCAATAGCATATTTGTAATACATTGATGACGCATTGCGTCCGATCGGCGATGGACTGGTTCTGCTCGCCGGCCTCGTTTCTCACACGTTTCTTCTTCATGTGTCGATTATTTATAACATTTCGACGATAAACAATAACGTATACGTTTCGGGTCCGTTGCTCACTGTCCGCTCCGGCGTCGTGTGTGTGTGTTTTTCGGTAGGCGGATCGGAAATATTCGAATTTTCAGCCACTCCGGTTTAGTCTGGTCCGGATAATGCGGTTGTTTTGTGGCTGTTTTTAGTGTGAATGAAACTTTTGTGTAAGTGCGAATCGTGAATGGAAGGGGTTTTTGAATATTATTTCTCAATCGTTTTGTAATTGTATATATTCAATTAGATTTATATTGGTGGAACTTTTTTTTATAATAAGAACAGTTGATTAATATTTTGGGTGTTGGTATATTTTCTATAGCTAATTTAGTTGATAATTGATTTAATTTAGCTTTTAGTACCGATAACTGATATTTATCTGTTTTGTCTGTGGTAAATCTCATAGAAAACTCAGTTACTATAACGACGCTCATAGAAAACTGCGTTACCATAGCAACGCTTATAGAAAACTGCGTTACCATAGCAACGCTCATAAAAAAACTGTGTTGCCATAGCAACGCTCATAGAAAACTGCGTTACCATAGCAACGCACATGGAAAACTGCGTTACCATAGCAACGCTCATAGAAAAATGCGTTACCATAGCAACGTTCGGTTAAAAGTGAACCGTTAATATTTGTGGCTTTATTTGACAAATAAACTTAAATTTTATGATTTTTCAAAGCACTTCTGTTAATACTTAACGAATTTTTTTATTAGTTTATGAATTAAAGTACATATTTATTTCTATTGATTAATATGATTCAACATTTTTTTCGATTTCGTATACAATCCATATCTATTTTGATACTTTTTTAATATCATCATTCGAACAGTGATTTATTTAATTCACTTATGCATAATATTTTGGTTCAGAACCAAATTCTCGAAACACATGTTTTCTTTCACATCCTAAATTAACGCGAAATTATAGCTTTTCTTCCGAGACGCCACTCAATTTCCACGATTTCTTTCAGCCTTCGTGATAAACCGCTCACATCGCGTTATATTATTTCAGCTCTGTGTGTATGTGTGCCTGGTGTAATTTTAGTCGTCGGAAAAGCGTCCGTCAACTAATGAGATTTCGTCTAGTCTTTTAGCAAACACAATAGAAAACTGCTTCGTCGTCAACAAATCGATATTTCTTCGGTAACGTGAGACAAATGTACTTCCTTATACGTATATACGTCTACGACGCCGTGAATGTCTCGAATATAATGCGGAATTTTATGATTTTTCAAATTTGATTGTATTATAGAGAGAAGTGGCGTTAATAATAATTTGACGTGTTTTAAAAAATCCGTTCATTGATATATTTTGATGATTCGTATGGATAAGTTGAAAATTTGACGGAAAGACTGGATGATGAATGATTTCAATAAAAGTATACTCAATAATCCTTTTATGCGGGGATACGTTCTAGAGATTACTGTGTAAAAAAATGTATGGTTAACATATAAAAATTGGAGATAGATTCCATCAATATATTTGGATGGAACTTCTATCCAAATATATATACTTTATTAAAAATGTGTAATGTGGAAAAATTTCGCCATATGAAATCGTCAAAAAACATCGAAAATTTTATTTAATAACTATAATTGTATATTGGCCTGTCCGGGATCTTACCATTGTGGCATAATAATACTTTTTTTATATACCATGTTAGAGTGAAAAAAAAACAGTTTAAAAAAATCATTGGTTATTTTTTTTTTGAACCGTGTGAAAAGAGTTTCAGGTATACGTTGTATGGATGAGATTCATTTGAGAAAATTTCGACGATTTTCTATATGAGTGATGAATTTTTTTAAACCGAATTTTTCTTATAAGAAACGTTAATTTTTTCATCTTGAAAGTTTGGGCAGTCATTTTCGTGTTATGGATGAGATTTGTTTGAGAAAATTTCAATGATTTTCTATATGACTGATAGATTTTTTAATCCACATTTTTTTAATCCACATTTTTTTAATGAGAAACGTTAATTTTTCCATCTCGAAAGTTTGGGGAACGTCGTTACCGGAACAGGGGAGGGTCGAGAAATTGTCGCAGGAAAAGCGGCGCCGAGACGCCGCCGAAGGGGAAAATGTTTATTTTTCATGTTATACGTACTATTTTCACCGCGTCGTTATATTCTGGAAGTGTCGCTATGCGTCGTCGTCGAAAAGGTAAAGGTCGGTCGTGTCCTCTTATGTCATTTTTTTTTGACATTTCGTAGGTCTTTGTAACATTTTGGTTTTTTTAGAAGAAAAATAAAATGTGATCTTCGCATTGATTATAAATCAGGGGTCGGAAAGTTTTTTTTGAAAAGGGTCAGATCGTAAAAATTTGAGACTCGACAGGCCGGGTAGCAAAAACTCAAATTATATGGGTACTACTCAAAAAGTAACAAAAAACGGGCTTGAAATTAAAAACAAAAATTGAAATCAATTTCAAAATAGTTATTTGAAAATTCAAGTCTTAAAAAAATTTATATGCAGGTAGGTACTATCAAAAAAATGAGTATTAATGAATAGCGCCGCAGGAAATATTTTTTTGTTTTCTACTGACTAAATCTATACTATCGATAAAAACGTAAAATTTTCTAAAATACATAATTTTGAAGAACAATCACTTCCAATTGAGAAAAGCTCCTCAATTGTATAGTTAAATGGATTTTGAAATATAGAAATGTTTTTTGCAGTTGTATCAAGACCCGAAAAACGTTTTTGTAACTGTAGTTTAACGATAAGTTCGGAAAATATATCTGCTGTGATAAATTTTTGAGGATGAGAATTTCTAAATTGATTTTATTTTTAAAATTTATTTAATCCAAATTTTTTCATATAAAAAAATATTGCCGCGGCCCGGATTGAAAATAGGCAGTGGGCCAGAGTTTGCCGATACCTGAATTATACGACGAAAAAGTTTTTTTACAAAATAAAAACACACATCAACCATCTCGATAACTACTTCTAATTCGTCACTTCCCATAATTGAATTTCGGACTAACTCACAATCAGCCGCGAATGTTCGAAATCGTTAAACTGTTGATACTTTCAGGCTTTCGTTTTCGTTACGAAACACGCACGATGAGGTCACGAATCGCGTTCGCTTCGATCCGAAATATAAAAACGCAACTTTTACGACCAGTAATTGCGTATCCGAAACGAAAAAGCGGTAACCTCGCGTGTCGGCGGCGTTTTGTCGCGTTTTGTCACGCGATCTTCCCCCGTGCCAGTCGCCGGAAAAGTGCACAAAATGTCGCAAACGAGAGCGAAAATTTTCGATTTTGCATATTCGGATGTTGTAGAATTGTTTTTTCGATGTTCCGATGATTTACTAATTATTTTAAAAAACTCATAATGTTTATTTGTGCGTATTATGTCCAGTAGCGTTTTGTTCCGGTGGCGTTTTGTTCCGGTGGCGTTTGTCGGTCACCTTTTGTCGTTTAGCGTTATGTCCGGTGGATTTTTTTTCCGGCAGCGTTTTGTCCCGGCAGCGTTTTGTCCCGGCAGCGTTTTGTCCCGGCAGCGTTTTGTCCCGGCAGCGTTTTGTCCCGGCAGCGTTTTGTCCCAGTTGCCTTTTGTTGGTTGATTTTTGTCATTTAGCGTAATATCCGGTAGTGTTTTGTTCAGGTAGCGTTTTGTCCCAGTAGCGTTTTTTCGGTCGCCTTTTGTCGTTTAGCGTTATATCCGGTAGCATTATGTCGTAATACGTATTCATCTATAACGTATTTGAAAATATTTGGGTTTCAATCAAGGATACTGTTTTTAGTAAAAGTAGCCACATACAGTTATACTTTAATCATCTAATCTACATACGTCTATTTTTTTATTTACCGATAAATAACCGGTAAACCGGTAATGGGAAAAATTATTTACCATTTACTGGTAATTGAAATATGACGATAAATTGCAAGCCCTATGTCGGATGCGGTCGTTGTGGCGATGAGCAACCTTTTTGCATCAGTGAGTTAAAATTGATGATCCGATAGTACATAGATGCATTTTAAAATTTGTAGGTCAAATATGTATCATATTTAAATGAATCATAATAGTGAACATTTTTTAATATTTTCGATTTTGTCAATCATATTTAAATGACCCGCGGGTCGCTTGTTGATCATCACTTTATAAATAGATGTGATCGCGTATAGTTCGTTCGGAGTTATTTTTGTAAAATATGTTTTTATGATTTGACTTTTGAAAGGTTGGTTTTTTATTATGTGAAGATGATGAAGCATGAAATTTTCGATGATTTCAAAATGTTTTTTCATTATAAATCCGATGTATGTATGTATAATCATTTTTTTTTTTTCGTATGCGGATTGGAAAATTGTTTCATTGTGTTTTTGAAGCCTTTGTGTTAGCGTTGCATGTTTTCATTTTGGACTTTTACGTGTTCATATATATTTCATATGCCATTATTCGTAATATAATAGGAGGGGAATGAAAAAAATAAGTACGTACTAGTTATCGTGTCGCATTGAAATCTGTGGGATTTAAATTTGAATTTTATTCTAATTTCAGAATATTGCATGTGGTTGTACTTGCATATTTGATCGACAACTTTAAAAAAATATACCATACATACAACAATTCGTTATATAAATGGAAATTTGATATTTAAGCGAATAATCGAAATTTTCAAGGATACGTTGAATTCAATTACAATTCAAAATTTTTTTTTCTTTGTTTACGAACCCTTAAAATGAAAGATCGTTATTTTTTTTATATTCAAGTGTTTCAATGCGTTTTGTATAGCATGAATTCTATGCACGTACAAGTACCTCATAACGAACTTTTCAAGTGTTTTTACGCCATGAAGCACTTTCAACCCCTGAAATTGAAATACAGTCAAGCCTGCCACAAAGTTTTTTTATATAATAATTTCCGTCTGTGGTAACACTCAAGTAAACTCCGTTACCATGGCAACGCGTATAGCATGCTCCGTTACCATGACAACGCCTAAGGCGAACCCCGTTGCCATGGTAACGCTAGATATGGTAAAATCAAATAAATACTTAATTTTAAATTTTATTAACATGTTATAGGAGAAACTATTGTAGTGCAAATATTTTAAATGCATTTTTCGATCAGTAATCAGAATATTTTCATGATTTTTTCTCGATTTTGTATCGTTTGTTTTTCATCGAATGGTTGAAGAAGTTTATGAAAATTCGAATGACGCGTTTCCCCTTGAAGGTTAAACGATTCTCAAACATCGGCTATAGATGTTGGTATAACAGGTGGTCGATGTTTTATATCTTCGGATTGGTCGCTCGCACTATGGTCGAAACTGTGTCGGTCTGTGACCATCGAAATCTGAAAACCAGCGGTTTTAAAATCGATTTTTTTTTCAGTAATTATTTATAAATTTTTAATTATCTGAGAATAATTTCGAGTTGGAACTAAAGTTAGATTGACATGAAGAACAAAGTGGGTTAAAAAAATAGTTTTTTTGATCTCTTCCATTATATTATGGTTAGTTTAATTTTTTTTTGTAATTGAAAATGGAATGGAAAATATGGATACTTAATCATTTGACGATTGATGATCCGAAAAAATAATATATTCGTATATTTTTTTCTAGGACAGTTTCTCACATAGACAAAACTAGGACAAAAAAATTCAGACCTTTACTCAATTTCGGTCAATTTACCTCATTGAGTTCAAAGACCTTATACAGGTGTGTACTGTCAACACACAACGGTGTGGCATACAACGCCTCGAATACGACCCATTTATCATTTAAAAATATTTTATGCCCTAGCGTTTATATTTTATTCAATAAAAACCCACTCCTAGTCTGTCCCTGTCCAGAGCGATAACGCCATTTCCCGCGGGCTAATTTCGAAACCATTATGAATTTATTTATACTTAAATAATATCGGTATGCGAATGTGGAACGCTCGAGTTGGATTCGAACGTTTTCCAAAAGTGGATGCCTGAATGTGACTCATGACTTTTTGTCGGATTCATATTTTGCGGTGGGATTTGCATTTGAATTCGAAATGCGGTTAGTTCGTCGGATTCGGATTTGTAATTGTGTATGTTCTTTTTGGAGGTTTCGATTCGCAAATTTGTGTTTTTGAAACGTTAATGGGAGTGTAAGATCGGATTGGGAATGATGGAAGTGTAATTTTTTGTAATTCATCGAATTTTTTGTGTTTGAATGTTAAAAATCGTTTATATACTGACCGTAATATGTGTAGTTTTAATAAAAATATTGTTGAATTGGATTGAGGTAATCGTGCACTTTAGGTGCGTAAATTATTTTTGGCGGATTTGTATTTTAAAATGAATAAAAACGCATTTTGAGTGCTCAAATTAAGATTATCAACATATTTCATGCATTATAAGTGCGTAAATTTTTTTTTTCAATTAATTTTGCGCATAGTTTTGAATTTATATTTGTTAGTTTTTAACTATTTTTTAACGGGTTTATATGTCGTACAGTAGCACCTTTTGCTGTCCAAACTATTAGCATGTGCAAATTTATACGATATAAGGGAAATTGGTTGTAAAAACTAACAAACACAACCTCCCTACAACACGTACAAAATTCGTTAACAAAACTAATTTTTGCCTCAATGTGTAAATTATACGTTATGAAATATTATACATACACGTGAAATACCTATAATGCATTTTCATTCATTAAAATACAATTTTTTTAAAATAAATAACGCACCTAAAGTGCAAAATAACCTTTGATCGATTTCAATTAGAATTTTATGTTTCAAACGAACTCAATGAATCGCTTTTGAAATTTTTAGTTAAAACCAAACTGTAGTTTCAAATAATTGATCCATCTATTATCCCTACTACATCCAACTTAACATCAACATTGAAAAATATTATAAACCATCAACAAAAAGCGTACATATTACAAATTATCGTGCAGCGTCCGACTCGAGCTGATACAAGTCCACCGATCCGTGAACGAGCACCATCCATCATCACCTTTTTTACGGAACACACACATTAAAAATGCAAAACTAGCCCCAGGGTGGGGTCCAATTCGAGCTATCAAATTTGCATATTTCGGCTGTGGGTTGAAGAGTTGTCTTCGACGATCGCCTCGTCAAATTTTCGACTTCCGACGTTTTTGTGACCGCCTTTCGCAGTTTGATGGTCACTCTACTCGTCCGACGGCTGGTCAGGATGTTAATTTATTACGATGTCCAATCTAGGAGGGGTCCTCGAATCTGTGGGCCTCTCGTGTCGAAGTGTGTAATTTTGTGATGTTTTTATGATTAGGGTTACCATTTGGTGTGGGAAATTAGGATATTTTTGGTTGTTTTGTTGTGATATTTTAAAGATTTTGGTGATTCTGAACTTTGGGTGTGTAAATAATTTTTTGGCATGAATAAATAATGCATTATGAGTGGTTTAATTAAGATTCTTATCATATTTCACTTGTAATTTATGCGTTATAGAGGGTAGTACCCGGCGTTGCTCGGGAATCCGTGAAAATAAATTGTGTACCGATAGTGATTATTGTCACAATCAATCGTGACGCTGACATATTGTATTATAATTTGTATGGTGATTTATACAGGGTCTTCCCCGGGACTTTGATAACTTCTAATCGGATTTAAAGTGACTTAGAGTCATGATAGAGAAGTGAGAGTGATACCATTCCGAATGAAATCGGCTACAATTTATTTTTCATTTTAACCCCCCACCTCAAATTTTACCTCTCCCTCCCTCTTCCATCTTCCCTCTTCCCGGAATGGTATCACTCTCACTTCTCTATCATGACTAAGTCACTTTAAATCCGATTAGAAGTTATCAAAGTCCCGGGGAAGACCCTGTATAAAAAAAGCTGAATGCTTCTATAGTTTCTTCGGTATTCAAAGCACATTCTTGCCAAATTTAGTGAAGATTCGTCTATCGGTTCAGGAGTTTGTTGGATACATACATAAATACATACATAAACCGTTTAAGTTTTATATATGTAGATAAGTCCATAAATTAGGTTTAAACGGATTTCGCGTATAGTTTATACTTGTACGTTATGTTTGTCAGTATTTTAAAATCGTTTTCCTTTAGATTGTATAAATTTGCATATGCTAACAGTTTAGATATACATCGAAAGGTGCTATTGTACACCATGCAAACCCGAAATTCGTCAAGATATGATTAAAAAAATTGACAAACATAACCTCCAAATTACGCGCGAAATTCTTTAAAAAAAAATTAATTTACCTACCTATAATACATGAATTACGTGTTTAAATATGTTAAGAATATAAAATTTAAGCACTTATACATTTTTATTCAAGTTAAAATCCAAATTTGACAATAAATAATTTACGCACCTTAAGTACAAGATTACCAAGATTTTTTAATTTCACAAATAAACATTCCCTTTTGTTAAAATATATCAATTTGTCCTTTAGTGACTTTTAATTTGGTCTCCCTAGTCCTTGATCATTCAAATTTTGATTAACATTTATTCAGATTAGGTTTATTTTTAACAATGCAAGTTTTCGTCAAACGTCTGATTTTCATTTTAAATTCGCTCGTTTGAATTTCGTCCCGACTTAAACGTTGTAATCAGTCTCCGTTCAGCACCACAACTATCTAACCGAGTGACATCATCAATTTGGTTGATTGTGTCATTCTGAGGTCAGCTGCATTACCTCACATTCCACGTATTTTTTTAATCACATTCGATACACTTAAGTGTTTGCAATTTCACTATTGAATTAGTCGGTCGTTAAAAACTAGTTTGCGATTATTTTTATTATGTATGTTACTATATATGATCTTAATAGTATTTATTTTTTGTTCGATACAGAAATAACGAAGCAAAATGCCCGAAGAAGTGAAAATTGCTATGGCTGCCGCAGCAGCCGAAGATGGCAAAGCGAAAGCAGCCGAATCGCCTCGCAAAAGATCAGCGAGCACAGGAAAGGCTGCTCTCGCTCATGTCCTTTTGCTTGATGGTACTACTTTAGATGTTCATGTTGATGTAAGTTAAATAACGTAAATAAAATTCATCAGTATAACATCGGTTACATTCTAATATTTTTTTGTATCACCAGAGAAAAGCAAGAGGTCAAGATTTATTAGATAGGATATGCGAGTCACTCAATATCGTGGAAAAAGATTATTTTGGACTCACGTACGAAGACAGACGAGATCCTCGCCTTTGGCTCGATTTAGACAAAAGAGTCAGCAAGTTTATGAAAAGTGAGTTGTCTGTTAAAAAGATAGATTTTCATAGTTTATGTATTGTTATAATAATTTTTGGCAAATTTGCAGGTGAACCATGGAAAATGTCGTTCGAAGTCAAGTTTTATCCACCAGATCCGGCGAGTTTGCAAGAAGATTTAACACGTTATCAACTTTGCCTTCAAGTTAGAAATGATATTTTAGCGGGAAGATTACCTTGCAGTTTCATCACTCACGGATTGTTGGGTAGTTATTTAGTTCAATCAGAATTGGGCGATTATGACGCACACGAAATGGGCGCGAACTATCTTAAAGATTTTAAATTCGCCCCGAATCAAACTCAAGCATTAGAAGATAAAGTTATGGAACTTCACAAAACACACAAGTTAGTTATATTCGATTTAGATATGTGTAAAGTTGATTTGAAATAATTAAATCAAATCTGAAATATTTTAGAGGACAAACTCCAGCAGAAGCCGAACTCAATTATTTGGAAAATGCTAAAAAATTGGCGATGTACGGTGTCGACTTGCATTCTGCTAGAGATTCTGAAGGTGTCGATATTAAACTCGGTGTTTGCTCGTCGGGTCTTTTAATATACAGAGACAAGTAAATATATCAATTATTTTTGTACCTTTTACGATTTTTTCAATTGTACTCAATTTTAATGCCGATTTTATTAAAGGTTACGTATTAATCGTTTCGCTTGGCCGAAAATCTTGAAGATTAGTTACAAACGTCATAATTTTTACGTCAAGATCAGACCTGGTGAATTTGAACAGTATGAATCGACCGTTTGTTTCAAGCTGGCCAATCATCGAGCCGCAAAGAAATTATGGAAAGTGTGCGTTGAACACCACACTTTCTTCAGGTATATCACTCGGTACTTTATTTTTTGGAAATGTTTAAGTCGATTTGCATTGATTGTTACTTGAAATTGCAGATTGATGACGCCCGAGCCCACAGGGAAGTCTACACTCTTTCCCCGACTCGGCTCACGTTTTAGATATTCTGGACGTACACATTATGAGAGTAAAAGAGCTAATATTCAAAGGCCTGCTCCGCATTTCCAACGATCATTGAGTGGACGACATCTCACTTCACGCAGTATGGACGGTAAATATATTGTAATATTATATTGTATTTATTGTTTGATTGTATTTTATTTTATTCGTTTTTATTTTGACTGCAGCATTAGCCGGTAAAGATCAATATCCTGACGATTCATCGAAACGTCATACAATGTCGCATCCTCCGGAGCACATACCCGATCTAGAAATTGTGAAACCGAAGAGTCCCGCAAAGAAGGACAAACAAAAGGAAAAGGTTAGATTTTTTTAAAATTTTTAATCAAATTTATTTTGTATGAAAGTTAACTCGATTTTCGTATTTACAAAAGTATAGGAAATTATCTTTAAGAAATTTTGTTTTTTGTTATATTACATAGTCACATTTATCTTTATTATTTAACGATAAGGTGGATTTTATATACTTGATTTAGTTGAGCACATTGATGTGTAATTTTGTTATAAAATTTAAAAGAATATATAATTTATCACTACCGTTCACATTATTGATGTTGTATAGTGGTGCATAACGTAGATAACTGTATGTTAAAAGTAGAAATTAATACTTTATCCATAGAATAATCTTCGACAAAAAAATCAATTCATTACATTGATTGTTTTTTCTTCATTGGCAACATTTCATTCTCAGATTTCTTATTGTTTTCGAATTCATTTTATACAATCGATAATAAAACCATGCATGTTTGTCAATTTACTAACATCAAATAGCATAAACCGAGCATGTTAAATGCTAATATTTCAACGAACGTATAGAATATGTGTCTTGAAATGATTATTGATCATATACAATTTTATGACCATACTGTATCTGGTGGCTTTGCTCATAATAATCATGAATTATAACTAATAGCTGCTTCGCAAGACGTCGACTGGAACTAACAGCGCCTCATCGTCGAGCTCTCTGGAAGGGGAGTACGAGGCGCAACGCGATAACGCCAAGGTGGCCATTCTGAATAAAATTAAATCCTGTGTTTTTATATGTTTTCCTTTAATTAATTACCCAGAATGTGTGTACGTTTATGATTTATTTGTTTATTTATTTTTTGTCATCACTTGCACAGCTTCTTTTCGTATTTAGGCTTTTTTATGTATTCGTTTATATATACAATAAGCTTTTGAACTCGTATAAGTATTTATTTTTCTTTATTCCTTGTATTTTATTATATATTTTGGTGAACCGAATTTGTGTTACAAATTTATATTTTGATGACGTTCATGCGTTGTGATGCTGTTTAAAATTGAACGCTTGTTAAGTTTTATTTTATTTATTTTGATCATTTTTTGTGTGTGCTGTTTTTTGAATGAATGTATGAATAAACGTGACGTGTATTCCGTTTGCAGAAACCCGCTGGAGGAATACAAGTTTTGCCAGCTGGCGGCAAATTCATCGGCAAAAAGGATAAAGACAAGAAAGAAGATAAAGAAAATCGATCGGCCAATGATCAGTCTATTGAAATTCCGGCTCAGCCTCTCAACGAGAATGGTATGTATTATTTCGTAACGTTTTGATTTTATAATTTTCGATCAAGTTGCAATTTAATGCTTTTGCTTTAGGAACGGATGACTTGAACGAATCTGCGTTGAATACTTCCAGCGAAACCGGGGATACTCCGAAATCAGCTAAAAAACACCGGGTTTGTATATGCTTATTCTTGATTTATATGTTTCCGCATAAACATCTGGAAATGTTTATTTTCTGACATCTTTTAATATAAACCATATATCCTTAGAGAGATACATTTGTTTTATACGTTTTCAATGTTTAATTGTTATATTCCAATTTACATATTTAGTTATCATTATATATATACTATTTTGATGTTAACGTTAGCTAAATTTGAATATATTGTATATTATATTATTATCCAAAATTTAATTTTAATTTAGATCTGTCTTTGATGACATTTCTTCATATTTAACATACATATTAGTGAAATTTATCAATCTTTAGCAAGTTTTTTGATAATACTATCATAAATTTTGCTACATGTTGATAGTAGATTAAGTAATTCTCAGCTATTGTGATTTTTTTCTGCTAAAGATGTTAAGCGATTTTTATATCAAGTTTTCTATAAACTTGATAAGCAAGCTACTTTATTTTTTCTTGTGTGTGTTAAGTCGCATATTTTTTTATGTTGCAAAAAATGCTCTATGAAATGAGTATATATTTTGAATCAATATCGCACTAGCTGGGCATCATCTTTATTTGGCATGCTTCTGCCATTAGAGCTATTTTATATTGCCTATATTGTATATATTTATATTTAGTTTTTTGTTTTTTATTTTTTTTTACAACCTGCCTGCTTCACCTCATGCTGTGATTCTTGGAACATTACACATATTCAATCGATTGAAAATATAGACTGGTTTCTTATTCGGTTCTGGAAGAAAAGAAAAAACGCCAAAAGAAAAGTCACCTAAAGAAAAACCAGTGAAAGAACCTAAGGAACCTAAAGAAAAAAAACAAAAAGAACCCAAATCTCCGAAATCCAAATCTAAAGTGGCCTTACTTGATTCTTCAAATGAAAGCGGTAATTTGGATAGCACTCTCGAGAAGAGTCCAGAAAAGGAAAAGAAAGGATCTTCCCAAAAGCCTAGCTTCACTAAACCGTATGACTACATTGAATCGGATCCTAATCTCAGTCCGACAAGAAAACCTTTCGTTCAGGGAGGTTTTAGTTATGAAAAAGATGCTAAAAAAGATGATCATCAAAGATCACCAGATGAACAACAAAGTCCAGGTACTAGAAAAGCGACTGGTCTCGCTTTTAATTATGCTCCCGGTGAAGATAAGAAATTGGCCGAAAGTGCTGAAAAACGAAAGACCTTAACTGATGATCCTGAATCTAGTCCACAGAAGGACAAAGCGGGAGTTATTGTTCCACCTATCTTTGCTACACTGCCCAAAAATGCTTCTTCTCCCCCAATTGACGATAGCACTCAAGCTTTCCTCGATGCTGAAAGAATGCATCACGAGCCACAATCTGTATTTGTTCCAGTAGTCGGCGCAAAATCTGGAACTGAAGTACAATTGATGGTTGTGACTGCCAAATATGATCCAAAAACAAAGAAATTGGATTTAATCCACGGCGATGTAAGACACAGTGTCGGAGTAGTCAACAACGCAAATGGCCATATTGATACCGAGTATGGGGTAATTGATCCTAAATCTGGAAATATTACCGTCACTGAGCCTACTACGAATAAAAAGGAAGTCAAACATGGAATAGTAGATGCAAAGACGGGACATATAATTCTAAATTCAGGTGCAATCGATCCAAAGACAGGGGCTCAAGATAGCAGTCTTGGACAGCAATTTGTCATCGCAGGAAAGAATGATCCTATTTTGAAAATTGTTACTATTACAGCAAAACTGAATCCGAATACCAAGCAATTGAATACTGCTAATGGTAAAATGGATCACTCTTCAGGTATCCTCGATACAGACAGCGGCCAAATTGTGAGCAAATTTGGTCTTATTGATCCAAATAACGGTAAAGTTGTTTCGACTGATTATAAATCTGGCAAACAAGATGTTCGTCAGGGCCAAATTGATCGCAATACGGGACAGATTCTTCTCACTTCTAACGTAGTCGATCCTCAAACTGGCAAAATTGATAATTCTCTGGGACAGCAATTTATTATTGCAGGAGAAAACGACAATATTGTTAATGTATTATCTTTGATTGGAAGGGCTGATTCAATATCGAAAAAACCAGATCTTTCTACTAGTTATGTAGATAATTCTATTGGAATTCAACAGGCTTCTAATGGATTTATTCAAACTAAATATGGTTTGATCGATCCTAAGAGTGGTATTATTTTGTGTACTGATCCAAAATCTGGTAAACGGAATGTAAAGAAAGCAGAAATTGATCCTAAAAGTGGTTACATTTTTGTCAACGATTCCGTGCAAAATCCGAAAACTGGAAAATCTGATCCAGATCTGGCACAACAAATTATTATATCTAATGAAAATGATAAAGTTGTGAAAATAGTAACGATTACTGGAAAGTTCGATCCGAGAACACGTCAGATTGATCTGACAACAAGTGACGTTGAAGAAACTCCAGGAATTTTCCAAAAATCAAATGGATTTATATTTTCGAAATATGGTCTTATAGATCCACGAAGTGGACAAATTCATGTCACCGATCATAAAACTGGAATGCAAGAAGTAAAACAAGCACAGGTCGATCCGAAAACTGGACACCTAGTTTTGACTGGAAGTGTAGTGGATCCAAAATCTGGTCAGAAAAATCCTATGTTAGGACAACAGTTTATGATTGCTGGAGAAGATGATGCCGTCATAAAAATATTTACTATCACTGGAAAGTATGACCCCAAGACTAAACAAGTAGATTATTTGAATGGTAAGGTCGAAGCTACACCTGCTATTATTAATAAGAAAACCCATCAAATAAGTTCGAAATATGGTCAAATCGATCCCAAAACTGGTCAAGTGACTACCATAGATCCAGCAACGGGTAAGGTTGAAACTAAAGCTGGACATGTCGATCCAAAAACAGGTCAAATCATTATCTCTTCAGGAGTTGTGGATCCCACCACTGGTAAAGTTGATCCTTCGTTGGGACAAAAAATGATAATCGGAGAGGAAAACGATGTATTGCTTAAAATCATTACTATTACAGTTAAAATCGATCCCAAAACAAAACAACCTGATCAATCTACTATTATAGAAGAAATCACTCCTGCTATTCAACATTCAAATGGACACATATTAACGAAATACGGAGTTATTGAACCAGAAACTGATCATATTATCGTAGCGGATCTAAAATCGGGCAAGCAAGAATCCAAAAAATGTCAGATCGATCCCGTTACTGGACAGATTTCTATCACTCATGGAGTTATTGATCCTAAGACAGCCAAAACTGATTCTTCCCTCGCTCAATATATGCTTGTGTCAAATGAAAATCAACCTATCGTGCGTGTTACAAGTTCAATCACTAAAATCGATCCTAAGACAAAACAGGCGGAACCTGTGAGCACTTTTGAAGGCTCTGGTATTTTAATCCCTGAAACTGGACAAGTCATATGCCAACAAGGAATTGTAGACGCAAATACTTCTGAAATCACAGTAACCGATCCAAAGACTGGAAAACAAACAACAAAACCAGGAAAACTGGATGAAAATGGTCAAATAGTCATACACTATTGCCTTGTTGATCCCAAAACTGGTAAGGAAGATCCAAACACTATTCAAATTTTACATGTCAGCACAGTTGAAACTCCCTCCAAAGTCTCGTATGCATCTTCACCATCTCAAAGTCCATCGAAGCCACAGCCACCTATGTCAATACCGGTTGCTTCACCAATAGTACCAGCATCACCGACGAAACAATCTCCAGATAAACCTTCTCAAATACCTAAACTGGTTGGTGCTGCTCCTCAAACGGAACAATCTGCGTTGACCGCTGCTTCCAAAGAACCCGCTAAACCTAAAATTGTTAAGATCATGGTGATCATTACAAGAATCGATCCTAAAACAAAGAAACCAGATATGAACAGTTGTGAGATTGAACATTCTACTGGTGTACTTGATCCTGAGACTGGCCTTGTTGAAACCAAATATGGTGTTGTAAACTCGAAAACTGGCGAAGTCACAATGACCGATCCTTCAGGTCAGAAAATCAATAAAGAAGGTCATTTGGAATCTAAAACTGGACAGATCATTATTGATTCAGGAGTAATCGATCCGAAAACTGGCAAAATTGATCCCAACATCGGGCATATTATAAGTATTGCAACCCAAGATGATCCTGTTGTCAAAGTTACAACAATCACAGCGAAATTGGATCCCAATACAGGCAAGTTGGATACTGCTAATGGACAAATTGAACATTCCAAGGGTGTCGTTGATGTAGAAACTGGCCACATTTCAACTAAATACGGCTTGATTGACCCGACAAGTGGTGTATTATTCGTTCCCGATTTGGCATCCAAAAAACAGGAAACTAAACCGGTGCATGTCGATGAAACCACTGGCCAACTTTTAATCACAGGTGCTATAGATCCTAAAACTGGAAAATCTGATCCAAATCTTGGACAGCTGATTTCCATCGGAAACATGATCGATCCGATCGTGGAATTGACGTCAATCGTTGGAAAAGTGGATTCAAAGAAAGGCACAATCGATCCTAAAAATAGCCAAATTGAAACATCTACTGGTCAGTTGAATCACGAAAACAATAAAATCGATACAAAATATGGCCAAATCGATCTTCTTAAAGGTACTATAACTTACATGGATCCAAAGAGCGGCAAGTTCGATTCTAAAGAAATTAAAGTCGATCCTGTTACCGGTCAAATTCTTATCAAGAGCGGCCAAATAAACCCCAAATCTGGAAAGCCAGATAAGGATATTGGAAGACTTATATCGATAAGAATAGTCCAGAGTAAAGTAGATCCCAACACTGGCAAATCAATTATTCCTCACGATTCTAAAACCATTAAAGTGGATCCGAAAACAAATCAAATTTGGACACCTGGTACAAAAGATAGTATCACTGGTGAAACTGTGTATTCGACTGGACTTATCGATCCTAAAACAGGATACGTCACGACAATCTATGGTCACTTAGATCCGAAAACTGGTTTGGTTGTTAGACAGACTGAAATCGATCCAAACGTCACTAAAATCGATCCACAAACCGGACAGATATACTCGGCTACTGGACAAATCGATGAAAACAACGAGCCTTTATATTCCGCTTCTCAAATTGATCCAGCCACTGGTGAAATTTACACTAAAGTAGGCAGAATCGATCCTAGAACTGGTAGGTTGATAATCATTAGAGTGTTCGTCATCACCCAAAAAGATAACAGTGGAAAAATAAAGGAAATCGATCCGAAAGATTGTTCAATCGACGAAAAGACTGGTCGTATTTACAATGTTATATCAAAGACAGTTTACGTCTATCAAATGGTCGATCCAATCACCGGCGAAACGATCGAAGTAGATCCGGACGATCCGAGGTTGATGGGCGCTCGTACGACCATCACTCAAACCGTCTCTCTCTCCGGCAAGATAGATCCAGTCACAGGCAGAGTAAAAACGGAATATGGTGATATCGATCCCGACACTGGCGACATAGAACCAAGTACCGCCGTTCGAGATCCCGTCACCGGCCAATTGATCCTGCACTATTCCCAAATTGACCCGACGCACTTCGAAGACAAGAGCAAGAACTACGTCATCGAAAAAGAAACCCAAGACATTCCAGCCACGTTCGACATTCAGAAGATCAACACGACGAAGTTCTCCACTTTCGGGAAGGGCGACACCACTCCGCTGCGGCCGAGCTCCGACAACGAATCGAAAACGTACATAACCGAACAGATCAAGACGACGTCTTCCACCACCCCGACTTCCAAGATCCCCGTTTCGCAAAAGGGCAAGGGCAAAGCGTTGAACGTGTCGTCGCCGGTCGTAGTGAAGACTACCACTAAACAAGTGTTGACCAAAAACGAAGACGGCGTCACGCACAATGTCGAAGAGGAAGTTGAGAATTTGGGGACTGGTGAAGTAACTTTCTCCACACAAACGAACAAGGTGTGTTTATGATTTTTTTTATTTTCGTTTAAATTGATTTGAATTGAAATTTATGTTTAATCAGATTCATACTAAATAAATTTTTCATTTAGATAACTTGATTTGTGTTGTTTTATAAATTTTCTTTGTCGTAGTTTTTATATGATGAAAAAAATTCCGTAATGCATGCCTAATTTTGCAATAATTCAAATGCTATTTAGTAATAATCAATCTATTATATCAGATTTAGTGTGTTCGATGTATGTTTTGTGCATGGACGATAGCCGTTTTGTTTGTTTTATTTTTCGTCTTTTTATTTTTGTTTGGTACGAAATGTATCAGGCCGAAAGCTTGGAACCTACTCTCGATACTACCGGAAAATCGCCATATGTGACAGCGAGAGCTGTAACCACTCGCACGGCCACCACTCACGAGGACTTAGGAACTAACGCTAGAACGCAGCAGTTGGAAGAGAAAACTGTCGCTCATTCCATGACTTCGTCAGCTACTCGTCAGGAACAAAGAGTAGTTACGCAGGAAGTCAAAACGACCGTTTTAACCGGAGATCAGGTACATTTTCCACCGTTTAATTATACCCATTTGATTCATGCAATTGATTTTTTTTTTACATATGATTAAATTCATTATTAACCGTTCGAATATGATTTTTGAGCATTTTGTTTCCCATTTTTTTTTCATCTTTGCATGAAAACATTTAACTTCAGTGACGAAATATATCAATCACATTAACACCATTTCTTTATGATTAATTTTTTGTTATAATTTTTTTTCTTAATCATCGCTCCTGTGAATACATTTAACGCTTCCTGCATATCCACTATTCATTCTGACGACGGCTGCATGTTTGGTTTGAAAACTTAATGTGAACTTAGTTCGCACGACGCGGTTCGGTCGGATCTGCTAGTAGCGGTGATTCTGGAACGCCGATTGACTTCGACGACGATGGAACGCAATACGAGAGTTATCGGTCCAAATTTGGGGTAAGTCGCTGTTGGATTCTGCACTTTTACGTTCACTTCTATTGTAAGTAAACGGTATGTATTCACTTATTTTGCACGAACGATGTATTTATTATGAATTATGTGTTGTGTGCATAGTAATGTTGAATATTAGTAAATTTAGTTGTTTAATCAATATAACTTTTAATTGAATAAATTAATTTGTATTGTATATTGAAATTAACCCTTTGCATTTGACTGTTGCCATATTTGCGCCCAACTATAAAATTTTGTTCTTTATCATTCGGTGCGATATTATATAAAATTCTCGTACTAAAATCAAATAAATTACAAAATAGGATATATATTCTTCGATTATATACTGCATTTTCAATAATATACAAATATTATAATACGAAAACATGCAATTTAGATTACATAAGTTACGAAAATCTTAAATTTCCATTGATTTTATTGCAACACATGTTTTCAAAATCGCTCGAATGCAAAGAGTTTTCAAATAAAAAGTATTCTTTCATCAAAATTTGTGATTGTATATTGAAATATTTTATTACAATTTTGATATTTTCATTGTAATTAATTTCGGTGCATCGTTTTCAGGATTCTGATGGAATCGTGAAAACAGAAAGTGTGGTGTACCAAGCTGGTGCTCATGGAACTGGTGAACCTCCGTTCGCCACTTTACTCACGTCTGGAACAAGAATGGTGAAATACTTGGAAAACATTATTTGTATCATTTCAGTGTTTTGGAAATTTCTAAACGTGTTGTATTTAATTTCAGCTGGGAGCAGAAGGACAAGATGATTCTCATCCTCAAGGAGAAATCGTTTCATCACAAACAATAAGCTCGAAGACCAGAACTGTTGAAACCATCACTGTGAGTTATCATTTGATATATGATCACGATTAGCGTTGAATGTTCAATAATAATGAATTTTTTTGTATATTTTCAGTACAAAACTGAGCGTGATGGAGTCGTCGAGACACGCGTCGAACAAAAAATAACGATTCAGTCAGACGGAGATCCAATCGATCACGATAGAGCTCTTGCTGAAGCTATTCAGGTTAATATTCAATTTAAAAATATCATAAAACGTTTTTTGTTACTAAATAAATTGAGAAATCGTTATTTTGTTAATTTTACAGGAGGCCACTGCTATGAATCCCGATATGACTGTCGAGAAGATCGAAATTCAACAACAAAGTCCGCAACAGTAGTTCTGTAAGTTCTTTGTGAAATTGATGGTTTTTTTAATATAATGTGACCTTTAATCATTCTATTTTATGTTTTTGCAGATGTTATATGCCTCTTGCGGAGGTATAATGTCTCGATGTGTTCACCGTGCGCAACTTCAATGTACAACCAAGCATATTTATTTCCTGTTGCGTGTATCATAATTTTCAGCTTATATCCGATCATTTGTTTGTTGATGGATGCATTTATATCATGAAAAATCATCTATAATGATCGGTTTCGATTCGATCTTTTCCAGAACGTTAAATGTGGCAGCATTTTTTTTTTTTTATTAATTTTTAAATACCTTTTTCATAAATTATGTTATTTTTCGTATGTAATAATGTCCATTTATTGTTATTTTGTCCATTTATAATGTTTAAGTTATGTTTTATTCAAGGTGACAAATTATATGCATATATCTCGAATAGTTATATAGAATATATATTTATATATATACAGTGACGTGAAAGATGAATAAATCACGAAGAAAATCAACGTTTTCCATAAAAAATGTATTGAATATTCGACAGAACAATGAATTGAATTTTTTTTTCTGTTAGATTCATCTCTTGTTAGCTGTATATGACACGTTGAAACAAAGTCAAAAGAATTTCATGCAATCCTTCAATAAGATGGTATATCATAATTAGGTTATTGTAAATAAGTGACAAATTTTACGTAGAATTATGTAGAGTCTACTCACGGAAATTCCACGTCGAACTCGGACTACGTATCGTTTCTAAATCGAATCGAAATCGAGTTCGATGCAGGTTTTCTTTCGTTTTTGTCTATCGAGATCTTTAACAGAAAATATGACGTTCAATGGGGATCAATTTAGCATTTTTTCATTTCGTTTAATTTCATACAGGACGTAAAAGTCACAATAATTTAGCTTATACTTTGGAAACAATTTCGGAAAGTTCATTAACGACTTTCTTAATTAGTTCGATCGGTGTTCTAAACGGACGTACGCACGTATTCATATATTGACTTCATTATTCACCGATTTTTTTCAATTAATTTGCATCACAAGTTTGTCATGATCGAAAAAATTGCAAATACGCCATTCGTAACGTATAATAAATGTTTGTGCCATTGTTTCTTTGTCGCACTTTTGAATATTCGACGTTCGTGCGTGCGTCCAGCTTGAGCTAAAGCATAAAATAGTCGCATCAGCTTTCTTTCAAATAATTAGTGTTTGTTATAGAAAAAAAAGGTATATTAAAATAGTTAATATGTGTGCAGAGAAATTGAATATATAAATATATATACTGTATTTAGTTTTCAATTATATAATATATATTCAATGTTGACGCTGCCGCTTAAAAAAGCATTACTTTCTACGATACAACACGGCAGCTTTCTATTTGAATAATTGACTGATCGAAATGAAATTTTTTTAACAATTGTTGATTCTGATTGCGAATTCTAAAAGTCGACGCTTCGGCGACTTCACATAAATATATATATTTGACGGTTAGAAAGGTATGTCTATAAACTTTTCGTTCTAATTGCATTCGGCACGTTCAATAATCGCAGGTACGTTCAAATGTTGTATTTTGGGACGACGCGCCGTTTAGTGACGCTATAAATCTGATGGTGGCGGGTTAGCGATACCTTTTTAGAATATGTCACGTTCGGCGCGTTTGTCTGTTGATACGTATTTATAATTAATTTAGGTTTACAAGATACAATCTATTTACTTGAGAGAGCCTAGCTTTTTTATTTTTTACTATAAGAACCTTATATAAGTAATAACAAAAATTATGAAAGTAATATATTTCTTCAATGATATTTTTATCTTCTATTTAGCTTTTCTATTTTTTATTATTATCTTTATTTTACATTGACATTAAGTGTTGTTCTTTTTTTATATTTTGTAGCTGTCTTTGTTTCTATGTGAATAAATTTAATATTTACAAATGCAAATTCAAAATAAAGAGAAATGAAATATAAGTGCTTTTTCATTTTTTTTTTTTTAATAAGTTGTCAGCTTGCTATCATGACCTATTTATATATCAATCGATGAAAATAAATGTTAAAATAAAAAAAATATTATTTTTAATTTTGTATATTCCCTATATTTGACAAAGGGAAAATCACTATCCCATTTGTTACATGCACCTCTTATGCTAGTTTAACCAAGTTTATTTTATAAATTTTTTATGAAATAAAAAAATAAAAAACAATTTTTAAAACATAAAATATATATTTCAAAAGGAAAAACAACAATTTTTCTACTTATAACTATTTATTACATAGTGTAAAATAATAATATAACTTTAAAAATTGTAAATTATCAATTATAAAATTTCAATAAATATAACATCAATATTTTTGATTGTCTTATGAATGGATTAATTTTTTTAAAACATTGAGGTGCAAATTTTCTAAGGAAAAAGCAACCTTTTATTAATCCTTATTGTTTTTTTCCATTTATCTTGCCGAACTGCTTTCTCGGTATTCGATCAAAGAAAAGCAAACCGGCTGCACGCTCTACAGTTTCCGGAGGAACCTGAAAATAATTAAAAATTGTAAACAGAAAATTAACAAATCAACGTTTTATTTTCATAATCGTTATCATAAACGTTATAATATAATAAGGGTGAATAAGGAGTTTGAATATTGAAAACCCTCGTTAATTCATTTCTAGTCGACATACAATTACAGTCATCTGCTGATCAAATCACTTGCTATTTAACTTTGGTAATTTTTAGAATTAGTGTATCGTTAGTACAATCAACAAATCTAAATCGTTCATTATAAAATATGTATAAAATAATAAAACAGGCATATATAGAAAAAAATTTTTAAAGATTTAAACAAAGGTGTTGTTCAATAGTTTTATTATATAAAAAAGTTATAATTACTTGAAACGAGGTGAGCGGAGTGTTCTCGGGTATAATTTGATTCGGCATACAATAACATTCTAAGTCTAACTCTCCATTAGTTTCGCAAACAACTACTTTATAAAAATGAGTCGGAACTGCCACAGAATTGGCACCGATGACTTGATACTTCACGTACATTTTGCCATCAGCATCTTTTCTTGA
Source organism: Hydropsyche tenuis (assembly GCA_009617725.1). Lineage (NCBI taxonomy): Eukaryota > Metazoa > Arthropoda > Insecta > Trichoptera > Hydropsychidae > Hydropsyche > Hydropsyche tenuis. Next base: position 810,613 of record VTON01000095.1, read on the forward strand.
TTAGAACATAACAAAACATTAACACTGAAACAATTGTACAACAAAATGCCAATATATTGATATATACTTTGGTATGTATAAAGGTCCGGTACAACAGTACACATTAGCATACGTATTAGTCAATTTCCTAACATATTTCTCGAGTTTGTTCCACGCATCTCGATTGAAGCCTCTTCCAACCTGAAACGAGTATTCAGTTTGAATTAGTCAAAAAATAACAATTTATAACAAAACAAACATTGAAATTAACACTTGTTAAAATACAAAAGTATTAATAACCTGTGGGGCCATGTTGCTCAAAAAAAAAGTTTGATCGACATGTTTTTGAGCTAAACGATGGTTTCCTGCAGCGGCTAAATGCCCTCGATCGAATCCGGAGCCTTTATAATCCTTATTATCAGATCTGTAATGAAAAAACGTTAATAAAGGCAATCGAACGATTCGATTAATATCCATAAATACCTAAAAAACGAATGCACGCTTTCGTCAGGAGAAAATTCACATTTAGCCCTATCAACTTTGTCGTTAGATTTCACAGATTCTTTAGTGAGATGTTCGAACGTCCAATGAGCCACGCGGTTTCTGCGATCGTACGACAAAACGTAATCGTCGAACGATCTGATATTGTCGAGGCTAGGAAAACCGAATTTCATTATTTGAGATACCTTAAAATTAAAAAGTATATTAAAAATCGTTAATATGAACGATAATTCCATAATAAAAATCAAAGTACTCTAGAAGGTCCAGTGGCTATCGATTCCGGAGCAGAAAATGGAGTTGCTGCAAAACCGATTCGAAGATTGAAAACTTTTCAGTTATTTTCGTTTGGTTTTTGATGAATATACTTTCTATTACAGCTTTGTCCGTGTTGAGGACGTTTTGTAATGTGTCTTTCATTCTTGTACGTTCGGTATTTGAGCCTATTAAATAGCTGCCGAGTGCAACGCTTCCTAATGTTGCACATTGCAAAGTTAAACGTCGCATAGTCATTGTTCTGAAATAATAATAATAATATGAGTTTAGTTAAATTTTTTTAAACTGATTAAAAAAGTTTATTTTCAATTAATATTAATTTGTATATAGTGTTATGTTTATTTGTCAATTTTTAGAGTAAAAATTTATATTTAACTAGGGAATAAATAAATGGTTCATGTTGATTTTAGTTTTTGAGGTTAGTTTATAAAAGTATGTAAATATACTAGAAAAAGACTAAAAAATAACGTGGAAATATAAATAATGAATATTTTCAAAGGAATATTTTGATGAAATGAAATAATATTTTAGTTACCTGAACGTAAGTATTTCATAACACTAACTGCAAATGCTGAAAACCAATGTGACAGATGCAATATTTTAAGAGTGAGTTTAATGACCATGGCTAAAAAAATATTAGCAATATTAGATCATAATATTTTGGGTTTATACATATTTTTTTCGACGTGTTAAAAATTCAACATATGTAAATATTTTTAATAGTTCATTACTGATTAAAAAATCAAATTTTATATAAAAAAAATAGGTAAGAAAAATAATTAAAAAAGTAAAATAATTTTGATAAAAAGTTCATTGAATTGAATTAATGTTGTTTGATCATTCACTTTTTAATATATGTATGTTAATAAATTAAAATATAATAGATATTTTAGTGCCATCTATTTACGGACTCCCAAAATAATTTCAATGTGTGTTTTTCATTAAAAGCTTCAAATAAGTTTGTGTATTATTCATGATGCAGCTTTTAAAATTATAAACCATTAATTTCAAATACAATGGAAATCGTGTAACATGAAAACGCTAACATAAAAAAAATCGGTTGACAAGAAATAACATTGCGGTCCTGATAAATACATACTATGACATTTCACTTGAAATTCTTTTAACACGAAAAAATATTTGGATCCTTCATTACGTGTTAAACGCTTTCCACTGTAAATTTATTAATTTCATCCTTGCATGTATTTGAATAAAATAATTTTGAAGCTTTTGATATTTTTTACAATAAAATAATTAATATGTGAAAAGTAAAGGAGCATATTTATAATTAAATTAAAATAAAAAAAAATACATTATTGTATAAGACTGATAAATCTCAAATTTCACAGCCGAACATTTTTCATGGTAAGCTAGTAAATGTACAAAAAAAATCAGTAACGAACCCATTCCCAATTTTACCAAACCGTTTCTGTAAATGTTTAGACCTTTTTATTATAAGAATTGTTGAAATTGAATTTTGTCTAGTTGCCATCGCGCCTATTATATGATTATTATCTATCAGGTCATTATTACCTATTACTTATTTAGTTACGATTGTACCTGACAAAATATATCAACATATCGATTACACCCACAAATCATTGTTCATTCAACCAAAAATGTCACTACTTACAAGATTTCTTCAAACTTTTACCACCTCTGATCTGTAAGCCCAACCAATATTTGGACTTTCGCATTGACACGTAAATTTCATGTCCGAAATTCGAAACGACCCTGACTGACGACGTATCGGAAGATTTCGCGATTGTCTGCTTTTATTCGCGTGGTAAATTCCCCAGACGTTGCATAAAAACGGCTAAAAAAACACACATACACACGAAATGCATTCGGATCCGTGTGAACACTCCGTGGGAGCAAATAATGGAAAACCTCAATCGAGTCTGAGACGTGGACCAGGTCGAACGCGTTTTTTGCAAAGTGAGTCCGATTAGGCTTTTCTTTTACCGTTTTGTGGGAATTGGTCAAGCGCCGTTGACGGTAATAGGTCACGGTTCGGTAATGGCATGTGTGATTTGGGGAAGATCGAAGATCGGTTTGTGTATGTCAATGTGTCTATAGAAATGTTTAGTAATGAAAATTGTCGTATGGAACGGTAATAGGAAGGTAATAAAGTTGTCAGGTGTCAATTTCCATTGTTGAAAATCCTCGGTTATAAATTTGTAAATGGCATGTGTTATTTGGGATCAGCGAAGATTGGTTTGTGTACCTCAATGTGTTTGTAGAAATGTTTAGTATTGAAAATTGTCGTATGGAACGATAATATGAAGGTAAAAAAGTCGTTAGGTTCCAATTTTCATCGTTGAAAATCCTCGGTCATAATTTGTAAATGGAATGTATGATTTGGGATCGTTGTAAAGATCGGTTTGTGTACCTCAACGTATTTATAGAAATATTTACTATTGAGAATTGTCGTATGGAACGGTAATATGAAGGTAAAAAAGTCGTTAGGTTCCAATTTTCATCGTTAAAAATCCTCGGTCATAATTTGTAAATGGAATGTATGACTTGGGATCGTTGTAAAGATCGGTTTGTGTACCTCAACGTGTTTATAGAAATATTTACTATTGAGAATTGTCGTATGGAACGGTAATATGAAGGTAAAAAAGTAGTTAGGTTTCAATTTCATCGTTGAAAATCCTCGGCCATAAATTTGTAAATGGTATGTGTGATCTGGGATCAGCGAATATCGGTTTGTGTACCTCAATGTGCTTGTAGAAATGTTTAGTATTGAAAATTGTCGTATGGAACGGTAATAGAAAGGTAATAAAGTTGTCAGGTGCCAATTTTCATTGTTGAAAATCCTTAATTACAGTTTATAAATGGCACGTGTGATTTGGAATAATCGAAGATCGGTTTGTATATTTCGAAATATTAGTATAAATGTTTACTATTGAAAATTGATGTATAGAACGGTAATAAGTAGGTAATAAAGTCGTCAGGTACCAATTTCCATCGTTGAAAATCCTCAGTTCTAATTTGTGAATGGAATGTGAATGGATTTGGGATCGTCCGAGATTAATTGAAGTGTTTGTGAAATTTTGATTGTTAAAAAATTATCGTTGTAACGATTTTAGGAAGGTAGTAAAGTTGTTAGGTGCCAATTACCGTTGTTGACAATTCTCGGTCATGTAAATGACATGTATGATTTGGGATTGTCCAGAATCGTTTTGTCTACTTTTACGTGTTCGTAGAAATGTTGAATATTGAAAATTGTCTTATGAAACGGTAATAGGAAGGAAATAAATTTACCAGGTGCCAATTTTCATCATTGACAATCTTTGGTCATGGTTTATAAATGGCTATATGTGATTTGGAATTGTCCAAGTGTTAATAAAAGGTTGATTCTTAAAAAAATATCGTATGTGATAGTTTTAGCAAGGTAACAAAGTTGTTAGGTATCAATTCTCATTGTTGACAGTTTTCGGTTATGGTTGGAAAATAGTACATGGGACTTGAGATTATTAAAGATCAGTTTAGAATTGAGTTAATTAATAAATATCAATTTATCACGAATATGATTAAATTAATATAGATCATATTCGTCAGTGTTAAAATTTTTTTTCCAGATACTGTTTTGGCAAATTAACGTTTTGAGAAATATGTAGTTTTATATTTCGATCATCAAAACTTATTTTTTAATCAATTATGATTAATATCCATAAACAAACAATTTTTTATTTTCAGTATCAAACGAAATACGATACTGACTAAAATAATTATTTAAATTTTTAAATTTTCATCACACTGATAACTTAAGTCCACATATTCAATCAAACACAAATTTTGATACATTTCATAAAAGTAATATCATAAAAATTTAACTGAGAACAAATACACAACTTTTAAATATTTTTAATTACTATACCCGCATCCCGCAGTCGGCCGAGTTTCCCCCGAGTGCGAAAAATCGCTAAAAAATCAACGGAAAACATAAGTTTCTTCGTCAAAGAAACTATACATATAAATAATAATGCGATTAGAACGTAGATTTTCATACGAGACCGACACGTGGGAAACGTTCCCCCATAACAATGCATGGGAACGAACCGCGGAACAATCGCGCTGATAATATTCGATATTTTATGGTAAAAGTCCTTCTCAATGATTATTGTCAGCACGGGTGTGTGTATGTGCATGTCCAGGAAGTGGAAGAGACATTTTTTATATTAATTCCCGTTTTGGGGTCGAATAAACTTTTTGATTATACTCGATTTTACTATTGTTTGGTATGGATGTTGCCATAAATAGTAGTAGTAATCAAAATAGTAATCTAAGGGTCTTTTGAATCTATTTTTAATATTTAGAGTTCGTTTTATTGATTTTTTTCAGTTGATTGGATGTGATGGTTGAAATTCGAATAGTTGATTATTTGATATTCGGATATTTTAACTAGATTGTATTGTTATTTATTTTGTGTGAGTTTATTATCAATCCGTGGTACTTTCGAATTGATTTCTCTTTTTGTTTTATTGTTTTTTTATAGTCGATTGGATGTGATAATTGAAATTCGAATAGTTCATTATTCGATGATCGGGTATTTTGACTAGATTTTTAGTTACTTATTTTTTTGTGAATTTATCATCAAACTTAAATTGAACGAGGTTCTTTTTTACCATTCGTTTTGTTATATTTTACAATAGATTGGTGTTAATTGAAATTTGAATAGTAATTGTTCGATATTTGAATATTTAGGTTTTACCATTATTTTTGAATTCATCATCAATCTATTATTAGATGAGGTTATTTTGAATCAATTTCTCTTTTTGTTATTTTTTTATATAATAGATTGGTGATAATTGAAATTCGAATATTATTCGGTTTTCATTTATTTAAACTAAATTTTATCGTTATTTCGTAAAGTTATTATCTATCCTTAGAATTTAAAAAATACCACTCACACACATATCCATTTAAATACATTGATAAATATTTAACAATGTTTATTGTTATGTACACGTGATAAATAATTTTTCTGAGATCATATCGTTAAAAAATCCCCATAGTGTCCTTGCCAAGTTTGATATTTTCATTTCGCAATTAAAAACAAAAATTAATTTATATATAAAAAAATCATAACACAGGATTGTGTTATATACAAACGACGCATTGTATTCAAAACTCCAACTATTCTCATCAAGTCATTCCTGTTATGTACAAGAAACTGATATGCAAACATTAATTAACCCATTCAGACATAAACTTTTTTTTACACAATGAACATTTACACGACGTCGAGTTCCGATTCTTACAAACTTAAAAAAAGTAATACAAACGATTCGACGTTTAAAAGTTTATATCCATCACTGAAAATTTGGACATATTTTTTATGTAGATTCAGAATAGTATTCTGAATGTACATTTTTCAGATCCGCATTCGTTCGAATTCAAAATTTCGTGTGAGAATCTCGATTGAGCGGTCAAAACCATAGCGTGTTAATTGTATACTTAACCTCTTGTTTTCGGGTTTTCCCACGTTGGGTTCGGATTATGAAACGTTGTCAAATTTTTTCTCAATATCTCGAGGTGCATAATTTACTAATTGTTGACGTAAATTAACTATAACTGGTCCAGTGTGAAGCTTTGCTCAATCCTTTGTCTGCGATTGGCCATTGGTCCGCTGGCCGTTGGCGAAAATATTTTGAAAAAATGTTGTGTCATATTTTTAATGTGATGATATAATGATAAGTAAGTTCTTATGGTTTTTTTTGGTATATTTTTTCGCAGGTATCAAAAATGAAGACTGCACCGTTCTTGATACTTTTGTTTAACGTAATTTATTCGAACGCTGAGGGAAATAATAATCAAACTAAAAGGCAAATCCATTATGTAGCAAGAAGACAAGATCCACTCAGGTTTGACTAATAGATTCATATATAAAATAGTTGTGCTTATTTTTTTTGTTTTTGAGTAATTATCTTAAAGTATACTATACAACCAAACCACTCCTAAACTTCTTCAAAATAAATTCCCACTTACAATATCATGTCTTAATTAAAAAACTTCATAATCCCAAAAATCACTCCTGAACGATCCTAAAATACTTGTCTACCTACAATATCAACTTAAAACTCACCTTCACAATCAGACACTTAAAAACAACTAAACTCTCTCCCACACTACTCCAAAATACGTTCTCACTTGTAATATTTATCCAAATTCATCCCTACATCAAAAAATATCTTCTCCAAATAGCTTTGAAACACTTCAAAATACATCTCTACTCACAATTACATTTTTAAACTCATCCTTACACCCCAAAAACGTTCTAACCCCCAAAACACACTCATAAACTACTCCAAAATAAATATTAACCTACAATTTTATCTTCAAACTCACCCCCATACTTAAACACAACTAAACTTTTTCCTAAACTACTTCAAAATCTATTCTCACTTGCAACATCACGAAAAACAAAATTATGGCGTTAGGGTAGGAGACAATTCGACATCTACTATACTCTCCGGATCTCACATCACTACTATCACCACTATCACATCACTACTATCACCACTATCACTATTATACTCACCATCAGATTACCACATTTTCAGGTCATTAAAAAATTATTTAGAAATGAAAATTCAAAAAATGTAGAGGTGGTGAAATAGGAACTTTGCGAATATTTTGATTTATAACCGAAATAATTTTACAAAAAAGTTATTGAAAAATTTGATAGAAAGGTGGACAGAAATGTTCTATAATGGTAGAAATTATATTTTAAATTAATAATTAATAAATAAAGTTTTTATTAAAAATTTCATCTGTCATTCGAAACTGTGAACCTATGTAAACCTAACCCAAATTTCGGAAATATTTTTGCGAAATTCTCACTAAACCTAACCCAACCTGTCGTTGTATCTATTCTATAATAAAATGTTAAATAAATTAGCGAGAACTTAGCCAAAGTATCGGAAATACATATTTTTGAGAATTTCTCACCCAACCTAACCCAACCAGTCGTTGTATGATGAATAATTTCGCGTGAACCTAACCCAAGTCTCGGCAATATTTCCGCTAAATTCTGGCTCAACCTAATCCAAGTTTCAGCAATATTTTTGCTGATTTCTCGCTCAACCTAAGCCAACTTGTCGTTGCGTTTTGAATAATTTCGCACGAACCTAACCTAAGTCTCGGCAATATTTTCGAAAATTTCTTGCTCAACTTAACTCAACCAGTCGTTGTATGATGAATAAACTCGCGTAAAACTAACCCAAGCAATGGAAATATTTTTGCGAATTTCTCACTAAACGTAACCCAACCTGTCGTCGCAAGATGAATATACTCGCGTAAACCTAACCTAAGTTTCGAAAATATTTTGGGGAATTTCTCACCCAACCTAACCCAACCTTTCGTCGCAAGAAGTATAAACTCGCGTAAACCTTACCCATGTTTCGAAAATATTTTTTCGAATTTCTCACTAAACGTAACCCAACCTGTCGTCGCAATTTGAATATACTCGCGTGAACCTAACCCAAGTTTCGAAAATATTTTTGCGAATTTCTCACCTAACCTAACCCAACCTGTCTTCGCAATTTGAATATACATACTTGTGTGAACCTAACCCAAGTTTCGAAAATATTTTTGCAAATTTCTCATCTTACCTAACCCAACCTGTCGTCGCAAGATGTATAAACTCGCGTAAACCTTACCCATGCTTCGAAAATATTTTTGTGAATTTTTCACTAAACGTAACCCAACCTGTCGTTTATTACAATTTTTCCAATAATCTTAACCACATAAAGGTTTTTTTTTTATAATCAGCAAATTATTATTATTATAAAATATTCAAATGAATAATTTGAAATCAATCGGTTTTTTTATTTTTTATTGAGGCCCACGAATTATTTGGAAATAAGAAAATTATTGGCATATTAAGAAAAAAGTTTATGAACAACTGTTGTAGATTTATAAATATTTTGTATTGAACAAAAAAATCTTTAAAATTTAATAAATAAAAAAAAAATCTGAAAAATCGCCCCCCCGTGAAAAATTCCTGGATCCGTTGCTGACTTGCAATACCTTTTTCAAACTCAACTCATCCCAAAACTGTCCCGAATCACTCCTAAATTATTCTAAAATAAATCTTCACTCACAATACTATCTTCTATCTTCTTCTATACTTACAATTAAACACACCTTACTTAACTCTCATCTTCATATACATACATATATAAAACAATGCGTATATGTTACGTTACATATTATATGAGCTGGTTTTTTCGAAAGTAGTATAAGTCCATTTTCGAAAAAAATAGTTAATGTACATTTTAGTACGTTTGAATATAAAAAGATGATATTTACATCTCGTTCTCTAAATTTCTACCACTTTTTTCTGAAAATGGAGTTATACTTCTTTCAAAAAAAGGCTCATATGCGTATTATTATTGCACAATGTTTTTTTGCTTTATACTAAGTATAAATTCAAAATTTCCAGCAGAGGACCAGTACTGTTCCCTAGCGACCCATCTCCTCCACCCAGGAACCCACTAATAGTAACCTCCCGTCCCTTATCCGAGCAAATTAGCCGCAGTGGCCTGATTTTAACCACTAAATCCCCATACTGGAGCCAGCAGGACAACGAAATAGCCCTGGACGACTACGAAGACCCTCCCCAGAGCCCTTACAGGTACTTTCAGCCACAGTTGGCCACGAGGAGGACCAACTCGAGCCAGCACCCATACGCAGCAGTGGCCAGCAAGCTGAAGCAGCTGCTGAGGACCAAGGACAGCAGGGGCTACAACTCGTACGAGGTGAGTAATCGCAGAAATTTAATTACGCCGGAACTATTCGGGAGTCCGCGACCGAGCTATTTACATGCGGAATTCTGCTGCGGAAGCGGGAAATTCAATTTGGCGAACAATTCGCGCCTGTGTCCGAAGGGGGACACTTGCGGAAATTTCGCGTCGGTTTGTGTTTGTGGTGGGTTTTTTTACGGTGTTTGTCTGTTGAAAAATTAATCGATGGTTAGTTTTAGGGGGATGGTTGAAATTGTATGGTTGCTTGTGTATTTGTATGTGTGTTGATCGATGGTTGGTGTTGGAGGGATGTTGGAAGTTGTGTAGTCGTTGGTGCGTTTGTGTGTGTTGAGATGAATTTGATGATATGAGCCGTTTGTTTGAGGTCTGATAAGTTTTATATACAGTACCGATCGTATGTATGTACATATTTGCCCATCCTTATATTTTTTTCAATTTCGTATATTTATTAACGAATTTTTCACCCAAAATAACTTTTAAATATTATAATAGATAATAACATTTTAATTATAATATATTTAGGTAAATAAATAAATAAATAAATATTTTTATGAATTTTTCCAATAAGAATAGGACTATAGAAAAAAAATCCATCTTTTGTTTTCATACAACATTTTTCGTTTCAGTTAACAGAATTCTTTCATTCTTTTATTATTTTCTATTAATGGATAATATTTAATTCGAAAATATATTAGATATTTATTTTGCTTTTAGTTTTCATAGGGAAAACAGAATTTAAGTTTTAAACTTTTTGCATCATGTCTTTATCTACGATTTCGAAAAAAAAATTACTACCCAAAGATGACTAACAGCAAACTAGAAATGCGAACTAACAGAATTAATGCGAGAAAGAACTTGTTTAATTATGATTGTTACGAATGGACTTATTCTATATTATTTTCTTCGAAAAAAAATCTTGAGACGACATTGTATAGTTCAACTAATTTTAATATTATAAATTCGTAAGGATATTTTACACCATTGACAGTGTGATTTTGAATATATTTTAAAAAGATAATACCTATATCGAACTATAACATACATTAACTATTTTTTTCCGAAAACGGACTTTTACCACTTTAAAAAAAATAGGCTCATATGGCGTCTTCATTGATTTGCATACTTTTTATTCACCATCTACAAACCTTACTATGATATTAATGGATTTTTACTTTTATCGATTATCTCAATAATTAATTATTTTTAAATTTCAGCAGCAGACTGTTCTACCGCCTATATATACAGCTTTGGGTAATTATGCCAAGTCCAAAGTGTTGAAAGGCAATAGCAGATACAATAAACCTAAACCAATTTCGCCGAAGAATTCCAAGAAGATCAAAATCATAAAAAATGATGGGGACGACGATGAATATTACAACGACAATTATGGAAATGTGAGTGTGATGAAATAAATAAAAAATCAGCACTATTTACGGTATAGATTTTGCAAATGAAAAAAAAATTATAATCACGATATTATTCTTGATTTTTCAAAAACTCAAATTATAAATTCATAGATTTATTTGAAAATTTAAATGTTTGAAAAAGTTTGGTTAATAAGATTGTGAATATTGAGTGAGTTTTATGTCGGTCCATTGTGTCGTCATTATATATTTTTTGTAACGCAGAGTTTCATTTTAATTTTGAATTAATAGAGAGATCTATAAATAAAAAAATGAGAAACTATGCACTAGAGCTGCGTTTTTCAAATAATTTTTCGCAAAAAGTAAAAAAATGTTCTGCAATAGAAAAAGTTCAGGAAATGCTGCACTCAACTTTTTTTGATCTGTGAATCCTATTTATATTAAAAATGATAAAAATTTAAATAAATACAAATTTATGAGTGACATAATGAGTCATATTTAAATAAGTTATTAATTTTTTCGGATGAAAACCAACTGATAATGAGTTTATCAAATCGTATTTTTTTTCAATTAAATTTCATTCTTGTTGAAAAAACATTGAATTCGATTAAATATATTTTATATTAATTCATCACAAATCGTGATAACTAATAACTTTTTTGATTTTACAATGCGAAAAATCAGTTAAAAATAATACCACGTTTTTGACAAAATACTATGACGTTAAACCTGAAAATTTTTCAATACAAAAAAATAATTCAATTCCTTCAGATTCATTTCAACGTTTTCCATTGCATCTTACAACTAAACCTAAAATTTCCATCAATTTTCCCCCAGGAAGCAAAACCATACGCATTCTCATACTCGGTAAAGGACCACCAAACGGGAGACGACTTCTCCCACTCCCAAAGACAAAGCGGCTCAGCCACCAACGGCGAGTACAGAGTCAAACTACCAGACGGAAGGCTACAAATAGTGTCATACACGGCAGACAACGGAGGCTACAAAGCAGAGGTCAGATACGAAGAGGACAACGAAGCCAAGCAGGCCGAAAACGACCAACTGGGCAAGCTGGGAAGGATAGTGGTGCCCAGCAAGGAGGAGGTCGACTACGAAGACTACTACTATTACGACGACAAACCGAGGGAGGTGCTGATAACCAGCAAGCCCACCTACTTTCACACGACCCCTTCTCCTTTACAGGGGCAGGGTTTGGAGCAGGGGCAGGGTTTGGAGCATGGGCAAGGGTTGGAGCACGTGCGAGGCTATGGGGACGTTCGTTTCGTGGTTTCGACGACGCCCGCTGGTGCTTATGGTGTTAGCGACCGCAATTTAAAGAGCGGTCAGGTGAGATACACGACCGTAGCCCCGATAGAGTACAGCGCCAGACCGCTGCACGTCGTTAACTATTTCGAATACGAAAAGTGAAGTGGAAAAGGGAACGGGGAGGGGGGTGATCGGACGGTCCCTGACAAATGTGCATGGGGTGGCGGTTCGGTTCAATGGGATTCAATGATTGGGATTTTGAATTTGGAAATGTATGTGTATTTTTTAGGATGAATGATGCTTATTTATAGTATAATTTGCTAAGCAACGTTTGTGCAAGCAGCGTTTTTCATGAAAAATGCAAAAATGTTGCGTTTTTTTTTTTAAATTTGACGTCAGATGTTAGTGTAGTGTTTTCCAATATGGGGTCTATTGTCTCATCGGGGAAGAAATTTTAATGGTTTTTGGGGGTAATGCTCAAATCATTAATATTTGTTGCATTTTTTTCGTTTAAAAAAGCATTTTTGAAAATATTTTGTTTTGATATTGTAGCCCTAACCTTAAAAAAAATATTAAATCTGTTGTATGAAAAAATGTCTCAAACAAAAAAAATTGAATAATTCTATTGGCTAAATAAGTGTGATGTGACTAATTTAGCTGTAATCGATATTGTGGATCATTTGGAATGACTAGTTGATTAATTTAGGTAACTTTAAATTTTGTTGGGGGGGGAGTTATAGAGGTTTTTGAAGTGTCAAATTGGAAAATGGCAGGAATAAAGTTGAGGAAAACACTGTATTAGTGTATGGTTCCTCTTTGTTGGTGTTATTAAAAAAAATAAATGTTTAACGTCATGACAGTTGATGTATTTTGCTACTGAAATACTGAAATACTGTATTGTATTGTAATGTGGTCAAAAAGAGCTTCGAGGACCATATTCACAAAGCTTGGCTTTGTGAATCATAAAAGAGCTCATTTTAGAAGATGAGAGTTAAGGAGTTGTCAGTTGAAAATATCATTTTGATGTTGTTAAATTTCACAAAAAAAGCAAGATTTTTTGCATTTTTCATGGAAAATTCGATTACACGAACGTTGCGTAACATAATACATACATGATGTAACAACTTTGAATGCGGAATTTATTTATGAAAACCGAATCATCAAAACTTCAAATAAGATACTCTCATTTTAAATCTTTTCAAATTTATATTCTAATTTTGATGGTGTTATCATTTTTGGAAAAAAAAATCTGGGGCAATTTCCTCAAAACAACTCGAGTTTTTTTGCGCGTTAGGTTGAACATTAGCAAACAAATAATGAGAGTAATCATTAGTATAATTCTAAAGGTTTTTACAGATAAATCCCGCGAACAAAGTTGCTCAAACAATCTTTTTCGTTACCAAACAAATAAATTTTCTTACTCTTTTCATATTTAGTAGTTAAAGTTCGTATTGATATATTGTATTTACAAAACAACCAAGAATTTTGGTTGTGAAATATAATAAAATTTTCGTAGTTGTCTAATTCATGTTTTTGCGTACCTTTCGGGGAGCTTTTTTTTATTCTTTATATTTTTGTATTATTTTTTTATTCCATGTACGCTTTTATTGAATAACTTCGTGGAACAGAAAAAATTGGGTATTTTTTCTTGATTCAAGCTTTTGATGAAAATTTATTTTGGTATGTCATCTCTGTTTGGGATTTATGCTACTTTACTTTAGCGCACGGTCTACACGAATTTTCATCAAAAACAAATGTGTAAATTTGACATTATAAAACATAACATAAATTTAATAGTAATAGTGATTTAAAAAAATTATTATTTATAAAGCTTCAAAATTGTATTTATTCGTATACAATTATAGAAATTAGTATTTTTTTTAAATATACAAATAAAATTACCACTTCTGAAATTTTTATTAAGCTGATATTCAAATATAAAAATTTAGTATTTTTTATATCTAATATAATACTTATTTTCGAATATAATAACCTATACATATTTTTTTATATTATTACAATGTAGTAGTTTTAAGAAAAAAAAAATCGGCACAAAATTTCGATGCATTTTAAAACGTTACCATTTTCTAGGATTAGAACAATTTGCTAGCTTTTATAAATTTTAATGTTTACGTTATGTGTAATTAAAAAAATATATAAATATTATATAAAAAGCTTTCTTCGTGTAGCTAAATATAGGCTATTTTGAAAAATAATATTCGCAAATAAAATCATTTGCGTTTCGTTTTTCTTCAAGTATTTTTCAAACAAACAAAATTGAAAAAAATGTATTATAAGTGTTCGGTTGCCAATAGATTATTCTGTGATCAAATAAATATATATTTTATAAACATAATCTAATCATATTGTATTTGAATTAATTAAATGTTTGAATGTAAGATTAAATCAATAAATATGAATAAATGTATTATTTTTTTTCCGACAAATATCCTTAAATGTATACATAGATGTATATAAAAATAAATCAAATTACTTTTCCACACGCAATTATATGATATTATATTTACAATTAATGAGAAAAATGATACAGAAAAAAAAATCACTTTGTGTATGAGGATGAAATTAACTTTCATCTCACAAAAAAATAAGCTTAAGATTTTTCAATTGAAAATCGATTACATTGTTTTATCCAAATTTAAATTTATCCCCAAAAACTGACCTAACTGATAAATCAGGGTAATGAAGTCGAAGCCAGAGTATTTGGAAATTAGCCAAGTAAAAATTAAATTAAAGTAAAAATTAGTCAATCTGTAAAGCAAAATTGGAGTTGGGAAATAAATATAAGTCGAAATTGAAGTTGAAATTAAAGTTTATGGTCAAATCGGGGCGAATTTTCTAGTATAAGATTGATTAAGAGTTGAGTGAGTTATAGTAAGATGAAGTTGAGTTACTATAAGATTAAGTTAGAGTGAGTTACGATAACTTTGAGTTAAAGTTGAGTTACAATAAGATTGAGTTAAAGTTGAGTTACAATAAAATTTAATTGGAGTTGAATTGCAAAAAGATTAAGTTGGAGTGAGTTACAATAAGCTTGAGTTGAAGTTGAATTACAATAAAATAAAATTGGAGTGAGTTATGATAAGATTGAGTCAAAAAAAAATCAAAATGTAACACAAAGTAGAAATTATAATTATAGTACAAATAAGTCATGTTTAAGTTTATAGTTCATGAAAAAAAATCACAGTATAAGACTGAATCGGAGTTGGAACCGGAGTTTCCATAAACGAATCCACAACCCTGGAATAAAAACACGCTTTATTCACACACGACGACAATCATATATTCGACGACGCAGAGTCTTGTCGTGAAATTCGATTTCGGCACACATCGAAAAGTATTATTGACCGAAATTAAACAAGTTTTTCCGGCCGAGGAGGAAAAGCGGGACGTCTGGTCTTTCAAATGGAAAACTGGATGCCGTCAAACGTCAACGGCAGAAATTGAAAATGAAAACTCACATATTTATATAGGCGCGATCCGCAAATCCGCCGATCGGAAAAAAATACCGATGACTTGTCGACGAAGTGCTTCTCATTTATGGCGTCCGATGATTATTTTGAATGTACAGTAGATTTCTGAAATGTGTGATAAAAAGTATTAATTTCCCATTTAAAAAAAAATAAGAGTGAAATGTATGGAATGGGTAAGTTATGATGAACTATATTCTTAAAGAAAGTATATTAACATATTTATGTAACAGCGACAGATCCAGGAATTTTTCACAGGGGGGGGGGCGATTTTTCGGAATTATTTTTATTTGTTAAATTTTAAAGATTTTTTTCGTTAAATACAAAATTTTTATTAATAGTGGTTCATAAACTTTTTGCTTAATATGCCAATAATTTTCTTATTTCCAAATAATTCGTGGGCCTCAATGAAAAATAAAAAAACCGATTGGTTTCAAATTAATCATTTGAATATTTTATAATAATAATTATTTGCTGATTATAAAAATAAACCTTTATGTGTTTAAGATTATTGGAAAAATTATAATAAATGACAGGTTGGGTTTGGTTGGGTGAGAAATTCGCAAAAATATTTCCGAAACTTGGGTTAGGTTTACGCGAGTTTATTCAAATTGCGACGACAGGTTGGGTTACGTTTAATGAGAAATTCGTAAAAATATTTTCGAAGCTTGGGTTAGGTCCACGGTTATTCAAGTTCGAATGACAGATGAAATTTTAAATAAAAACTTTATTTATTAATTATTAATTTAAAATACACCCGTGTGCACTGAAATATTGACACCTCCAACTCCTGCACTCAAACCGGTTTTTCTCCGAAATGCATGGGCCGATTTTATTGCTTATTGTTTCGGTTGCAAGTTATTTTTAGTTTGATTACACATGTCAACGATCGGTCCCTTCAGTGTTCAGTTCAGTGGTTTACCGCGACGAAAGGTGTAAACGTCTTCAATATGGCGCGCGGCAAACAAATGTCCACCGAGGACAAGGTGAAAATAGTAGTGCTAGCGGAAGAAAAAAAACTTCCTGAGGGAAATTTCGAGAAAAGTAGGATTCTCTTATCAAGTTGTTTTAATTTTTTTACAAAAATACCGCGCAACAGATTTGATACAGTAGCTGAAGAAAACAGGACCCACCCGTTCGACATAAGCTCGAGAAGACCGAAAATCATAAAAATAATTCAATCAGATCGTTTTAAAATATCTGAAGAAATTAAGAATAAACTTTCGTCTTGTTAACGTGAACATATTTCATCATCTACACTGATGAGAAGGCTGTTAGAAAGGGATTCGTCTCGCTTTTTCCGCAAAAAAACCATTTTCACGTTGAAAATGAAAATAAAAAAAAAGATTACAGTGGGCGAAAGAACATAAAAAAATTGACTGTAGATGATTGGAAAACAGTTTTTTTTCAGACGAGAGCAAATTTAATTTATTGAACAGCGACGGAGCTAGAAATGTCCGTCGAAAGGAAGGCGAAATACTGCATGTCGTTTGCGTCAGTCCAAACATCAAGTTCTCTCCACCAGTCATGGTATGGGTTGCATACTTCATACGGATTGGGGCCCTTATTATTTCTTGATGGTACAGTTGGAAAAAAAGTACAAATCAATAATTAAAAATCATGTTGTCGACAATTGAAGAACTAACAGAGCATGTACCAAATCCGATTTTCCAGGACGATTCGGCGCCGTGTCACCGAGCTAAAATTGTAAGATTTCCGCTTTTTCTTTTCTGTTTTTTTTCTTTTATAAAACAACTTCTGACACTGTATTTTCATTACAGATCAATAATTATAAAAATTACCTAGGAATTTCCTCATTAAGCTGGCCCGGCAACAGTCCGAACTTAAATATCATAGAACATATCTGGGCGATTATGAAAAGAAGGCTACAACACAAGGAGGCAAGGAACATAAAAGAGTTAAAAGAGCAAATTGAAAATGTGTGGAACAATATTAATCTAAGTTTAATAAATAATTTGTATCAAAGCTTACCAAAAGAATTATTGAAGTTATTAAAAACAAGCTAATAAAAAAGCTTGAATTGCACATTATTCATTTTACTAAATATTAAAAATTTATTTTAGTTGTTTTATTTATTGAATCCTATCTAAAATATCATAAAAATCTGAAAAAAATAAAAAAATAATCATAAAACATCAATTACATTGAAATATTCGAAAATTACCAACATGGGACTCAATGTCGCAGTACAGTAATTCGATGTGTTTTTTTATTTTTTTTTATTTGACTGAAATGTTTCTATTAAATTTGAATTTTTTCAAATGTCTAATTAAAGGGAAATGTTTTAGCTTTATAAATTTGTATGACACAAAAATATAACTTAAAACCTTACAGTCTAAACGGAACTATAAAACCGCGTATAGAGGGTGTCAATATTTCAGTGCACACGGGTGTATAATTTCTACTGTTATAGAACATTTCTGTCCACCTGTTTATCAAATTTTTGATAACTTTTTTGTAAAATTATGTCGGTTATGAATTAAAATATTCGAAAAGTCCCTATTTCACCACCTCTGCATTTTTTGAATTTTCATATCTAAATAATTTTGTAATGACCTGAAAATTTGGTAATGTGATGATGTAAGATCTGGAGAGTAAGTACAGGATAAGCTAGTATAAATATAAAAGTTTTTCCATCTTTTTTGGAAAATCAGGGTTACAATATGAAAATTTTTTTTTGAAAATATTTTTTTGTAATTTTGCAAAAAATAATTTTTTTACGGTCGATAATCATTTTCTAGTTGAAAATGCGTGATTTTAGAAAATTTTTCTTCCATCCGCAGGGGGGTAGGGGCAGGCCCCTACCCCCCCCCGCTGGATCCGTCCCTGGTTTGTAATGATTCTGAAATCTCGATTTGAACTATTATATTCGATTAACTGAAACGTAGTATTTGCTATATGAGTGTGCATGGATTAATGTTATACGGGCATTGATACTCAAATGTAGTTTAATATAATAAATTGGAGTGTTTGACTTATATACATAGATGAAACTATAAATGGGAAGGGATACTTTTATGAGTGGAGATACTTCAAGAAACGTGTCCACGTGTTCATTTCTCATGTAGGTATATGGTGTGTCATCTGAGAAAATTTCAAATTAATAAATAAAATTTGGAAGATTTGGAGGTGATTTTGTGGGTGGAGGAGGGAAAGGGGAGATGTAGGAATTGTTTTTGAGTATGAGGATGAATTTGAAGATGTAGTTAATGAGAGTTGATTTGAGATTAGTTTTGGGGTAGTATAGTCTGGAGTAATTTTTTTAGGTTAAGTTGTTACTAAATTCAATTTTACTACGAGTATAATGAAACCAATATGACAACGATCATAGATAAGGGTGAATCTCCATGAGTGCACCAGTTTAATAAAATATCGAAATAAACCTAATCCGCCTTTTACACGGTTCAAGGGTGAAGAACCAATTATTTTTTACATGGTTTTTTAACTTAAACACGATGTAAAAAAATCTATTATTATGTTACAATGGTAAGATTCGGAGGAGGCCAGTATACTTTTATAAATATATGTATGCAATTAAAGTTATTAAATAAAAATTTTCTATGATTTTAAATTGCAAAATTTTTTCACATTACACATTTTTTATAAAGTAAATTTGGATAGAAGTTCTATACAAATATATTAATGGACCTATCTCAAATTTTTATATGGTCACCATACAATTTTTTACACATAACGTATTCTCCATGTAAAAAGAGGATTAGGTATTTAGAAATGTTTTCCTTCAAGAATTTTCCATCATTAATATACCTACACTTACTCACGCTCACCATGGAGCTCCACCCCGAGGCGCATAAAACATTCGGGACATCCGTGCAGCCCGCGCTCCGAACAAAAAGTGTTGTGTAGCCGAGTTGTAAAACAATTTTTCTCTTTGATATCGTTTTGCTCAAAAACAAAAGACGACGAGGGTAAACACTGCCATTCGTCATTCGGTCCTTTACAAAATTCATGGACCTCCTCTTGCCAGGACGCAGAGAGAGCATAAAGGGGAGAGAGATAAAATTTTCACCTGTCTCGGCTCGTGCTGAAAATTCTTTAAATATTACGCCTCTGAAGTGTCCGCTGAACTTTTGCTGAAAAAGTGGCGATGGCTTTGTTTTTTTGGGTGATTGTTTTTGAAAATTTTGAGTTAATTTAATTTTTGGAGAGTTTATATGTAAGTACTACTTACATAGGTAGTGAATTTGGAGTATTGATATTTTTGATATAATTATATAAATATTGCGTCTCAGAAGTGTCCGCTGAACTTTTGCTGTAAAAATTGGCGATGATCTGGTTTTTTTTTGGGTGATTGTGTTTTTGAAAAT
The DNA here is from genome assembly GCA_009617725.1 of Hydropsyche tenuis. Lineage (NCBI taxonomy): Eukaryota > Metazoa > Arthropoda > Insecta > Trichoptera > Hydropsychidae > Hydropsyche > Hydropsyche tenuis. The sequence goes on from VTON01000095.1 coordinate 830,610, forward strand.
TTTGAGTAAATTTAATTTTTGGAGAATTTCTATGTGAGCATTAAGTAGTAGGTAGTGAATTTGGAGTATTGATATTTTTTAAGTTATGGGTATATGAGTCTTTTTGGAATGTGGTATATATAAGTCTATTTTCGAAAAGAAATGAGTTAGATATTGTGGTTAGATATGGCTAGCCAAAAAATACATTGAATAATTTTTTCCGGAAATGGACTTATTTACATTAAAAAATGACTGTGTTGAAATTTTATTACGTTTGAGAATTTTTTGTATAAAATACAATTAATATTATATAAAAAAGGTAAAAAATATACAGGTATATGGACGAAAAAATTTTTTTAATGCAAAAGTTTTCACATCAAATATTTTATGTTTTTAAAACGACTTGAAAAATTCTCAACTCGTACATATAAAATTAATATTGTTTTAAGTCAAAAGTCACCTGAGATATTTATATTTGTATAGAAGTCCTACATTTTCCACATACCATTTTAGTAAGTGTAAAAACAAACAGTTCGTAAGTAGAACTTTTTTGTGAAAAAAAAAACCCGTTTTTTTAACCCTTTTAAAATATAAAAATTGTGCCTTACCAAATCAATACATCTAATACCAACATAGCAACAATTTTTGATCAAAACACCACGAGTACAAAAAAATCGAATACGCTCACTTATAAAGTATCATAAAAAATTCAACAAAACAAACAACGACATCTCCGCCCAAACTCCTTAACTAAAACGAAAACAGCCAAGAAACCGACCATCGAAACCCGCGCAGACAATGGCCGCGAATCGAGCGGCGACAACCAGCCGGCGCGATTTCGAATTTGAATCGACCGTTCGGCGGCGCGCGCGCACGCACACACGCGTTCCGCGGCCAAAAAACGACGAATTCCGACCAATGGCGGCGCCGCTTTGCGTTGCACCTGTTCAAAAACAAACCAATCGAAGCGGTGGACCGGTTGCCGGTGAATCGGCGAGCAGTGGTCGGCAACATTTGGTTGCGCTGCGGAAGGCTTTGATTGTGGTGAGGGTTCGGGTTTGAGTTTCTATTTAAGTTAATTGATAATTATTATATGGAATTTTGACTGTATTATTACTCGCACTATTACTATTCGCATTCATAGTTGTATCATTACTCGCAATTTTACTCCTACTCTTATTCGTATTTTTCAAGCTTTTTATTAGCTTGCTCTGACGCACAGGTTTGTTATTACTCTTATTCTTACTCTTACTCGTACTTTTAGTAGTATAATTACTCGTAATTTTACACCTATTATTAATACTTTTACTCAAATTCTTGCTCTTACTTGCACTATTACTTGTACTCTTACTCATACTTTTATTTGTACTATTATTCGTACTATTACTCGTTCTCTTATTCGTACTTTTACTCGTATTCTCACTCTAATTTTTACTTTCACTTTTACTCTTCCTTTTACTCCCATTTTTGCTTATATTCGCATTATTACTCGTACTATTATTCGCACTCTTACTCATACTCATACTTGTGCTATTACTACTTATTTTATTACTCGTGCTTTTATTCATATTCTCACTCTTACTCTCACATTCATTTTCACTCTTACTAATAACTCGTATTCTTACTTTTTCTCTTACTTATATTTTTACTCGTACTCATTTCGTATAGATAAGTAGTTTGTATGGAAATGGAAGTGTAAAAATGCTCACCATGGAAGTTCAGCTGATCCATTATCGTTTTGGAAGAATAGTTCCTAGGGAAAAATACCTCAATTGACACTTACTCTCTTCTATGTTTATTTTTTGATCGGATAAATACATACACAATACACATAATCCATTTGAATCAACTCATTAAAATTTTTGAAAAAATAGAGTATATGAAGTTTTTCAAAGCCATATCCCATATTTTATCAAATAGCCTCATTTTAAGGCCTAAAGTATAATATATGAGCATATTTATCTACTGACTACATCAATTGTGTTTGATAATAAATTCGATGATCGGTAAGATCAAGTTTTCATATAAAAAAATATTTATGTAATATAGCAAATTTAAAGAAAAAATTAATTAAGTATTATACTTCGAAAATTACAGGTTGCCTACATTAGTGAATATAGATCGATCGTTTTTTTTTAAACTACCGATTTTTTTCAACCAAAAAAAGGTCACCAACTCCCGCACAACTACAGAACGACCAACCGATTCCGATACGAATATTACTGCCCAAATAAGTATGAGACGGAAGCCAAAATCGACCATCAACCGTTGTCCGAACACAAACACAAACCATGCCCAAAACGACAAACCATTTTCGGCCACCATTCGACCTACCATCTTCAGCTGACCTTCCAACTTCCAGCAGAATAATGTATTTTCGGAGGCCCGCGAACTTCCAGCTGGAGTAGGGGCAAAGTTGAGGCCCGAAATCCTCCGCGGAACAAGTTAGAATCCCTCGGGGATATATTCAAAAGTGTACACTTTTGCCCGGTGTCGTTGCGAGGGCGAAATTTTAACGTCTTTCGTTGGCAAGTTTGTTGTAGCGATTTCGACGTCTCGACAAAGCCCCGCTCCGTGTTTCGGGCCTCGTTCGCATTATGCCCGAGGTGGGTTTTTTGGGTATCGAACATGCGAATGTAAACAGTCTATGTGCTTTTCTGTGGAAAAATGGCAGGAGGAATCGGGGGGTTTGGGCGAGAGGTGGGGGGGTTCGCTGTAGTGAATTTGTGTAAAAGAGTATGTTTTATGTGGTGAAAAATTTAGGGAGTGCTTATCTCAATTAAGTCATGTCAAAAGTTCTGGATATTTCTGGAATGATCCATATCTACGTTTAAACGTAGCTAGATATAGTAAACCATAGTAGACCTGGTGAAAAATTCGGGGAGTCGATGTGTATTTAATGGTGTTTTTGTATTGGGAATATCGGGGATTGTCATGTCTCAGATCTTGGGAGTTCTTATCTCAATTACGTCATGTCAAAAGTTCTGGATAATTCTGGAATGATCCAAAGCTACGTTTAGATGTAGGTGGATATAGTAGGCCGTAGTAGACCTGGTGAAAAATTCGGGGAGTCGATGTGTATTTAATGGTGTTTTTGTATTGGGAATATCGGGGATTTTTATGTCTCTGGTCTTGGGAGTGCTTATTTCTAAACTTAGGTCCAAAGAATCGAAAAAATATGAATATTTTGAAATATTACTTAATTGTAAGACAACTATTGTTTATTATCAGTGAGTTTGTATTCATTCGTAAACAGAAGTTCTAAATTTATATACAAAAGTGTGCTACGAGAGCATATTTTATGTGATGAAAAACTCGGATAGGAATGTATAATAGGTATATAGTGTTTCTATCGCGGATAGATTTGAGAATATCGAGAATTTTTATGTCTCAGTTTCTGGAAATATTTATCTCAATTCTATGCCATGTCACAAGATCTGGAAATTTTGGAAATGATCCAAAAAATACGACTCAAGTCCCAAGAATTGAAATAGTCCAGATATTCAGAAATACTAACATGGAAATCATTGTTCACTATCAGTGAATTTGTATTCGTTCATTCTCAAACAAAAATTCTAGACATTTGTGTATAAAATATGCTACGAGAAAATATTTTATAAGACGAAAAACTCGTATAGTGATTTCATTAGAGTTTTTGTTCCGTGTCGACTCGGGAATATCGGAAATTTAGATATTTCAAGTCTCGGAGATGCTTATCTCAATTTTACACCTATTAGAAGTCCTCAAAATTTCAGGAATAATCCAAAGCTACGACTCAACTCCCGGGAATCGCAATACTCCGCATATTCACAAACACTAAACTATCAGCGAATTTACACTCGTTTATTCGCAAACAAAAGTTCTAGACGCTAACGTATAAAATACACTACTTTAATTCAATTTTTCAACACAAATTCGACGTCGAACCAATTTCAAATTACGACTCCTCCGCAAGAAGCTCACACCCAACTTTCCGAACACAAAATAATATTTATTCATACGCACTTTCGAAAATTCGAGCTTATCCATCTCATCCGTTATCTCCAACGTCTACGATGATCGGCTATCGATCAAGCGCCTCTTGTCTTTCGTCCGCCATATTTTATTCGCGCGCATTTTTTCATGTTTAGATTTTTTCCCGCCGATGCGAAACCCTTTTCGGTTTTTGCTCCTCGTGCCCCCCCACACCCCCCCACCCAAAGATATCGCTAAAATTGCGATAGATCTCTCTTTCCGCGCACCACCACTTGCAACCCTTCTCTCGTATGCGCGGGTCATTAATCATAGAGGAAAAGTGTCACATGTAAGGGCGAGTGTTATACGATTCGCACATATGAATTTTTGTGTGTACGTATCGTGTTTGTGATGAATTTTTATATGGGGGTATAAGAAATTGGGGTGTTCTGTTGAAAAAGTGATTGGTTCTGTTTGATTGGATGGGGGATGGTTGGTTGCGTTGGCGGTTCTTTTTGCATGCTGGGAAATGTGGGTGAGATTTTTCGGTTTTGAGATAAAAAAATGAAAATTTTTGAATGTGGAAATAGATATATGTGTAAAAGAATCGTATTTTGATGTACAGTGAATAATTGAAGTACAGTGAAATTTTGATTTTACGATTTTGAAGGGACCGACAAGAAAACTCGGGAGGGAAAACTCGGATTTGGGATTTAAGATTAAAAAGAATTGGGTTATAAATAAACAAATAACGAGAAATATGAATTCAGGATATGTAAAATCGAGGTTTTACTGTAATTTTTTGAAAAAATTATTAAATTATTATCGGTTGGTTTTTATCGAATGTTTCAAAATTTGGATACAATTTTTCTTGTGAATCATGATTTTGATACAGGTTTTACTCTCAAAATTCAACCTGTTACTTATAAATCAAATTCAACCTTTTTAAAATCAAATTCAACCTTTTACAAATAAAATATTTACAACACATTTCAATTAATTTGTTTAATCAATAAATTGAATTTGATTTGTAAATGTTTGGATTTGAAAAAGGTAAAATTTGATTGGTAAAGTTTGACTAAATTGGTTAAGATTGGAGTGTAAAACATAAAGTAAGTAAATTAACTATTACTTATATAATATGATACATAAATTGTTGATGAAAGGATTGGTCAGTATTGGTATTGGTCGAGTTTTTTTTTTAGAATCTTTCAAATTATGAGAGAGAATTTTCGTTGGAGTATATTGCGGTTTCGATGAATTCTCATGAGAGGATAAGAAATTGGAATATATGTAACATATTTGTGGTGAAATATGGAAATAAAATTCAGAAAGTAGAATAAAAAAAATTATATGATAATTTAGCGATATTTTTGATTGGACGAATATAAAAGATTCTTTGATAGAATATAAAGTAAATTGAAATAAATATTCGAAACGTAAACGATCGATCAAACTTTGCAATTGTATAGATCAATAATGAAACTTTAATATGAAAACATTCAAATAAAATATCATATATCAAAATTTTTTTTAACTAATCCTCAAACCCAACTTTTTAAGATTCAATCCTATCTTTCATACGCACATAAACAAACAAATCAAACTCTCCAATAACCGAAACCCCAAAACATCCACCATTGATTAAAACACCTTCGAGTTATTCATTAGAGATTTTCACACGTGGAAAATTCGATTAAATTTCCCTCCCGTCACTATTGTGGAATTTTCCGACGGCTTATTAAATATTTCATAAGCGTCTCGGCCGAATTGAACACCATTATATTGCACATATAATATGAAAAAAAAAGATCAGTTCCGCACAATTTGTCGCCCACTTGTTCGCCACCGTTCCCCTATATATGTGTCGTATAATGCGAAAAGGTATTATATAATAAAAAACATATTTTATATAATATAATAATATTGTATACGTGGAGTGTGTCGATATGAGAAATTCCGCAAAAGGGGTCCGATATTGAATTTATTGCACGTTCCACATATTGCAGGTGCACTGTCTTAAATGATTTTTTGAATGCGGGTTAAAGTCGGATTATGATTGTGTTATATTTATATTATTTTTCAGAAGACATTAGATTTTATATATATATTTTTTTTCCAGAGATTATAATAGTTTACTATTATGTTGTGGTGGCATATGTGTATTGTTTGTTATTTTTTTTATAAAAAATATTATTATAATATATTGTATTATTATTTTTATTAGTACAAAGAGATTTTTCGTGAAAATATTGCATGAAAAAAAATCGTTTTTAATTAGTACATGCGATAAATGGTAATCAGATATGTGCTCGTTTTAACAATAATGCCAAAATTTAATTAGATTTTACGATCAAAGTGCTCGATAATTATCAAAATTATATGGAGACGTTTCACCTTTTATCTCGTCAAATATAAATATTTTTATGTACACAGTGGCGGATGTACTTTATTAAGGGTTCGAGGTATTAAAAATTTTTGGAAGCTCTTACACATATACAAATATACAGGGTTGAGACATAAACCTATTTTTCCCTCTTTCACATAAAAAAAATCAAATTTATAGAAAATTAGCGATGCGGGTAATTTTTTTCGTATATTATTGATAAATAGTAATCAATTTCATAAAATTTGACAAATAGGCGATTTTTAAAAATAAAATTTGCTTTTGTGCAAAATAACGCCTTTTGTTTTCGAGAAAGTGATTCAAATTTCATGATTTCTATTGGATTGGTATACAAAAATTGTAACAATTCATCAACATTGATTTTACAAAATGTTAGAGACCTAATAAGGCCCTATACTATTATATTAGGGAACCTAAAACGAGAATTTCCACCGCCTATAAATAAACCCGCCACTGATATAGATATAATCGAGTTATAAAGGTGAAACTCGATAATGAAAGTAAGTGTGAGAATATCAGTGAATGAAAATATAATATATGAGTATGAATATTTTAAAATGTGAGACATCTGACGTTGACATTTAAACGCCAGTAAGGAAAGATATGAGATTAAACACATTAACGCTCACGCTGACGCTCATCATGCATTTTATCCTAAATCATTCAAATTTTTGGCAAAACTTTTATCATTCAAATCAGAACCGAACCAAATAACGGACAATCTAAAAACCTAAATATCCAAATAAGTAAATCGCAGACACGCGACAAAATCCGTCTACCGTCAAACAATCGAAAAACGCTCAGTGCTCGCCTTAGATCCAGATAGGAGCACTAGTCGCTCGGAGGCCGTATTGTGTACAAAATGTACAAAACAAGTGGCCGTTGTAAGACCGGTTGTTCTGGTCGCCGGTGGCCGTCCTTACTGGAGCACAGAAAAACCTGACGTCGGTCATCGGTGGTCAAATCGCGAGATTTGTCGTCGCGAGTCCTGCCAGTGGTGGATGGAGACGTTCTCATATGGGGAGGTGTCCTTTGAAAGGGAGATCGATGTCCAGGATTGGAAAAGAGGAAGAGAGTTAAAGGGATTTCATATTCCCAGTTCGGTACGAAGCTGGCTCTTGGATAAGGTTTATAGCATAGACTCTAGGTCCCAAAGTTTAGGCTATATACCTTCAAAATTTGATGAGGAGACCTCGTTTGGCAGTGGATAACTTGACGATGGTCATCGGTGGTCAAATAATGAGATTTGTTGTCGCGAGTCCTGTCCAGTGGTGGATGGAGATATTTTCGTGTAAGGGGATGTCCTTTGGAAGGGAGATCGATGTCTAGGATTTGAAAAGAGGAAGAGAGTTAAAGGGATTTTATATTCCCAGTTCGGTACGAGGTTGGCTCTCGGATAAGATATATAGCCTAGATTTTCAACATTTGATGAGGAGACCTTCTTCTGCAGTGGGTAACCTGACGTCGGTCATCGGAAAAATCGCGAGTCTTGTCCAGTGGTGGATGGAGACGTTCTCGTATGGGGAGGTATCCTTTGGAAGGGAGATCGATGTCCAGGATTTGAAAAGAGGAAGAGAGTTAAAGGGATTTTACATTCCCAGTTCGGTACGAGGTTGGTTTTTGGATGAAGTATATAGCCTGGACCCCCAACATTTTATGAGGAGACCTTGTTCTGCTGTGGATAACTAACGGGTCAATATTGATGATGATGATGATATTCCCAGCGAAAGTATTTTTTATATGATGAAAATGTGCTTCCATCGATCCAGCTAGTGAATGTGTATTTCGCAATAGGCTTATATCCTCATTGTTCATTATAAGTGAATGTAAGTGTGCTCAAAGTTGTTTATGTTATTTATAAAAAAAAAATAAGATTGATAGTACAAGATGGCCATTGAGAGACTGGAGGATTTTTAAAGTAACTTGTTCATTTTCATTATTTTTTGTTTATTTTTTTACTGGTCATATTGAAAAATTTGGTGATTGAAATGATTACGTATGATGTCTAATAATGAGTAAACTCATTGGTTTTTATATTACAGTGAAAGATCAATTGTTGAGACGCAAAGAAAATATCGAAAATACTTTTCAATGCAAAATAGATTTATAATGAATGACAAGGCCCATTTTAGATTAAACGAATATATCAATAAACAAAATTACTGATTTTGGAGTATTGAAAATGACAAAGAAACACATCAGCATTAATTGCATCCCCAAAAATACCAATTGACGCGGTGTTTTCTTTGATTTCCAATAATTGATCTTTCATTGGAATAGAAAAGCCTAATGAGTGCTGATCATTGCTGGAAATCTTATGTAGGTTGTAATTCCCAAAATTTTTTCTATAACCCTTAGAAAAATAAAATATAAAAAAATAGAAAATGAAAAAGTTACGACTTTTTCAAATCATTCAGTCTCACAGTGGTCATCCTATATTTAAATGAAGAAAACTACAAAAAAGATCAACGATTTTAAATTAATTTTTTATTTATTTTTATGAGTATCATATCTCTAATTTTATTTAAAATTTTCGAACATAAACAACACACAATCGTATTTAAAAAAAGTGTCATTTTCCACAACACAAACCCGAAACTGACAATGCGAAATCGCATAAGACGGCGCCGTTAACTGGCAACTAATTGATCGAAAGGCCAACGCACCGAAGATTCGCAAATGAAACCAGATTCGCACAGCGCGAGTTTCGCAAAAAACACAACTGACTATAAAAAAAATACATGCGAAACGATATAATAAAAACCTTCTGCCATAAGGATAAAAAGAATCGCGGATATCCTGTGGCCGAGTGCACTCGTCATCAACGCGTTCCCGCGCCGTGAAAATGTAATATCATTCGAATGATCGTCATGCGTGTGGATTGGAGGCTTTGTGTGTGTGTCGTTAATGGTGAGGGTCTGATGGGTTCTGGTGAAAAAGTTAAGCGATAGGAGGTGCGGTTGGTAGATGGATGTGGATGGGAATGAAGAGTTTTTGATGTATTCTTTGAATTTTGTTTATTTTGTTGAGATCGTTATGTATTCAATTTTATTTATTTTTTTAATCAATCTTTGGATTTTATGGATCTTGTTGAGAAAGTTAAGCGATGGGAGGTGAGGTTAGTAGTTGGATATTGATGTGAATGAAGAATTTTCCATATATTTTTCGTTTTTTGACAATTTCGTAGAGATCATTATTCTTGAATTTGAATTCAATATTATGAATTTTGTCCATTTTATATATTTTTTTTTAAACAATCTTTGGATCTGATGGATCTTGGTGAAAAGGTTAAGCGATGGGAAATACGGTTGTTAGATGGATGTGAATATGTATGAAGAATTTTTGATATATTCTTCGAATTTTGTTTATTTTGTTGAGATCATTATTCATGAATTTGAATTGAATATGATGAATTATGTCTATTTTGTTGAGATCATTATCCTTTCAATCTTATTTAATTTTTTCAGAACGATCCTTGAATTTAATGGACTAAAAAGGTTAAGTGAAGAGAAATACGATTGATAGATGGATGTGAATGTGTATGAAGAATTTTTGTCAAATTTTTCGAATTTTGTCAATTTTTTTTAAATCATTATCCATTAAATCTTTATTAACTTTAAAAATCTTACAGATATTATTTCAATTTTAACACACCAAGGTTCATTTTCATCTTATCACTACATTAAAAATATTATAATAAAATATATCTAAACATTAAAAAAATCCTCGCTCACTGTATGTATTTTATCTAAATTGAATAAAATACATACAGTGACAACTATGACATATTATTTTTGCTCATTACTTCGTATACAAAATTAACTATAACCAATTTAAAGATTCAATCAAATTTCATACATAGCAAAATCACACTCATCACCATTACGAATAAATATTCACAAAGGGTAGCTCAAAAGTCTAGACCCGTTGCCACTTGTAGATCACAAGAGTGATCTAGATTTTCTTCAAAGACTCGCATATATGCTCAATTGGATTTCGCGTCGCGCTTTCAGACATGTTGAATTTTTGATTGCTCGCTTCTGCAAATATGAATATTTAATTCAGTTCGGCTCAAAGCATCCGAATGTCGCTGATATGTTTGTTTTTCGCATGATGAATGTTAATTGATAAATGCGGGTTTATTTTGGGAAAGTGATTAGAGGATTTTCGGAAGTACAGGGTGGCTATTGAAAGAGTGGAAAATTTTTAAATGGTATAATATAACTTTTTTGTTTTTTATATTTTTTTTAACAAATTGTAGATAAACCAATGAATATTAAAATCGTTATATATGATGTCTAGTAGCAAGTAAAACTTATTGAGATTTTCTATTGTGAAAGATAGATCAATTATTGAAAAAAAAAAAAAAGTATCGATAATATTTTTAATACAAAATTAATTGTTATTGAGTGACGAGGCCTATTTTTCATTAAAACGAGTACACAATAAATAAAACTACTGATTTTGGGAATTTAAAAATGACAAAGAAAACACATCAGCATCAATTGAATCCTCAAAAATATTTGATGCAGTATTTTCTTTGACTTTCAATAATTGATCTTTCGCTAGAATAAAAAAAAACTCAATGAGTGTTGATCATTGCTAAACATCATATTTACCCATTTTAATTTTCAAAATATGCTTCATCAAGTATTTCATTTATTGTTAACCACCTTGGCGATTTGGGGGAACTTGTCATGCCACGGTGGTATATTCAAATTTGAATTTATATTTATGTGTATGTATTCCCCATAAATAAATAATAATTATTATTATAATGTGTAAAAAAAATAAAATAAAAAAGATTGAAAATGAACAAGCTAAGTTTATTTCAAAACCTTCAATTTTTCAATGTCCACATATGTATATAATATAATTTTTTTTTTTAATAAAACGACAAACGAAAACAATTCGAATTTATAAAACAACTCCAAATCAATCGAAACGATTCAATTACATATTCGTGAGTCGATTGATTTATTCACAATCGCCACCGACCGAGCGGGTTTCGCGCTTGAATTTCCCGCGCGCGTCTCAGTCCCCTGCTAGATCTCGCCACAAACACACCACAGATTTATAGTGTACGACCTCATCTTCGGACCCATGGGTCCATGGTGGCGAAGTGGTGCCACAACCGGTCGTGCAACACACGTCCGAACGAAATCTGGTTTCATTCATAAAACTCGTACTCGTCTTTGCGACGCGCCGAATTTTAATCAGACGTACGTCTGGACGGAAATTTTAATATTTGAGTGTGATTTTCATTATTTATTTTTAATATATTAAAATAATATATAAAATAATATTAATATATTAAAATGTATGATTTTTTTAAATATTATATTTTAAAAATTTTGAAGTTAGTGACTAATCCAGGGAATAAAGATTTGAACCACAGGAAAATGTGTTACATTAAATTGTTATAAAATTATAATAGATATTTCACAGAACTGATAATTATACTACATAAACTAGCTATAGAAAGGTTTATAATCGCATTAATTATTTTTTATTCATTTATTCTGTTTACGAGTTAAAAAACATTTTCTTAGAATTCTTTGTGCTTTCTACGTATAATATGATACATACCGCTGAGGGCTGCATACAAAATAGTACCAATTCTGTTAATGGAATTATTTTCAAAACAGTTAATCTTATGAATGTATTTTGCGGAATATTTGTTGTAGGAAATTTTTCAAGCTATAAATTTGAGTTCAAATATTTTTCTGTGAAAGTGATGGTTTACAAGATATACAAAGAAAAACCGTTTTCAGTGACCATAACTCCACGTAAAATTTTAAGCTAATCACTTATCGATACCAACTTTTCACATTTTATTTTAGAATCACAATATAAAGATCAGTACTATATGGGTATATCTTATACTAATCAGTATAAGATATACTTAAATAATGTTTATTTTTCCGAAACGTTTCTATAAAATGTGTTGAATAAAAGCTAATTGTTTTATTTACGTATTGGTATTTGACAACTTTTAAATTGGAGAAATATGATTTTACTTATATTGAAAAAATATAAGATAATGCATCAATGGTTAAGTATGTACCTATAATTGATCACTTTTCAGAAAAAAACGGAAAAATTCAGCTTATTAAAGATGATAATCTTTGAAAAAGCGTGCGATAGATTATCTGTTTTTACATCTTATCTATCGCACATTTTTCGAAAGATTATCGTCTTCAAAAACCATAATTTTTACGTTTTTCTCAGAAATGGTCAACCACAGGTACGCGATCAACCACTGATGTTACCATATATTTAAAAAAAATATATATATAATTTTTTTGTTAGTCAATCTAATAATATTGAACATATTCGATTCTATGCGAAGAAAAATTTACATACAAACAAAACTATTTTTCATATGCGAAAACATCTTCCTTTATTATTGCAAAACATAAAATTTTTCAATCATAAACATTACCACATGAATATAACATCAGTTTTTATTGTATAAACGAACGGTTAACGTTAACCGACCGGGCGGTTTGCATATCGAATTTCGACCCTATCTTTGCAATCTATTTTCGTTTAACATCCATTCGATATATAAACGACCTCAACATACGATATACATACATCCCGAAAAATAAATCGACAATTCAAATTTAAATTATTTTCGAATCGATCGAGCTTTCAGCGAAACCGAAGCGGGTGAGGGTCAGGCTGTATGTTTTGTTACTGTGCGGCTTACCGAATAACATAATAACATATATACGCGTATATTTCGAGGCTTCGAAGGAGTGGTAGTTGTGCGGAATATGGAGCCATGGAGTGCCGCAAAATATTCCGCAAGTTATAATGAGAATTCCGCGAGTTTCGGAATACGACGAGAGGCTCAATTTCGGAACATCCGTGTGCTTTGCCTATTCCTCTTCTCTGTGTTGGAAACGTATATGTTTTTGGTGTGGAAGATTCCTTTTTGGATATCGCGAATACTGTTTCGAATTGGCGGGAGATTAGTTTTTGAGGATGGAAGGTTTGTCGCGTTTGTGAATTGAAGTTTGAAGATTTATTAAACTTTTTTCAAGAATAAAATGAGTATGATAATAATAATAATAATAATAATAATAAAAATAATAATAATAAAAATGATGATAATGATAATGATAACAACAACAACAATAATAATAATAATTTATTTATAGAAATATGTACATGTAAATATAAATAAAAATTTGATTATACCACCTTAGCATGATAGGTTCTCCCAAATCGCCAAAGTAGTTAACAATAAAGGAAATATTTAAATTATATAATAAATGAAATAAAATAAAATATGATGCATATGTATTGTCGATATCGAAAAAATGAAAGAATTCGGTTAAATTTAAAAGGTTAAGTATATTCTATTTACAGAATTGCTATTATTTTGTATGAAGTTCTCAACGATATGGAGAGCTTAAAAATTTCGTCCTTCGGTTTTGTTTTTGTGCTCTAGTTTTGAGAATCGGATAGATATTTGAATGTTTGATACATCAATCGAAAGGGCTTTAAATAGAAATATTCTTAAAAATATTTGAAAACTTTGAACTTCGTTTTTTTTTGAAATAAGAAATATATTATAAAAAAAATCTAGTTTTTCTTTACTTCAGTAATTTTTTGATAATGAATCATGTATTTCTGATAGTTTTTCGCTGATAAAGATTTTTGTATTTCTATTTAAGGATTCAATACATAGTAAACAAACAAAAAAATACGATTTTTCTATCATATTATCTTTTATTTGGAAATTATTAATATGTAAGTGCGAGACTTTAATTTTTTTTTAAATAAAAAAATAACAATAACTCAAAAATTATGAAACTTTGGACTAAAGTATGTACGATATAAAATGTTCCATATAATATGACCTATCATTTTCTTAAAATTTTTCCTAGACATTTGTACCACCTCTATATGTTTTATTATTTTTTCCTTATTATCTTAACCATACATTTTATTTTTCGACAAAAAATAAAAAATCATACAAAAATATCATAAAAATTTTCAATAGTTTCTCCTAGAACAAACTTGGAGACTTTAAAGGTTCAACCGGTAAAATTTGAATGTCTGCAAAATTTCCAGGCGCCAAGCACGTCCCGGTCACTGCTACCTACCACTAAAGTAGACGTTTTAATTAAAAAGGATCGTGTCTCGAGTGACCAAAGAGGACCGGGATCCCGTTCGAGTGTGACCACCGAGAATACTAATTTTCGATAAAGGCGAATCCTCAGTCGATTGCGGAATCCTCAGGTTTTCGATTTTGCGCGCGAAAGTTCTAGTGCTTTTCGCTCCTGCGGTGTGGATTTGTAAATGTGGGATTTTGTTGGTTTTGTCGATTGTTGAATCGATGGGGGTTGAAATTTTGTTGAATGGTTGGTAAGTTGAGCTTTGGATAGAGTTGAATTTGGATGTGATTAAAGTATCGATAGCAGTGGTTGATTACTTCTTAGAAAAATCGTGAAAATTAAGGTTTTTAACGACGATAATCTTTGAGAAAGGATAGGGATTGAAATTTTGTTGAATAGTTGGTTAGTTGAGCTTTGAATAGAATTGAATTTAAATGTGATTGATGTGTCGATACCAGTGGTTGACTACTTCTCAGAAAATCGTAAAAATTAAGGGTTTTAACAACGATAATCTTTGGGAAAGGGTGCGATGGATTAGCTGTTTATTACATCTTATCTATCGCACATTTTCCGAAAGATTATCGTTTTTAAAAACCTTAATTTTTATATTTTTCTGAGAAGTGGTTAAATACAGGTACATGATCAATTATTGGTGTCGTTTTCATTTATTGGTAATTAATGGAATATCAAAAAATATTGTTTATATATCATTGATAAATAAATGTTTTGAACTTTTGTTTGCAAATGAATGAAAAAAGATTAAATGATAGAGAGCATTAAAGTATATTGTCAAATTACATTCACTATTTGAGTCAATGGAAGTGTATTTTGATCATATAAAATATATTTTCACTCGGAATATAGATTCATCATAACACATATTATATTAATAAATTTCAACGAAAAATAGCATTTAAGATAAAAGAGATAACATATGTATTTGCATTACTATATTTACTTACAACGAGTATGTAATATGAACTTCGTACTCGTGTAATTTTCCAATAAATCAACACTCAGTTATCCTGTAT
Organism: Hydropsyche tenuis; assembly: GCA_009617725.1. Taxonomy (NCBI): domain Eukaryota; kingdom Metazoa; phylum Arthropoda; class Insecta; order Trichoptera; family Hydropsychidae; genus Hydropsyche; species Hydropsyche tenuis. The sequence continues at coordinate 846,113 of VTON01000095.1, forward strand.
ACATAAAGGTTAAATTTTCCAATAAACCCGTCTCACAATTGACCTACAACCTTATCAAATACACCCAAAAACAACAATTGCACAACACCGCGCATAGATGGCACTGCACTCTATGCGAACTCGAATCCACTTTTCACCACTAACAGAACATTTAAACAAGGCTTCTCCAACATTTCCGTGTACAGAGACCACTTTGGCCGAAACGTATATAAACATCTGGGGCCAGTTACAAATTTCAAAATTTCAATTGTAGCAAATTCAAAACGTAATAAGTATCAAAATATCGGTAAAGTTCTTTATTTCCTATATATAACACTTTTTCGGAATAAATACTATTTGTTTTTGGTGCGATTTAACTGTGCATTAAAAAATAAATAAATTGCATCTTGAAACAAATTACTTGTGCATTAGAAAAATGTAACATATGATGTGCATTATTTCTGGTGCATTAAAGAATCTCGTATTGAGTATTTTTTTATTCATAGTACGCAAAGATAAAAAAATTTTGTGCAGTATAAACTGAGCATTGAAAAAATATGAAACGTGCAATAGAATGAATGTTTTGTGCATTAAAGTGAGAGTAGGTGACCTCGCCTTTCTCTATAGGCAATACAATACAACTGTCAACTGTCAAAGTGTCATCGTTTATATTTGTTTACGTATGAACGGAACGACAGAACGTTATACATTTTAATAATTTGATCTATTTTTGAATCAATGTTGATTTTGTTTGAATTGCGTTTGTTGCGAACAGATTCTATTATGAAAGTTTTGAATAATGGTCGGTATTTTTTGTCCTGGTCACATTTTCAACGTCGCCGTCGTTTACTTACATTCATTTTAATGCACATTTGATTTATTTAACGCTCAGGTTTAATGCACAATTATTTTTTATATACACGTTTAAATTGTTCCCTTTGTTTTTGTGTAGAAAGTGGGAACCACTTTGGCCCCGAGATGGCCCTTTGGACAAGCCCGTGAACGATCTCCGGCAAACTCCGAAACGAGAAAAGCGCCGAAACTCGGCCTACAAGGCTCTAATTCGATTCCGCGTCCATATTGCGAAAGCGTGTATCGCGCGCATACAGAAACAATAATAGGCGGGAGACATGGACGCGGGCGAAGAAGAGGAAAAAGATAAAAATAAGAGAAGAGTGAGAGAAGAGGGTCCCGGGCGCGTGCGGCGCGCGCCTTCGCCCGCGCTCGGCTAAGTTCGGCTAAGTTCGGCACTTGTCGGCAATTGTCGGCTGTTTTCGGACGAACGCCGGTCGCGCGCGGCTCTTCGGCTAGTTTCGGGCTCGCCCCGCAGCGTGCGCCGTATGTTGACGTGGACGCGCTTTATTTTGATAATTAAAGTTGTGTTTCTAATGCGCAAATTACAGACTTTTATAGGGCAATAATTTGTTGGGTTGGACTGCTAACGCGCATACTAAGCTAACTAAGCGGTTAGGTTGGTGGCGAATGCGCAAATCAGCTAAAAATCTGTTCTCGAACGATGGAATTCTCGTTTGCTAATTTGGTGGTTAGGTGAAAACGTTGCGCAACGGTAACATTATACACCCAATCCTCTTTTTACATGGTTCTGAAATAACACAGTTCAAGAAAGATGAACCTTCCATGAAGATGCAATTCTACTAATAATAAAGACTATTTTTCTTTTATTTTTTGTAGCTTTGATGTCGTAGTATGTAAAATTTATAGAAGTAAAAACAATCCTCTTTTTATTCGGTTCCGAAATAATATGGTTCGAGGAAGATGAACCGATTATTTTTTTACACGGATTTTTTATTTTAACACGGTATAAAAATAGTGAAAATATGTATTATTATGCCATAGTAGTATGATTCGGTGTATGTCAGTATTAAATTTTACATACCATGAAAAAAAAGAAAATTGGAAAATTGTTTCTAAGTAGAATTGCATATAATCTAGTTGGATTAAATTAAATTCTATTAAAACATTTTAGTAATCCTTTGCAGAAAAAAATATTGTTCGATTATTATATTTTCATGATGTTAATTAAAAGTGCATGTGCTTACGATTGTAAAAAAATTGTATTATTTGCGTAATTTCAAATGTAAATTTAAATTTGTAAAACTAAAATATGTTAGCGTCCATGTCGACGTGCACTGCAGCATCAGCTCGCGTCAGCTCGTGTTGCTCCGCGAGACTACGGATCCAGCTTCTGTTGGAAACTGGAGCCAGGGTTGCCGCAAATATTTTTCGATACTTTAAATTTTTAATTAAAAATATAATAAAAACAAATTATCAATATCAACAGCCTATACACAACATATTTTTTAAACATCAAACTCGATTTGCTTTCATACAAAAAAAAATTATTTACCGAAACATTTCACATTTATATTTACTCTTACGCATTTCAAACTTTTTTCACTTACGCCCATCATGAACTCTCACCCTTATCACACAAATATGCAAATATTCAATAAGCCAATAAGTCAATATTTAATATTTTTTCCCGTACGATTCCAATTGGATTTTATTTAAATTTTGTATCCGGTGTTACTCGGGACTCTGTGAAATAAATTTTGTACCGATTTTTGACGTCCGATTGTAACTATTGTTACAATCAATCGCGACACCAGCATATTTTATATTATATAGGGTTTTCGCATGGGTGAGTACAGTTTGAAAGCACTCACTCATTTTATGTGCACTCATCCTTCCGAACACCTATGATTTATATGGAGATCGATATAAAAAACTGAAATGCGAAACAATATTAAAAAAACTGAACGCTTACTGAGTTTCTTTAGATTTCAAAGCACATTTTTATCAAATTAGTGAAGATATGTCTATCGGCTTAAGAGTTTATTGGATACATACATACATACATACATAATAAATTATTTTTTTAATTAACAAAATAATAATAATAATAATAATAATAACAATAATGAAAATTTATGTTCTTATAACCAAAATAAAAATAAAAACATATATTTACATAATAATAATAATAATAATAATAATAATAATAATAATAATAATAATAATAATAATAATAATAATAATAATAATAATAATAATAATAATAATAATAATGATAATAATAATAATGAAAATTTATGTAATTACATATACCTAATCATAATAAAAATAAAAACATACCTCTACATATATGATCCCAGCTAGATTTTTGATTAAATTTTTATATACACACACACACACACACACACACACACACACGCACGCACGCACGCACCTGACACGCACACGCACACACACACATATACACACACATAATCATTTTTATACTTAAAAAAAATATGATAATAGTAATAAAAATAATGAAAATTTATGTACTTATACCTAATAAAAATAAAAAATAAAAATATACATCTACATATATGATTCCAACTGGATTTTTGATTAAATTTTGTTTCACATACACACACACATACACATTTTTACATATACACACACATATATATATATTTGAATATAATAAATTGATATTTTTATTTAAAAAAAAATTATTTATTTTTGAAATAATGAAAATTCATGTACTTATAACAAAAAAAAAACATACATATACATGTAACAAACACATAATGAAACATTCAACCGAAAAAATAAAAATAAAAACAATAAAAACCATCGCACAACCCTGCACCCGATCCGGGACCGTACACCCGTCCCTCTCCCACACACGCCCTCTCAAATAAGCCCGTCTCTCTCTCTCGCGAACGAGACAGGTCTCCCGCGAAGCCTCCGCCAGTATCGGTCGGCGTGTGGCCGCGCGCGCACGCACGTCACGCGCGCGATCGCCCCGCGTACGTTTTCTTCCGCGCGAGTGACGTCCCGAGCCGGGCGCGCGCCACCAAAGCGCTCTCCCGCCAAGAGCGCCGGAAAAGCCGGGAAATTCGGAAAAGCCGGAAAAGCGCGTCTGAAGGCCCCGCCGGCCTTCCCCGCGGGACGTTGTTTACATCGGATGCTGCGTACACCCCCTTTCGCGGTGTGTGTGTGTGTGATATAATTTTTGTGTGTGTGTTCGTTTTGGAAATTTTGCGGGTTTGGATTTTTGATGTTTGGTGGATTTGTTTGAAATTTTTGAGAATTTTGATTTTTTTTAAATTTTCAAATCGTTTATTGTAGGTACATATTGTGATAATATGAGTTTGGATCATTTTTATGTGATTTCATTGAATTTTTTTTGAGTCGTTCGATTTGTTCGAAATTGTTGTAATTTTTTTAATTTTTTATTTTCGAATCGTTTATTGTAGTATGATGACATGCGTTTGGATCATTTTCATTTGATTCATCGAATTTTTTTTTGAGTCGTTCGATTTGTTCGAAATTGTTGTAATTTTGAATTTTCAAAATTTCGAATCGTTTACTGTAGGTATATTATGATGATATGCGTTTGGATCATTTTCATTTGATTCATCGAATTTTTTTTGAGTCGTTCGATTTGTTCGAAATTGTTGTAATTTTGAATTTTCAAAATTTCGAATCGTTTATTGTAGGTATATTATGATGATATGCGTTTGGATCATTTTCATTTGATTCATCGAATTTTTTTTTGAGTCGTTCGATTTGTTCGAAATTTTTGTTGCGAATTTTGATATTTTTTATCAATTTTCAAATCGTTCATTATAGGTATATTATAACGATATGCGTTTGGATCATTTTAATTTGATTCGTTAAATTTTTTTCGAGTCGTTCGATTTGTTCAAAATTGTTGTAAATTTTGAATTTTTTTTGAATTTTCTATATGAATGTTCGAATCGTTCATTATAGTTATAATATAGTATGACATATTATAATGATAGATATTTAGAATCATTTGATTCGTTTAATTTTTAGTTTTTTTTAATCGTTAGATTTGTTCAAAATAAACGTTGCATATTCAATACAAATTTTGAATGTTTTATATGAATGTTCGAATCGTTCATTTTCGTTTTTAATTAGATATATTTTATTATAATATAGTGTGACATATTATACTAATACGCATTTGGATCATTTTTATTTGATTCGTTAAATTTTTTTGGTTCGTTCGATTTGTTCGAAATGATTGTTGTAAATTTTGAATTTTTTTAAATTTTCTATGTGAATTTTCAAATCGTTCATTGTAGGTATAATATAGTATGGTATATTATAATGATACGCTTTTAGAATCATTTTCATTTGATTCGTTAATTATTTTTAATATAATACTTGTTTGAATTATTTGATTCGTTTAATTTTTAGTTTTTTTGGTTCGTCCGATTTGTCCAAAGCGTTACATGTTCAATGCAAATTTTTAATGTTTTATATGAATGTTCGAATCGTTCATTTTCGTTTTTGATTAGTTATGTTATAATATAGTATGATATATTATGGTACGCATTTGAATCATTTTCATTTGATTTGTTAAATTTTTTTGGTTGGTCCGATTTGTTCAAAATAATTGTAAAAATTTTGAATGTTTTATATGAATGTTCGAATCGTTCATTTTCGTTTTTAATTAGTTACATTCAATTAAAATATAGTGTGCTATTATATATTATAATAATATGCGTTTGAATCATTTGATTCGATAAGTTTTTAGTTTTTAATGTAGTTTTTCGTTAAGTTTTTAGTTTCTTTTAGATCGTTCGATTTGTCCAAAGCGTTACATATTCAATACAAATTTCGAATTTTTTTAAGTGAAGTACATATGTATATGGATGTTCGAATCATTCGTTCTCGTTTTTAATTAGGTACATTATAATTTAGTGTGATATATTATAATGATACGTATTTGAATAATTTGATTCGTTAAAAAAAAGATTGACATTTTGCAAATATTTATATTTTTTTATAAATTTTGAATGTTTGAAACGAAATATTGTATATATGAATGTTCGAATCATTCATTTTTTGAACTGTGTAGAAATAGTACGAATTTCAATCGTTCGTTGAATTAATTTATAAACGTGTTTACGTGATAAACGCATATTTTAAATTTTGAACTCTTAAAATAAGTGCATGTATGTATATGTTCGAATCATTAATTTTTTTTATCATATAAAAATAAAGTAGTTAAAAAATGTGTTTTTATATTTGAATGTTCGAGTCATTCGTTTTGTATTGAGGATATCGTAAATGTTGCAGTTAAAGTCTGTAGATTGAAACATAGGTTTTGCTGATAAATCCACGTATATTTAACATACTGAGTTGGTAAAAGTTAACAAAAACGTTTGTAAATTCATTCAATTCGTATATATTTTTGAATAAACAATTTTATGTACAAATAAATACATATTTCCATAAATTGGAGTCATACTCGATTTTTAGTACTCGAAATGTTTGAATGTTCGAATCATTCATTTTATCTTCAGTTTGTGCAAGTTTTATTGTGAATCGATACATTTCGGTAAAATCACATATTCGATAGTATAGTTAAATAAACAACTTGAGAATATTACATTTCCATTTTGAAAAAAAAAAGTTATTACAAACAAAAAATTAAAAATTACATCGAAAAAATTGATTTCGATAAATAGAAGCATTTACTGAAACTTTTACCATATAATATTGTTTTAAAATTTATTTATCAAGACCTAAAATTATCAAAATTTTAGACATTCACAACAACGAATCATAAAAAAAAATTCTCTAATCTCAACTGACACACAACAGTCAGTAATTCGATCATGCACGTATAAACGCGTTTTTGGGGGGCGTCACAAACCATATCTATCGAAACGATTCAAACGCAATTTCCGCACTATCTACAGGTCATAATACCCAAAGAAATCAGCATAAAAATACAAAACAGCGGCATCTAAAGCAATGTGGACCGAAATCGCGAGTGGCGAATGCGCAAAGTGTGAATAAGTCCAAAAATTAATGGCAGTGAAAGTGAAGGTGTCTAGTTGCTGAGGATTAATTTTCGCCACTGAGGATTATCGATGTGGAGGACAATGGCCGCGAAGTTCGCGCTTGCGACCTTCCTGCTGCTGTCGTCAGGTATCTTATGAGTTTTTTTTTTTTTTTTCTTGGTCTAAGCGTGGTGAAACTCGCGGAGGCTCAGTTCGGATTTGAGGCCCACGCGTTGTGAGACGCCGACGCGAGTTAACCCATTGGAATATGCGATTTTTTGTTTATTATTATATAAAAAAAGCTTGAAAAAGATTATCTATTGGTGAACGAAAGCGTTTGTTTTTTTTTGTATTTTTAGTTTTTTTTTATATTTTTTAATTTTATATAATATTTTTAACTATTTTGAATTATTATTAAAGAAAATCAATGATTTACAGTAAAAAATGTTTAATACTAAACTGAAGGAATCCAAATATATTTTCGAGTCAAAAAATTTCACTTTTATTTTGCATTTTAAATTTTTTTTTAATTTTCACAAAAATATGATACATAATATGTATGCAGTGAAAAATGTATGACATGAAATTGAAGGGATCGAAATATTTTTTCAAGCTTTTTATTAAATTCACTTTCCGGATATGTTTGTATGTTAGATTTTTTTTGTAAAAAAAAATTCAACCATTTTGCATTTTTAATATTTTTGAATTCATATTAAAATTATTGAATATGCAGTGGAAAATGTTTAATGCTAAACTGAAGGTACCTAAATATTCTTTCGTCTTTTTAAAAATTCATGTTAAACGATATACTATACATATGTAGTCTTTTGTCAGGACCTCAGTGTCACTTTTTTTTAACCGATTTTTCAAGTTAAGCGTTTTCATGTTAAATGGTTTCCACTGTACAATGAAAAACGTTTTACACGAAACTGAAGAGAACGAAATATTTTCGGTGTTAAAAGAATTTCATAATAAACGTATACGTACATTGTATTTTATCGGGATCATAATATTATTTTTTGTCGACCAGTTTTCACGTTAAACGTTTTCATGTTAAACTATTTTCACTGTATATATTTTTTATTAATACCATTATTATTACAATCTGGTTACAAACCAACGAATATACAATTTTTTTCTATCAAGTTCAACAAAAAAAAAAATCGATTAAGTATAGTGGAAGTAATTTATAACATGAAAACGCTTAAGATGAAAAATCGGTTAATAAAAAAATAGTACAACAGTCTTGACAAATTTTTATGTACGTAAAGTGACTTTTAACATGAAAATCTTTTAACACGAAAATTCTTTTCATTCTCTTTAGTTTTATATAAAACATTCTCCATTGTGTAATAATAAAATTTTAACTAGGTCTATACTATTAAATAGTAAAAAAATAAAAAAAATAAAAAAGATCAGACCATTCAGGGTTAATTAACGTGTGTATATCCGCGGTATTAGTACATTCGGAGAAAACGAAACGTTCACGGAGAGGTTTCAAAACCGTCACCTGTCCGAGGTCCATTTTTGGTTTTGGACACCCACACGGACCGTTATTTCGGATCTCGAACGTTAATTGATTAACGACCGTTTCGTACACACAAAGGCCCAAAAAACCACGTCCGCGTTGACCATAGTCGCTTTCGAAATCTCAAAAATTATCCAAAATCGCCAAAACTATCCAAAATCGCTAAAACTATCCGAAAACGTTCGGTTTTCAGGAACTTTCGCGGGGTTGAACTTTCGCGGGGTTGAACTTTCGTGGGGGTGAAAATTCGCGGTGTGAACTTTCTCGGTGTGAACTTTCGGGGTTGAACATTTGTTCTGTGAACTTACCGGTAGTGAACTTTCGTGGAACCCCAACCGTCGGGGTCATTGTTAATGATTTCCATTCGAAGGCCCAAAAAACGACGTTCGCGTTGACCATAGTCGCTTTTGAAATCTCAAAAATTATCCAAAATCGCCAAAACTATCCAAAATCGCTAAAACTATCTGAAAACGTTCGGTTTTCAGGAACTTTCGCGGGGTTGAACTTTCGTGGGGGTGAAAATTCGCGGTGTTAACTTTCTCGGTGTGAAATTTTGTGGGGTTGAACTTTCGGGGTTGAACATTCGTTCTGTGAACTTACCGGTAGTGAACTTTCGTGGAACCCCAACTGTCGGGGTCATTGCTAATGATTTCCATTCGAAGGCCCAAAAAACAACGTCCGCGTTGACCATAGTCGCTTTTTAAATCGCAAAAATTATCCAAAATCGCCAAAACTATCCAAAATCGCTAAAACTATCCAAAAACGGGTCGGTTTTCAGTGGCGACCAACCGTCGGGGTCGTTGCTAATGATTTCCACTCGAAAGTTTCGGGTTCGTTAGTCCGCAGGCTTTCCAGGGGCGCTCAATTATACGGGCTGGCGTCTGTCAATATCGAATTTCCGATTTCTTTTTATATACGTTCGATTTGTTCGTCTAGTGTTTCTTTTTTGTCTTAAAATCTGTGTGTGTGTGTTTTTTTCCTGTGCTATCGTTTCGGTCCAGTTGTGGTTTCGGGTTACTTTTCCTATAAGACTAATCTTGTTTCACACGAGTCTTGATATTAAATGTATTATGTGTTGTTGTGAATGTCTGGAGATTGGTAAAGTCTTGTGTTTATGTTGGTGAATCTCAATAGTCAAATTAATTAATAGATTGTATTTCTGATGGTTGAATTTGATTTTTGAAAGCTTTCATTTGAAGTTTATAATATTGAATTATCATAGAACTGTATAAAATTGAATTTGGAATGTAAAAGCTGTAGTAAGATGTTGGAAATTTGAAAATGTTAATATTTCCATATTTTTCTATGTGCATATTTTGTGAATGATTTTTATCATTCGTTTGACTTTATTAGTAGCATATGTGATAAAAAAAACAGCAGTAATAATATTTGATCAAAAATAATATTTTCAGTTGAGTTCTAACAACACAGAAACTATAATTTATTAAAAAAAAAAATATTTATAGTTTCTGTATAATATAATATAACACAATAAATTGGTTCGAAACATTGCCACTTCGAAATTATATTCGGAACAAATTAAAATCTATTAATTCATATTTGAATGGTTCGGTTTTAATTGTTTCGAATTGTTTTCATCGAAACGCGTATTGAAACGAATTTTTGTTAGAAAATTTGCGTTGTTCGATGTTAATAAATCTACAATTGTAAATATTGGACTAATGACAGTCGAAATAATGCGATCATTTCGCATATGTTCGCACCAAATTAAAAACGTATTATTGAATCAAACGATGTTTAATTTGTTTCAATTTTGAAACACAAAGCATATTTTGCTCATTCAGGCAGATTTTTAATATCATTCGATTGTGAATTATTGATATTTTTTTTCAAATAACATGCTTGACTTTATAATATAATATGGAATAAATCATTTATATTTTTTATGATTGATCAATTAACTATGAAATTTTTTAAGTTTATAAATGTGAGAATTACGAGTCAGATACGTTATGGTTAAAAAAATATATATTTTTTAATTTAATCGCATTAAGTACATCCTGTCTTTTAACCCTTCAACAAAATTATAAAGTTTCTATATTTTGACCTGCTCATTACAAGTCAGACTTGTTTTTACGTCTGAATGGGTAAACATATAATAATAATTTTTATATATGACTTCATTTAATATAATACATTCTGATGTTAAAAACGAAACTATAAAGTTTACGAGTCCAAATGTGATTACTACGAATCTGACTCGTTATCAAGTCTGAACGGTTTAAAAAAAACATTTTTTTAATCCGACAACGAGTTAAATCAGCACATCCTTTCCATTTTAACCCTTAAACGAAACTACAAAGTATTAAAGTAGTTTAAATCTAATTACTACGAGTCAGACTCGTTATTGAATCTAAACGTTCTACAAAAACATATTTTCCATCTGACAACGAACCCAATCAGCACATTCTTCTCATTAAAACCCCTCAACAAAACCACAAACTTTTCAAGTTAAAAACTACGAGTCAGACTCGTCATTTTGAACGGGTTAACATATTTTTTTGACCTCAATCAACAAATCCTTTTCATTTTAACCCTTAAACGAAACTACAAAGTATTAATGTAGTTTAAATCTAATTACTACGAGTCTAACTCGTTATTGAGTCGAAACGTTTTACAAAAACATATTTTTCATATTACAAAGAACCCAATCAGCACATCCTTCTCATTATAACCCCTCAACAAAACCACAAACTTTTCAAGTTAAAAACTACGAGTCAGACTCGTCATTTTGAACGGGTTAACATATTTTTTTGACCTCAATCAACAAATCCTTTTCATTTTAACCCTTAAACGAAACTACAAAGTATTAATGTAGTTTAAATCTAATTACTACGAGTCTAACTCGTTTGAGTCGAAACGTTTTACAAAAACATATTTTTCATATTACAAAGTACCCAATCAGCACATCCTTCTCATTATAACCCCTCAACGAAACCACAAACTTTTCAAGTTCAAAACTACGAGTCAGACTCGTTATTTTGAACGGGTTAACATATTTTTTTGACCTCAATCAGCACATCCTGCCCTTTAGCCCCCAACGACAACTCGTCCCGCCGCTTAATAACCATCTTTCTATTTCATTATAATAACGCAGCCTCTTTTTTGCCGCAATAACAGCGTGGTGTGAACGCACCTTAAGTTGTGGTCGTGGCCATCGTGACCGGCCTGGCTTCCGGTCTCTCACACAAAACTAGTTTTCATTCAAGAAGATTGCGCACCATCAATATATCGTGTATAACCCCATGGCGGTTGCACATCATTCGTTTCGATGCGATGTTGCTTTTTTTTTGGGACTTCGGAAGGATTTGTATGGGATTTTTTTTGATGTATAAAATTTTTGATTTATATGTGTGTTTTGTTGATGGAAAAGCATTGTTTTGTTGGGAATTAAGGATTAATCTTAAGAGAAAATTTTTTAGTTAAATTCTTGTACTAATTGGACTCTTGTATTATATTATCTTGTACTTGTTGTATGGGATTTTTTTTGATTTTTAAAATTTTTGATTTATTTGTATTTTTTGTTGATGGAAAATTATGTTTGGTTGAGAATTATGAATTAACTCATGAGAAAATTTTGTAGCAAAATTCTTGTACTAATTGGACTCTTGTATTATTTTTTACTTGATGATGGTGTGATGATTTTGATTGCGGAATGGTCACATATTATCACTCGTGTAATAATTAGATTAAAACCAAGCTTAAAATTATTTTTATAAAGATTTTAACTAATGTTATTAAAAATTAAAAATCGGTAGAGTTATTGATTAATTAGTTATGGAGAAAATGGTTAAGATACTTTTCTTACCTTGTCACAAAATATAAAGTGACGTGTTTATATCAAATTTTGTATAAAAATTTCACAATATTAGTTTTGAAATTGATATTCAATATCTTATATAAATCGATGGTATATTAAAATTTGGATGTCCTTGAATTATATTGATCATTTTTGTTAACATTCGTTCAAAAAATTTCGTTCAAAGTCCCTTTATTGTATTATATATATATTTTATGTTAATCGACAAGTTAAGCGAAACTTTTGTAGTCAATAGACAGTTGTGACTACTTCAACTGAAAAATTATGGTTTTTTTTCAAAACATGTACAGTTTTTATACTTCAAATGCTACCTTTTTAACTTCAAATTCAATATAATAATATTATACTTTCCAATGGTTGAATTTGAAGTTTCAAAGATTAAATTTGAAGTATAAAAACTGAAAATGATTCAATCGAAAAATGTCAATTACCAATTCAATATATGAAATCCTCAAACTTTTCATAATTCAAAAAAGCTCTAATCAAAATCACATACCATATAATATGATACCATTTTTATCAAAAAATACTATCTTTTCACAAACACAATATATATTTACCCAATTCCCAAAATCAAAACCCCAAAAATTTTCCACACATAACAACCTCATCCAAAACGGTACAAAAAATACACACACACACACACAGAACCTCGTTTTCTCGCGAAACAACCAGATTTCTTTTCCGGACCAGTTCCGAGCGAAAACGTATAATGACCCAATATAAATGTGCGATTCGCAAAAAAAACAAAAAACCCGAAGTTCGACCGGTCCGCGAACTGTCCTTGCGATATTCATCTCGGGCAACGTGTAATTTGCCATTTTAAGGCTTTCGCGCGTTTTTCGAAAAGGGTCGTGTTCGGTCGAATGTCTGTCTTATACAGGGTGTTCTCGATTTACGACGGAGGGGCGTTTTTGAACTTCGGTCGTAAGTCGAGTCGGTTGTATAATAAGTCGAATCGGTTGTATAATATAATAAGTCGAATTCATACAAAAAAAAATCAATTAATTTTTTTATATCAAAATTTTAATTTTCAACTCATCCTGCCACAGTTAATACAATAATATTGTAATATAAAAATATTTTGTCAGATTTATTTTAAAATAAATAAGAACATATATGTATATCCCAAAAAAAGAATGATGAAAATCTGGCAGATAATGGGATAAATCTATAATAATTAGAACGAGTCCATATTTTTTTTATGAAATATATATTGACCATAAGTAACGCAACTTGTGATTTTAGTAAGTAATTCTTGAAAAATAATTAACATCCCCAGTCCTGACTTTTTTCATAAAAAAAAAAATATATATTTTTATTTCGTATTTATAGCATTGAAGAAGCATGAAAATTTTTTTATTGACTTTTTTTTATCTACCTAAATCACATAATAACAACTAATTATTTGAAAATAGCAAATACTGCTAAACTGACCAAAACGACCCTTTTGATCAAATTTACGTACTAATTTACATTCATGTTTGATGTCAAATTATGATATGATTCATTACAACATACAATAAAATTTTAGTTTCAATCGTTAAAAGCAGTCTTCCTTTTTTAAGATTGTATAATATCATAACAATGTTATGTGAATGAATTTTAATAACAAAATATTAAAAAAATAAAACATGACTTATCACGACGTCGTTAAGATTTCAAACAAAACTGCCATACAACAAAAATTTCGCGCCCTATATGGCAAAACAGACAAAATTGAACGAAATAATATAGTTTATACTACAATTTACAAAAGTCCCGATGAAAATAAAATTGAAATGTCTTAAAAAAAAGGCATTAAAGTCTATGTACTTTGTAATGTAAATAGGGACTGAGGAGGTTAATTAAAAAAAAATATATATATATAATTTTTTTTTTTATCGGTCGTAAGTTGAATCGTCGTAAGTCGAGAACTACCTGGTTAAGGTTGGTACCTGTGCGCTTTTGTTTGCGACGTGGAAATAATCGTTGAAAAAAAATCTGATCGGGATTTCGATCCGTTTAGCTCGGCCATAAGTAATGTATGCGAATTTTCCGAATATTTTCATTTTAAATCCAATTATTCCGCTCTCGTCGTTTTCGATTGCTTGTGTTTTTCTTGTTCGATTGGTTTTATTTTAGCCTTGAATTAACGTGTCGTTTTCTTTGGCGTTCGTTTTGTCGAACGTCCGTTTTGTAAATGTATCATACTTTTCCTTTAAATATCAAACTAGTTACGAAAATCGTTACGAAAGACGTTATACGAATCGAAATTAATTATATACTTAACTTTTCGATTTTAAATCCAATGTTTTTTTTGCATATTTGATTGAAGTAAATCGTAAATATTTCGATTTAAATTACTTTATGATTTATGATATAATAAATTTCATGTTTTATGAAAAAAAAAAAATATTGAACTTGCTACCCACTAGTATTATAATAAGTGGGTATTATATTGATTGTATAATGAAATTCATTGATAAACATGACAACGCTCTATATAATATTATACATTCCGATAGTTGAAGTTTAAAATATGTATCGAATTTGAAGTGTAAAACCTGTATATAATATGGTACAACATGATCCGGAAAAAAAATGTGTACACACTTTAAATGATTATAACTTTGATATTTATTAAGATAGGATTAATTTTAAAACTCTAAATTAAAGAAGAGAGATGGAAAATTTGGATTATTAATAAAAATAATTAAATTGATAAGCGTTCTGTATTAGAAATTGCTTAAAATTGGAACAATACAACGCAAATTGCGTAGTTCAAAATTTGGGTAATTTTTTTTAAAATTATTACTTTCAAATCGTTATCTATTGATATTTTTGGATTGTTAACTTTATTTTAGATAGATTCTCATTAAAAAAAAATCTATATGCACAAAATTTAGATAATCCTGGAATTGTATATGGTACCTCTAATCTAGTTCAAATTTTTTTTATCAAAAGAAATATGAATCGATTTTACTAAAATAATGGAAATAGAAAGATTTGCTATTATGTCAATAATTAAATAATTTTCTTTATAATAATAAAACTTAAGAATAATAATTTTTTTATTATATCATATTATATTATATTTTAACCATAACATCTAGCGGTTATAGAAAATGATGCACACCTCTTATCTTCCCGATTAATTATTCCCAACAATCGACGATTAAACTCAACAGATTCTCAAGAATTTTTCCGATCACCAACAAACCATCAATATAAGCGATAAATATCACACAAAACGAATATTGGCACGGATGTAATTAGAAATCGTCGTCCCATGGGCGTCGTTTCGGCTAACAAACCCTTTTCCGAAAGATTTACACCGTTGCGGAACGTGTTGAATGGATTGCTTTAATCACTGTTAGTTTCCGCGATCTTAACGAGCATAATTGTAATATAAGATCTAGGGAAGTGCTTGTGTTCGAAATCGCCGTTTCTGTGCCGATGATGATTCGAGAGGGATTTCGTATTTGATGGTTGTTAGTTAGTGTTTTCGCGTTGAAATGTGTCGATGATGATTTTTTTATGCGTGGCTAATCTTCATGATGAGCGTTATATATGTATAAAGAGCGAAAGTTCATCATAGAGATTTATCTTCAGTTTTATTTTTTTATTTTTGAAAAGTTAATTTTGTTATAGTGGTCATGTTTTCTCAGTGAAAGTAAATTTTGTATGAAAATGTGGAAAACTTTTTTTTACTAATTAAACCAATACAAATTTACCCATTTCTGTGCTGATGATGATTCTACGAAGTGATTTCGTATTTGATGGTGGATTGTTAGTGTTTTCGTATTGAAAAGTGTCGATGATGATTTTTTTTTTACAAGAGAAATTTCCCTATAATGTGATATAAAACGCAAAAGCTCATTATGGAGATTTATTTTCAGTTTTTTTTTTAATTTTTTGAAAAGTAAATTTTGTTATAGTCGTCATATTTTCTTAGTGGAAGTAAATTTTATATGGAAATGTGAAAAAAAAATTTCTGTGTACTAATACAAATTTATTAATAGTGAGCAATTGTCGAGCCTAATGCTAAACACATATTCACTAGTTGAGCTGGTGCAAGTATGTTTTCAAACATGAAATATACTTTCACTGGGAATCACTAGAATATATAGTCAAATATACGATATTCGAATAATCGAATATTTGAATTCGAATATCTATAACTTTTGTTTACGAATAAGCGAATACAAATATACTAATGATGAGCAATTATTGAGTAAAACCTACACATTCACTATCTGAGTCGATGAAAGTATATTTTCGTCATATAAAATACACTTTCACTGAAAATCGTTAATCATAGTTTCAATGTAATCGTTAGTCAAATATTCGATAGTCGAATAATAAACCATGCAATATTCAAATTTATAAAATTCGCTTATAAAAACAATATAATATTTTATTATTCGAAACGTTTTTTTATAAACTAAATAGTCGAATATCCGATACCCGAATAGTCAAATAAATATTCGAACACATCAATAAATATTCACTTCCAACTAAATACTCGAATAGTCAAATAAATACTCGAGTAGTTAAATAAATATTCGAACAGTTAAACAAATATTCGATTACCCAAAATAAATATTCACTTCCAACCAAATATTCGAATATTCAAACAAATACTCAAATAATCAAACAAATACCAACATTCGAATATTCGAATCGGCTCAATACCGATTCACCATCCAAAACATCACGATTCAGACGCAAAACGCCATACAGCAACACACATCAACAGACTTATACACACGAACCTATGTTATACGCGTTATGGGATTATGAAGCAGCGTATGGTGGGGTAACAAGATACCCTTATTGTTCTCATTATTCTGCGGCTTTGATATCGAAAACGCGCACTCTGCTTTTTTTCACCTCGTGTACAGATATACAGTTACGTGTGCAAGGATGTGTTCTGTGTGTGCGGCTTTTGTATAGGGTGTTCTGGAATGGTTTTGGATGGAATATATTGTATATTCGAATTGGGTTTGGTTTCTTTTTTTTGTTTAATGAATTTGTTGTTTTTTTATGTTGTGAATTTAAATATATACTGGATCCTTTTTTTTTTTTTAGACGGGGATGCGTTTTAGAGATTATCGTATAAAAAAAAATGTATAGTGTCCATATAAAGTTGGAGATAGGTTCCATTAGTATATTTGGATAGAACTTTCATTCAAATGTAATTTATAAAAAATTTGTAATGTGAAAAAATTTTGCCATGTTAAATCATCGATTTTTTTTATTTATTAATTATAATTATATACAAATAATTATAACAGTAAATTGTCTTGTACAGAATCTTACCATTATGGCATAATAATATATTTATTTTTTATATCGTGTTAAAGTGAAAAAAACTGTATAAAAAAATTATCGGTTCTTCTTTCTTAAACCACGTTATTTCGGAATCATTTAAAAAAGAGGATTGGGTGAATTGAAATATATAAATATTTGTTCGTAATAAGTAAGATTTGAAATAATGCTAAAAAATAAATATCATATAAACTACCTAAAATTTTAACAACATTCATATAATCTTTATAAAACTTATCTTTCATACTTAAATTCAAGTACTCAAAAAAAAATGCGTAAAAAATCGCTACATATTATATTATACAATGGTATCGAAATTTTTACATAAATTTTGGTGCATTCTGTGCTTCTTTCTATATAAAAGTATAATCTAAAAAAATTTCAAATATTTTTATAAAAAATATGATATCATTGTTAAGATTGTTAAAATTTGACTACTGTCAGAATATGTTATGGTGTTGCAAATATTTCTTCGTTTTGTGATGATAAAAAAACCACAATAATAAATAAATTATTTAAAAAAAATTACACGAATAGTTAATAAATGTATTATTACTGAGAATGAATTTCATTAATATCAAATCAATAGTTTTGAAATAAAAAAAAATCTAATAAAACAAAATTGATTAGATTCAAACATAAAATTTCCATGAATCGATTTTCAGACTTTCCACGCATCCTGTCCGAAAAAAAAATATACACTTATACAAAAAATACACATTTCCCCGACATTTTTTATACACTAAGAAGTGTATCTTTATGTTTATCATAGATTTTTTTCCTTTCGTTTCGCGTCCTTTCACCTTATCCTGAAGTCGTTCGAAGACCGTCGTCGAGATGAGTGTCATTCGGTGACATGTCCTAACTACGAGGTCTGTTTTCGGTGAAGGGTTTTGATTTTTCGACTGAAAAAATAATGTGTTTTTGTGCTCGGTGTGTGTGTGTGTGTTCTCGTTTTAATGATTTGTTGCGAAAAGGTGAGTTTGCGCGTTTTTTTCTTAATGATACGTGTTTTGATGTTTTCAAATACGGCATCCTTTTATTTAGAGGTTTTTTTTTTTTCGCTTTTATAAAATGGAAGAAATATTAAATATATGTATAATATATCTAAATTAAAACTTTTGATATTAATTATTCAACTATTGATACGATTTTAGAAATGAGATTCAAATTTATTGTGCACATATGAAGTGTTTTGGATTCGATTTGTATGGCGATTGTTTGTTTATGAATCAAATCGTTAATTTTGTTTTATGTTGTTGAAGATTTGAATCAATATGTTGTTTGTTTTCTGAAAATGAATACGGTATGATAAAAAATAAATATATGTAATATTTTGAGTCAAAATGAAAAATATTATGTATAAAAATCGTCTCAATTTCAGATTATTAAATGTATGGGATATTCAAAATAAAATATTATATGTTGTTGCAATATATGAATAATAATTTTGAAATGTAATATTCAAATATATTATATTATACAATATAATATTGATATTATTAGAATATGAATTAACTATAAACATACTCAAAATTGTTTCATATAATATACGATGAAACAATCGAACTTTTAATAAGAAAAAAATTCACTACATTTTTTTTTTCTGACTTCATCAAATTTCAAAAGCAATCTTCACACATATGAAACAATATCAATAACCATAAAAGAGGTGAAAAAAAAACTAACAATATTTAATAGCGATTCGCCCACGCGTCGAAGCGGTCATCTCGGTTTCACTACACTTCAAAATCACCAATACAAAACACCACTTTTCCACATGTCGTTGCCCACCTATGGTCACCCGGGCCAACGTCAACCTTTCTCGACCTTTGGACCTTTCGCTTTTTACCATTTATATCCACTATTTCGTGTATGGGTGTATTTGTATTTTTTTTCGCGCGGATTTTACGCCCCCGCCTAATCGGCTCACGTCTTTTCTGTTTTCGCTTTTGGAATTGCGATTCGGTACACTCGAACTCTGGACTTACGTCAGGTTATACTCTGGAGCTTATTCGTAAGATGAAAATGTTCGTATGCTAGGAATATGTATCGGGGATGCTGGAGTTGTGGGAATTTTGAAGTCCGGGTGTGTTAAATACCCGGGAATGGGGAGATAATTAGGGAGTTTGATTTCGGTAAAAGTATTGATATTGAAGGAATGTGTATTAGGGATATTGAAGTGGTGGAAATTTTGAAGTCCTGAATGTGTTTAATACCCGGTCTGTGAGATAATTAGGGAGTTTGATTTCGATAAAAGTATTGATATTGTAGGAAAATGTATCAGGGATATTGGAGTGGTGGAAATTTTGAAGTCCCGGGTGTGTTAAATACCGGAATGGGAGATAATTAGGGAATTGGATTTCGATAAAAGTATTGATATTGAAGGAAAATGTATCAGGGACATTAGAGTGGTGGAAATTTTGAAGTCTCGGGTGTGTTTAATATCTGGGACTGTGAGATAATTAGGGATTTGGTTTCGATAAAAGTATTGATATTGAAGGAATGTGTATTAGAGATTCTGAAGTTTTGGTAATTTCGAAGTCTCGAGTTTACTTACATTAGTACCTGGGATTATAATACAATTAGGAATTTGATTCGTATACAAGTTTGATACAAAAAATTTTTGAATTCGTTAAATAATTCGAAAATTTTAGTATCTTAATTTGATTAATTTATTGATTTTGTGATCGAATTATCATTTAAGGTCCAAGAATTTGAATCCTAGGTATACTCAGTATCTGGGACTGCGATATAATGTAATAATTTCGATATAAGTTTGATACCAAAACCCTTGAATTCATCGCAGTAATGTAATTCGGAAAATTTAGGATCTTAATTTGATTAATTCATTGATTTTGTGATCGAATTATCATTTAAGGTCTAAGAATATTTGAATTTAATATTAATGAATCCACTTATTGTAATGTTATAAAAAAAAATGAATATTCATATTTGCAAAGCATAGTTATGAATTAACGATATTTATATGTATGGAAAATATATGAATATGAATTGAATATTTAAATTATTTTAAAATTTCAGATTTATTTTTAACAATTTTGTATTAAAATAATCAACAAAGTTTTTAATTGTTCCGATTCCTGGTACTTTTCTTTAAAAGTTTAGATTAGTAAAAAATTAGTTTAACACCCGGGATTTTAGTATTTACTAAGCTTTACTTACATGTTAAATCTCTAATATAATATAATACGAATATTTTATGAAAAAATCATTTTGAAATGACGAAATGATTTAAAGAAGAAACAAGAAAAAAAATTTGCATAATATGATTAATAAATCATTATAAAATGAAATATAATATATACTAAATCAACATATTGGACAATTTATGAACGCACTTAAATCTCATGAAAGTTCAAAGAATCATTTCGCGATCGAACAAAAAAATAAAATTCACAACTGAAAAAATGTGCGGAAAATGGCGTTTTCGAATGCGCGGAAAATTCGCGGCAAGTTCAAACGACGCGATTTATATTCACCGTTATGGCCGCGAACGGTTTACGATTATTGTTCAGAAATGTTAGTGTCTTCGTATGAAACG
The DNA here is from genome assembly GCA_009617725.1 of Hydropsyche tenuis. Classification (NCBI taxonomy): domain Eukaryota; kingdom Metazoa; phylum Arthropoda; class Insecta; order Trichoptera; family Hydropsychidae; genus Hydropsyche; species Hydropsyche tenuis. Next base: position 867,175 of record VTON01000095.1, read on the forward strand.
TTATGAAAGGGACGTTTGTTTGATGCCGTTTTATTCTCCTGCCTTTTCGGTATCTAGTTTAGCGGTTCAGTTATCGCCATCCGAATGGCGGTTCAAATCCGAGGTGAATATATTTCATATATACTACATATATCTATAATATATATATAAAATTCAAATGGTGTATGTATGAATGTATGTACACTTGGGTCTTTTTTTTATGCGATAGACACGTTCCATGGGGAGTTGCATATAAAAAATTCGCATAAAAATAAGACTTGAACTACATAGAAAACTGAGGGTTAGGTTAAATTATTTTTAAAAACCGCATAACTTCAAATCAATGAGATAGAATGTACCAAAATCGTATAAAAAAAAGTTTATAAAAAAATTCATATAAATAAAAAAAAAAATACATATTTATCTAAGAATTGCTTTATTAAAGTCTATTTTACACGATAATCGTAAAAAAAATAATCGTTATCAGTCAGCATACATATTTATGAACATATTTCAGAACTATCATCACCAAAGATAATAATCGGCATGGTTTATGAATTTGGCCCAGATCACTTTCATCATTGCATGAAAGTGATCTAGGTTTTTTTTATGCGCATTCGCATAAAAAAAAAAGCTTTTGTCCTCTAGATAAATGAGAGATAGGTTCCATTAATTTTGAAAACCGCATAACTTCAAAATCGCATAAAAAAAAGATCCGCATAAAAACAGACCCAAGTGTATATATATATGTATGTATGTATGTATCCAATAAACTCTTGAAGCGATAAACGAATCATCAAAAAAATTTGGCAAGAATATGCTTGAAACCCAGAGAAACTATAGAATCATTCAGATTTTTTAATACCGTTTCGCATTTCAGTTTTTTTCAGTTTTTCCTATCTATCGCCATACAAATTATAATATAAAATGTGGCAGCGTCGCGATTGATTGTGACAATAATTACAATCAGTATACAATTTATTTTCAGAATCCCGAGCAACGCCGGGTACAAGCCGCTAGTTATATATATTTTATATTTTTTATCACACGAAAAAAGTGCTGAGATATCGATTGACGAAATATGAGCGTTTCGAATATGAAATGCTTTGATTTAATGAGCAATGAGCTGATTATAGAAAACACATTGTGGGCGGTTCGAATGTTAATCGGAATTTATTTCGATTATGTTTGTATAATTTTCAAATGTATGTCATCGGCTTTTTTTATTCAAATATAATTTCACGAATGGCAAAAAAAATTCGTATACAATATCGTATGTATAATTAATATGTAAATTTTCCGATCGGTGACCGAAAGGTTGTTAAAAATCATACGGATATTGGTGACGATGAAAATTCCGTTTTCGCGACGTTCATTCGATTATCCCGTTAAGGAGTTTAATCTCGTTTGGTAAAAAAAATATTTTTTGTATTTACCGAGGAAGTTAGGTTAATTACCGTCGTCAACTCGGCGTGAATTGCGTCATTGAGGCATTTATTTTGAAATAATAATGAATATTAATCGTGTCCTATAAATGTCAATCTAAATATAGTTTGTTATTGTACATTTTGTCTTTCGCATTTCTGGAAATTGTTCCTTATTTTTTTAGAATTACAGAAACGACCTTTCGGATATTTGATCTGGAAAAGGAATTTGAATGTAGGTTAAACAATGTTATGTAAATTTCTTTCATTTTATCACAAAAAAAATATTTTATTATTCTAAAAGGAAATAACTGGATGTTTCGTCTTTTTTAACTTTTGTATTTAAAAGAGTTTTTTCAAGTCTTGGATTTGTCTCTCAGTACAGTTATATAATATAAGATAGTTATTGAAAGACTGGAGGTTTAAAAAGTCAAATTGTTCATTTTAATTTTATTTTTTCACATCCTATAGAATTTAAAATGGCTAGATATTATGTTCATTAACAATTAAAACTCATTTTATTTTTTTTTATTTTAGTAAAAATCAATAATTGAAAGTCAAAGAAAACATTGCACTAAATAGTATATTTTTGGGAATGTAATTGATGTTTTTTTTTTATTGATATACGTGTTTAAATGAAAATGGATCTCATATATGTATAGTTATTTTAATCTCTAAAAAAAAATGCTACATAATATTTAAAAATGAAAATAAAAAAAAATATTGAGAATGAATAATTTTTTGACTTTTTTCAAATTCTTCAGTCTTTCAGTGGCCTGTATTATATACATAAATATCGATAATTTTATAATTATTTTAAATAATAAAAATTATATATCATTGTAAACTAATTCTTGTTTGACTGATAAAAGCACAAAAGTCGAAATGCAATCGCGAAAATTTCTATTTATATTTCCTTTAAATAACTTGAAAATGTTTTGAATGCATTGAATTGTCTCATTCAAATTTCGCCTATCCGATTTTACAACTTTCAAATTTATAATTAACTATTAAATTCACAAAGAACCAAAGAACAACCACTAAAATTTTTCATACACTTCAGAAATTATTACCATAGTTTTATCTAGAAAGGACTCCCGCCCCTCCACGAAATCCTACACAAGACCAAACCGCACTTCCAAAACAAAAAAAAACACACACACACACACCAAAACCGCCCAAACTCCAAAATCCAAAATCCACAGTCGAAGCCATGACATCACCTCGACATGCCCACCATTGATTCGAAACTCCCACGCGATCGGCCGACGTACCTGGCCGATTTTTTCAACTCCTTTCACCTGCCGTCCGAGTCGTTATATTATTACGAGTGCGCTTTTTTTTCTTCTCCGCGTTATTATTGTTATTCTTTCTCGTTCCTCTCGTTCGTTTTAGAAAAAAAAATCATGAATGGATGCTGCGGCGTCATGATTTTTTTGGCGCGCGCGCGTGGGAGGTTTTCGATTTCGACACGAGGCCTGGCCAAAGATAATAGTGACGATTTTTTTGTTTTAATATCGGTTTTTTTTTTTTGAAGATTTTCTTTGTGTTTGAGTGTGGGTTATATATATTTTTATTTGATTTTTTAAAATTTATTTTTCCCATTTAAATTAACGATGAATTGATTATTGGAGGAAATTGAGTACTATATCAACAAAATTCATGTATGGAATAAATTCTTGGAAAATTTTAACAAAAAAGTGCGTATGTGCCAGTAAATGCTATTCTACACATAACCCTATACTGTATACTGTGTGAATCAATAAAAAAATAACAATTTTAATTATAAACCTGTGTTTTCTATCAAGATTACTTATTGCGTGAATTTTGGGACGCTCTTTATATTATATATGTTATAGGTGGTTTTGCAATTGCAAAAGTTAGAATCTGCATGCAAACAAATGTTATGCGAAATTGTGCTTTATGACAAAGGATTTAATGTTCATATTTAAATCCGTGAATACGCGTTATGTAACGTTCTGAATTTGAGCAGCGTTTGAAACGCAGCATTATAATGAGAATTAAATCGAAGTAAATAAAGTGAATATTTGTTTGCCGGTAGATTTTAATATTTCACAGCATTATAATGAGTCTTAAATCGTAGTAGATAAAGCTCAATGAAAATGAATAATGTTTGAGATTTCATGGATTCGAAACCACCTATAACATACATATACTATATTAGGTCAATCAATAAGTAATACATATTTTACATTTTGTTTTTTTCTCAAAACAAAATTCATTAAAAATAAACAAAATTCACACTCAATAAAGCCACATATATTTATTATACATATTATTTTTCCAAAATTATTTATTTAGTTTTGTAGCCTCAAACCATCACGAAAAAAAAAAAGGACAATATGATCTGAAATCATAATAACGAACAAACATTTTTTCTATGGCGATAAAATGTATAAAATGAAACAGAAAATTTTGAAAAAAAAAAAAATGCATATATAGCAAACACAAGTGGCTTTATTAAATATTAATTTTGTTTATGTAAAAAAAAATATTTTTTGAAAAAAAAAAAAAAATAAACATGGAGTGACTTCATACAAGTTTTTTTGTATAGAGAATCCTTTGTTTCATTAAGTTTTAGATTTGCTGTAGTTTTCAGTTTATACAATGGATTTTTTTATAAAAAAAATAAATAATGCTGACGTACACCAACACCGCTCGGATAATTCATCAATCTGATTCGCCTTTTTTTGTACAGGCTGTATTCATATCCTGTTCACAATACACGTTTTGCGAATTATTTATCTTCACCCACTTCTATTCAACACGTAGATCTATTATTGAAAAAACGACAGTTCAACTTTAAATAAATAGGATTTTTTTAAGACATAAATCGAAGATAGAACTGTTTTATCATAAAAAAGAGTTGATAATCCGTTTCGGTTTGCCGTTAGAAACATTCATTTCAGAATTTTTTTTGAAATTTAATCCATGTCGTAATCGCAAATGAAAAAAAACTCATTCATATTCATATAAATGTTTTAGTACGCGGCGCGTCACAACTTTTCAAATGCTTTTTAGTACGTTAATATGACACATTCATTAAATATGTTTTATTCAAGTATTCAAATATATTTTAACTTATAGTTTTGACGCGTTTCTTTCAAATAAATAGATTATAATGCAATCGTTCACGAAAACGTTATGTGCAGGATGTAATATTAAGTCATAATCAATTTGGGCTTCTTTTTTCTTATGGAAAGATATACATACGTAGTATTACGTTTTCTGGATGGATTCTCTGTATTTTTTTTCAGGAGTTTGAAAATTTTCCGTTTTCTGTGTCATTTTGTATTATATTAGGCAGGATTATACTGACTCCGATTACGACTCAACTGGATTCAAAAGAGTCACAGCATTTTATATTAAGTCAGAGTTGGAGTAAAAAAAAAAATCAAGCTATTCCTTTTATAATTTTTTTTTTTAATGTTATGACTATAATCGATTATTTCCTCTGTACTGACTGTCAAAAAAAAAGATCCGTTGTTTCATTGGAATATTCATAGTCCTATATAAATATTATATACATCCTGGCTGGCGTTTTTTTAAAGTAAACATAACATTTCATGAAAAAAAATTAAAATTTCAATATTGAAACTATCAAAATTTAATCGATTCATCATTACGATAAAATATAAAAGTTTGGGAAGCTATTTTTAAATTAATAAAATTTTTGCATTGCTTATTTATTTTGAAAATCGCTATTTCTATCATAATACTTATTATCAGTTTATACATTGTAAACAGAGACGTCATTTCAGATTTTTCATTCAAAATTATTCGAACCCCAAAATTTTTTTTCCCTTAAAAAAGTCAACGCTTTTAAAAATTATTCGATACTTCTCAAAATTATTCGAACCCCAAAATTTGGGGGGGGGGGGGTAACTACCTCCCATTCCTCCCTCCCAAATGACGTCCCTAGTTGAAAATAAAATTTGATCTTACAGAAATCGCCTAATTGTAAGTCGGAATTTGGTCCAAAAGTAATTTTAACAGTCAGAGTTGAAGTTGGTAAATTTCAAAGCAAATGTAAACCCTTGATTATGATATACAAAGATTACATACATTTACATACAATGTATGTCAATGGTAACAATCATAGCAAACCCCATCACTACAGCAACTCAACACAACAAAACCAATTTCAAACATCATTCACCAAATCAACTCTCAAACCGGACATTTTATACATCAAAACAAACATTTACCAACATTCGAACAAACAGCGAAACTCAGATCGTTCACAAGCCCCATACATTTTTTCCCGGAAACACTTCGGATACGTTTCGGTTACACTTCGGACACATCTCGGATACATTCGGGCCCCAGCTTAATGTCACTGCGAGCCGACAAAGTGCGAATTGTTTCGTAAAGTTGGCCATGCCCAACTCTGCTCGGTTTCACCGAACCCGCGTCTCCCGAGAAATAACTCGAACATGAAGTACGACGTTTAACTATCGCCCGAGAAATTTCACAATTTTGTTAAACTAAGTTAGTTTTACCGCCGACCGGCTCGGGTAAGAAAACTCGAGAAAGAGCGGGGAGTGTATATGGAAAAAAAAAAGTGGCGGAAAAAAAATTTTGATCGGAGAAGCCGAACCAGTGCGCTTCCGCAGAATGCTTAACTTTTATGGGTTCTTTGATGATATTTTTGCGAGATGCAATTTTTTTTTAAAAGGTGTGTTTTAAATTTTGTGAAATTTTAAAATTCTCATTATTTCGGTTTTCTCGTGGTCAGTATTTGAACATAAATACTGACCATTTATTTTCATTATTTCGATTTTCTCGTATTAATGTTCAAATACTGACCATTTATATGTATATGTTAGAGTTAGTATGTTTTCCGTTACTGACACGACATACACAAAACATATTGACTATAACATATATAAGATTTTAATTCCACTGTGTTTGGATAAACTGAACTCAAACGAAATAATTAAAATAATTGATTACATATGAAAACCCTAATAATAAATTGTCCGTATATTAAGCATACATCGTATAGTCATGTCAGTATACATCGGTCAGTAAACTGAGTTGATCAGTATTTAAAGTAAATGGTTAGTATTTATATTAAATGTTATGTTTTATTATGATGAATGATCAGTATCAATATTTTTAATAGCACAGAGAGACGATAAATTTTTTTACATTATAGGGAGTTTGTCACAATATTTTGATGAAGCACACTCTATTGGAAATTTGATTAATTATAATATAAATGTGTAAATTCGCTAATTAATATTATATATGTCACAGTCCAGGTATATTTCAGTCCATGTATATTTGGATCGGTTATAAATGCACATAGTAGGGGGGGTTAGGTTGAGTTTTTTCGGCAATTTGATTAATATTTTGGGTTTGGTCAAATATGCGACGTTGTATACACGTGTTTCGATTTTTAATTAATATTCATAATACTAGTTCCAACACTTGATTTAATCAGATTAACTTGCATTACTATTATTTATACTGACCATTCAATAAAATAATACTGACCAAATATTTTGTTCCCAAATTCGGCGTAAAATAAAAAATAATTATTTTGTTATAATAAAATAAAATAAATTAAAAAAATATTGATATGAAATTTCACTTCCAATTCACGAGAGCACGACGCGGTAATCTTTATATCGAAAATCTTGCAAAATCTAAACGTCTTGTACAAAATCGAACCGATGCGACAAGGGTTTGTTTTCCACAATTTTCAGACCCTCCTCTGAGTGTCGATCACTTTGACACTATCAGCGGGCCTTGATTGAAATATCATCTTCATTGTTCCGAGGCCCCTGTCACTTGGCCCCAAAGAAGCGGAGGAAAGGCCCTTATCTGCGGCCGAAGACAACGCAATTGAAAAAAAAAAAATGAATTAAAACAGTGCGTCGATGTCTTCGCGATGGGGTGGGCGTTTGTGCGTTGTGTAAATTCGAGTTGTATTGTGATTTTTTTTGAAATATAATTATATTCATTAAAAAAAAAATAATAATTCGATTTTTTTTAATGCATTTATCGATATTTAAAATAAATTAGTCGAGTACTGTGTCGGGACAATTTTAGTTAAAATAAAATAAAAATATATATTTTAGATCGTATTAAAATTGCTTTAAATGTTTTATCGACTCGTTTTGTAACGATTGATGGTCTCATGTTTTGTTGAAAATTTATATTGATAAACAGGAAAGCGTTTTTAAAAGAATCGTGTTTTTTATAATTCTTGCAAAATCAACGGTTGAGAGTCAATTAATTAGTATTACGTAATTCAATTTGTTGGTTTTTTTAATAAACACTAAAATTTTGAAGTCATTATCGTTTTAGAAATAAAAATTTTATAATACGTTCTCATAAAAAAAAGTTATTAAAGTTCAGTTATTTAATTTAATTTAAATTTTCTTTTTTTTAAATCAACAATTTTCAATAGTCAAGAACTAGCTTACAAAGTAAGCATATGCTTAAACGTAAGATTATCTGTATTTTGTTTGAGCTAACTTTTTTTATACAAGTATTATACTAGAAAAATTAAAATATACACGAATGTTTTCGATTGATTGTTTTCTGTTATCAATAGAGATAAGTTTATGTTATGTTTACGTTTACGCTCATGCTCAAGTTCACGCTCAAGCTCAATTTTACGCTTACGCTCAAACTTACGTTCATGTTTACGATCACTTTAATGCTCACTATGACTTTCCACACTTATGCTTATGTTCATGTTCATACTCACGCTCATAGTCACGATCATGCTAAAGTTAACGTTGATGTTTACGATCACTAAAATTCACGCCTACGCTTACGTTCATGCTCAAACTTACGTTAATGTTTACGCTCAAACGTATGTTCATGTTAACGATCACTCAAATGCTTACTTTGACGTTTACGCTTATATTCATATTCATGCACACGCTCATAGTTACGATCATGCTCAAGTACACGTTTATATTTACGCTCAAGTTTACACTTATTTTCACACACACGCTTACGTTCGCGCTCACGTTCATGCTCACTTTTATGCTCAATTAAAGCTCATGTTCACATTTATTTTCGCGTTCATGTTTACACTTATCCAAACGCTAAAGTTCACACTTATTTTCGCGCCCACGTTTACGCTCACGCTCAAATTCATATTCACGCTCACGCTCACGCTCACGTTTACGACCACGTTCAAATACACGCTTACGTTTACGATTACGCTCACACCTTCGTTTACTCTCACGCTCAAAACATCAATTCCACCACTACCCACAACGAAAAAAATGACAATCTCTCGCCAACAACCCGGAAAAACCCTCGGAAAATCACACGCGCGAATTTTCCTCGGGAAAAATAACATTTTCGCAGCATACTGCGGCGCGGCGATCAATTTACATTACCGACAGCGAGATGAATTATTGATTCGGACCTTTGCATGTCGGGGGGGGGGGGCGCACGAGGGGTATGGGGGGGGGGGGTTCGAAAACAAAAAATCAGAAATTCGCCAAAGTTATTCAGGGTCGTCGTATCCTTCGGAGATCCTTTGTTTTCGACGGGCGCTTGAAAGCGCTTAAGTGTACTTTTGCGCCTGGGTACAAAGTGTCTAGGAAATATGGACGTTAGAAAAAAAGTGAATGTGATCGGGGAATTGTTATTGATAGAGTTGTGAATTATTGTTGTTTTTTTTTTGATGCAATAGTTTTGGGTGTTTATTGGGGAGAAAATCGAGTCATTTTTGTTCAGACGACTCATTAAATAGAAAGAGATTGGGATGGTTTTCATTGTTATAAATATCGATTTTAAAATTTGAGTAACAGAAATAAAAAAAAAAGGATTCGAGTGTCAAAAAATACAAAATCAGTTTTATGTCAGAAATATGTTCTATATGTCGTTGTCAATATAGTCATAATCCTTAAAAAAAAAAAAAAAACATTTTTTTTAATAATGTATATTAACGGCTAGTATTGGTTGTATGTTATATCATGTGCCATAATGGTAATTTCTTAAATGAAAAATGTATCTCAAAATCTCAAAAAAATGGCATAGGTCATTTTTTATTTTCGGTATACATTTAATGTGATTAAAGATTAAATTAAGTGATTTTGAGTTGGGTTGGGTCATGTTTTGAATTGACATTTTATTGAATAGAAACAGGTTATACAGTTATTGATATATGGGCGTTCGAAAACTTTTTTATATGGAATAAAATAGTTGTCTTTTGAATTGAATTTTTATTAAAAACTTTGGAAGTGTTTTGTTAGATTTATTTTATCATAGAAATTTTGTAAGATTTTATAATATATTGAAAAGTTACATTATTTTTTTAAATAAAATTATAAGAGTTGTGTGAATATAACAAGTGAGACGATACGTTTTCGATATATGTAATTAAAAAATATTTTATTAATAAAATAACAAAAGTTACGTTTACACAATCCCGCAAAGCAATTCGGTAATCTTTTATTCAATCCGACACATCCCATAATCGAATCCTCATTTTTTTACAAAATCAATTTGTTTCATCAAACAATTTCATTCATCAACGACAAAAAAATGATAGATCTCCCTCACAAACAGAAAACCCTCTTGAATAAAACAAAGCACATTTTGAAATCGAACTAGCCGAAAACAAAAAAACTACTTTCCCGCAATCGGTCAAAACCAACGCTTTTCTCCCGCCGATGATTTCGATTTGTATCATCATTTCTAGGCGGGAAAACGGTGATACGTTTTTGTTTTCATCATCAATTGGCGTAGACACGTGTCAATTATCGACACTGCGATACTGAGTCATCAATCACCGCGGGAAAAACTCGTTGCTTTTTTTAACGAGACGTACGCACATTCTTCGCGAACGTTGAAAAAAAAAAAGTTTTCCGCTTTTCCGCAGTTTTCTGAATTTCGGGACGCTGTTTCGGGTGGAAATTGTCGTGTTCGATATTTAATTTGATTTTTTACAAATTTTTTTTGTTGTTTATATTTTTAAGTAGCCCTTTGAGTTTCAATTGGTAATTGAATAAAGTTATTCCGCTTTTCTGCAGTTTTTTCAGATTTCTCTATTTCGGGTGGAAATTGTCGTGTTCGATGCTTCATTAGATTTTTTTTATGCTTACAAATTTTTTTTGATGTTTGTATATTAGTATATTATTAAATAGCCCTCTGAGTATCAAAAGATCATTGAATAAAAGTATTTTAAATTTTTCGCAGAGTTTAGGGACAATTTTTTAAATGGAAATTGTCGTGTTTGAAGCTTTGTTTGATTGTTTAATTTTTTTGGTATTTGAATATTAGTATATTGTTGGGTTGTTTGTTGAGAATCAACGGATGCACTTTGAAAAAAAAAAATTGTTATTGTATTGTAAAATAGTTCTATCAATAAATAGAGCATGAAATATTGACGTTTTTTCGTATGAGCGTTATTGCAAACAAACAGTTCGATAAAAATCAGGTATTATATATTAAGAAAGACGAATATTTGAATTTGAGTATTGATAAACATAGTATAATATATAATAACGGGAATATAAATTCAAAAAATATATATTTTTTATCATCAATAGTAGATATTAATTCATCCACATTTGATGAAAATTTTCTATTCACTAGAGTAATTTTCGTTTCTACAAATTTTTTAATTACACTCGTCCATTCAATCCTTCATTTTTAATATATCACATGTCCATAAAATATTTGCTCTATAAGCACATACATACAATATTATTCAATTCGTTTCAATTGAAATTCATTTGAAATATTATTTTTTTCATTTAATAGAAAACTGTTTTAAATTTATACGAAACATAAAATTTACACATGTGAAATGTATAATATATTTTTTTTGCGTACACGTTTTTTTTCATAATTTTTTGATTTGTATATTTCTGTATGTTAATGATTCAGAAATTTAATATTTATAGAATAAGAGTATAACGAATTTTGCATTTTTTTTTATTCAAATGGATATGCATATAAATATTCTATTAGATACTTCAAAAGGTTTTGATGTAATGAATAATAAATATTTTCAGTGAAAAGCACGTGAAACTAGGGATAGAAAAAAATTTTCAAGTACAACTTTCACATATCATAAAATTCAATTTCGATATGTTTCCAACGAAAAGTAATTTAAATTTTTTAACAAAATTCATTTTCAAAGTCAATACATTAAAAAAAAACACACATAAGATTCCATACTTCAAACGAGACGAGCTTTTCTTCAACTTTTCCTTCGAACGAAGGAAGAAAAAAAAAACGAAAATCAAAATCTCCTTATCCTCAAAGCGCCATTTGCCAGTGGCCGGTTATTTAATTAATGGCCAAGTCACTATGGAGAGTGTAACAAGGCAAAGTTCTACGGTGTTTCCCAGATTTTCCGGAAAAGCGACCGCCAGTCCGGAACGGAAATTATTTATTGCTTATTACGCGAGTTTCCTCTCCGGCCTTCGTGTGTGCGTCAGTCTAGTATGAATATCGACTTTAGCAAAATAATACAGGGTGTTTGCGAATTAATATGTTGCAAATTATCGATTTTTAAAATTAATTTATATAATATCGAATCAAACATTACTAGGCATTAGACATTATTATGAGTGCTAGTATAAAAATGTGATGTGAAAACATGACCATATTTTATGCTCATTGTGGCATATCACCTTTAAAAAAAAATAGACTAAATAGAGTATATCATAATTTATATAAATATTTCAAATAATGTCAGTAAAAAATTTTGAGTCGGTGGAATTATTGATCAAATATTTATTGGAATTTTTCGCATATTCGGATAAATTTCGGGCTTTGGTAAAAGATTTTTCAAAATTTAAAGTAATGTGTTTATTTCAAATTTTGTATAAAATTGATAAAATTGCTTCTGACACTTTAAAATGGATACTTTTTTTATATTTCTTATTATGAATATTAGAATTGATCACAAGATAAAAACTGTTAATTAAAAATAGGCAACTATGAACAAAATTATTATGAATAAGAAAACAATAAATTTATCAGTTACATAAAATTGATAAAGCACTAGTATCTATTAAAGTTTTTGAAAAAAAATATTTGATTATCAAAGCAACAATCCTGAATTGTGCCTTGTTGAGTGGACCTGAATTGTATTCTAAAGTGGACCTCCCTATTACAAGATTGGCAAGTTAAAATATGTGTCAATAGCGATAAAGTTCATGGTCAAAATATTGATTATCAAGTAAGACTAACATATTGATTCATATAATTCAGTCTTTTATAGTCTTTGGCTTTTTCTAAAATTAAATTTTGCCATAGAAAGATGTTTTCGATTTTTCTGATATCAATCTAATGTACCGAAGAAGAAAGTATTCTGCAAAAATCGCTCCAAGACTTTTCGTAAGAATGATAATACTATGTAAATTAATATATAAATTTAAAAGATAACCTTTCTAAAATAAGAGTAAAAACTAACGTGTAATTCTAAAAGTTCAGTTTTCACAGATAAATTCCATGAACAAAGTTGTCACAGTGGTATTGGGTGACTAACGAAAAACTGACGGGTTGGGAAAAGTCATAACTTTCATTTTTTTATTTCATTATTCATTTTCGATCTATTTTATAGTATTTTTTTACAAGTTATAGAACATCGTTTGAGATAAAATGGATACATATGACGTCTAGCAACAATTAAAAAAAATCATTAAATTTTTCTGTTCCATTCAAAGATCAATTATCGAAATTCAGAAGAAACATCACCAAACAGAACATTTTTTAGGTATGCAATTGATGTTGACGTGTTTCTCTGCAATTTTAGTACCCCAAAGTCAGCAGTTTGGTCTGTCATACTTAATCATTTTAATCTCCAAAATTTTTCTCTAACCTCTAAAACATAATAAAAGATTAAAATGACCAAGTCATGACTTTTCCACATTTCTCAGTAGCCACCCTATGTAATAAAACGCGCAAAATCCAACCAACAAACGCACCCATGGGACCAAATTGCACATGTACTCCTCGACCAACCTTCATTCATTTCAACCTTCAAAATTTTCTCAATAGCCTCTAAAAAATGATTAACAACGAACAAACCATGACTTTTCCAAACCCATCAACCTCTCATTGCCCACCCTGTGCAATAAAACGCTCAAATTCCAACCAACAAACGCACCTACGGGACCAAACTGTACATGTACTCCACGATCACCCTGTAGTCATTTTGATCTTCAAAATGTTCTCAATAATCTCAAAAAAATATTAAAAATGAACAAACCATGACTTTTCCAAACCTATCAACCTCTCAGTGCCCACCCTGTGCAATAAAACGCTCAAATTCCAACCAACAAACGCACCTACGGGACCAAACTGTACATGTACTCCACGATCACCCTGTAGTCATTTTGATCTTCAAAATGTTCTCAATAATCTCAAAAAAATATTAAAAATGAACAAACCATGACTTTTCCAAACCTATCAACCTCTCAGTGCCCACCCTGTGCAATAAAACGCGCAAATCCCAGACGCACCCACGGGACCGAACTGCACATGCACTCCACGACCACCCTGTGCCCCGCACATACACACATGCCCATTATTTTTTTACGTATCAAACCTGATGTTTGTTTTGGGCCGCGGCCGTGCCCCTGAATACATTATCGCTTTATGGCCGGGACGCGGGGATTCGAACCGGGCGCATAGTTTCGCGAAAACTGCGCACGGATTTTTATGATGGTTGCCTTTATTACCATAAAAGGGCCGTGACGTTTATAACGGCGCCGATGCGTTCAATCTCGTATTTTTTTTCATGGGAAAATTCGGACGGTGTTTGTTAATTGAGTTTTCCGTTTGAGCTTTTCGATTGTTGGGAAGCTTGCTGATTTTGGGGGGGGTTGATTGATTTTTTTTTATGCATCCAAGTCTGTTTTACATGAGGATATGTTTTAGAGACTACTGTGCAGTCTGTGACGTCATTTCATATATTTCCAAAGGGGGGAGGCCAAAATATTTTTTTTTTTCAAAGAAGCTTTTGGCAGTGATAATTTTATTGGGTACTAAGCTACCCAAAAGTAACAAAAAAAAAAAGTAACATTCATCAATCTAAAGTATTTTATTAGTCATTTGATTCATACTATTTTTTAAAATTTAGAGGGGGCAGTTGCCCACATGCCCTCCCAAATGATGTCCCCTGCTACCGTGTAAAAAAAAATGTATGGTGATCATATAAAAATTGAGAATAGGTTTGAAGTTATGTCGTAGACCATGTATATTATATCAGTCCATGTATATTTGACCCAATCTAATCTTACTTAATCTAACTCAAACCAAAAAAATTCGACTAAAACAAAACAAATTGCCAAAAAAAACCTGACCCAACACTATGTATTCATAACTGATCAAAATATAGATGGATTGAAATACAGCTGGATTGTAACAAGAATATTTGGATAGAACTTCTATAAGTGTTTTCATAAATGCAAAATTTATTGTAAAGTGTCGTGATTTGATATATTGCAAAATTTTATTTTAATATATGCGATACTTAAACTTTTAATTCTTTCACTCAAAACAGTGTTAGTTACTTTGGTGGAAGCTGCATAATTAAGCACTAAGTGTACTAAAATATGCATCACCTTCTTCAACAAGCTTTGTAAAGGCTTGTTTTTGAAGCATACTATCATTTAGTGTAATATTTTATTAATTCAAATATTTTCGTATCATATCGATAGTAAATTTGATATTCAAATAACATTCACTCAAAATAACGTAAGTTCCATTAACGAAAACCGCATAATTTGAGCACTTATAGTGCATTCACTTATACTTTTCCAAAATCAACAACACTGTACAGATTCGATTTCAAAACATAATCATATATTTATTTGAAATTTCCCAAAATATATCCATAATAATTGTATTATTTATTCACAATAACATAATCAATGACAACATACGAAAAAATGGCGTACTTTATTTTAATGAAAATCCGCTTAATTGGGCACTATAAAAGAGTGAATTCACTCAAACATTTTTAAATTCAACACATTCTATATAGAATCAATTAAAAAAACACATAATCGCTTATTTATTCGGATATTTTAAAAATATATTGATGATAAATATAACATTCGAACAATATAAATTCGAAATAACTTAATTTTCTTTAACGAAAACCATGTGATTGGGCACTAACAACAAGAATGATTCTTTCAAACGTCTCAAATTTCCAAATAGACTCAATTATTTATTTATTTGAATGTATTAAATATATTCTATTAATATAATATTCGAACAACATTTATTTAGAATATCGTAAGTTCCTTTAACGAATATCGCGAAATTGGGCACTGAGAGTGATTCTATCAAACGTCTCCAATTTCAAAACACGCAATAATTTATTTATTTGAATATATTAAACTAAAAATAAATATATTCCATTGATACAATATTCGAAGAACATTTGTTTAAAATATCGTAAGTCCTTCTTAAGAAAACCTCGTAATTGGGCACTGAGAGTAATTCTTTCAAACGTCTCCAATTTCAATACAGACTCAATTCTAATGCTGGCCATACACGCTACGAGAAATCGTTACGATAAAACTGTACAGTTCGAAGGTACGATTTATCGCTACATGTATGTATGTAAAACTGTACAGTTTTATAACATACATGTAGCGATAAATCGTACCTCAGTTTTATCGTAACGATTTCATAAAACACATAAAACACATTATTATTATTTTTTTTGAATGTACAATATTAAAAATCAATATATTTATACAATATTCGAACAGCATTTATTCAAAATAGCGTAAGTTCCTTTAACGAAAACGCCGTAATTGGGCACTGAGAGTGCACTCGCATATGCACCCCCGACTTCGACGCCCTCTACTTCCCGGATTATGCAGAGTCGGCATGTAAAGCGAGTCGACACACCTCTCAAAGGCGGCAAAAATCCAATTTGGCAAATCGAGACTGCACCGCAGCAGTCACTGTGCAGTCGGGCTGCGAAAAAAGACCGACGGAAAGTCGGGAAATATTCCGCCGAATGAAAATTCGACGTCTCTCTCGTCGCCTAAAGGATTCTGTCTGTTACACAGGGAATGTTTTCAGCTGAAATTTATACCACTTGGATGCGAATGTGTGTTTTCATATTCGGTAGAATGATTTATTATTTGAAAATTTTTTTTTGTATTGATATTGATATTTTTATTTTAATAAATGCGTAGAGCTCTCATTGGAAGTTTTGTATATAATAATCATGAATTTTATCTATTTAATATACACCCGATCTTCTTTTTACATGGAAGATACGTTTCAGAGACTGCCTTGAAAAAAAATGTATGATATCCATATAAAATTTTGAGATAGGTTCCATCACTATATTTGGATTGAACTTCCATCCAAATGTTCTTCATGAAAAATGTGTAATGCGAAAAAATTTCGCCATGTAAAATCATCAAACAATATCGAAAATTTTTATTTAATAACTATACGAGTAATTACATACATATAATTATAACAGTATACTGCACCAAATCTTACCATTGTAACATAATAATACATTTATTTTTATACCGCGTTAAAACGAAAAATCCGTAAAAAATTATCGGTTCTTTTACCTTGAATCGTGTTATTTCAGAACCGTGCAAAAAGAGGATTGGGTTACATAAAAGTGATAGTTTTATTACAAAAAAAAATAATAAAAAATTATATACGTTTCAAATCATAAAAAAACAGACCCAATTCCAACTTCATATAAATCGACGAGTCTATGGAAAAAAATTAAATTTTCTCTCACAACCCATATTAACGTCCTTTACGACTCGAACACATTCCCAAATCGTCCATAAAAACGGCAAAAGTATCAAAAAAAAAATAATAATACATATGTATGTATATATGTACATTCACACTACAAATACACGGACACGTCGAAAGATCCATAAAGCAAAGCATTATACAAAGTAGCAATCCGATTTTATAACGCTCGGAAAATTCCCGATACAAGACAGTGGAAGGCAGTAAACGTAAATCCGATCGAAGCTGCAGACTCGGGGCCCTTCAAAAAATAATAAAAATGGCGATTCTGTCCCGCCGGTGGGCGGCATCTCGAGTGGGCGGGCTCAAAGGGAAGCCCGGGATTCTTCCGGCGCGGAAAAAGGGGAAAATTCCGGGAAAATCCCGCGGAAAATGCGCCCGCGAGCGCGCCGCTTGATCGAATAATGATTGTTGCGGTTGCGAATCGTTCGTTTTTCGATTTTAGTGTCGTCTGCGATGCGTGTTTTCTTTTTTTTTATTGACGATTTTTTTTTTTTTTAAATTCGGTAGTGGAAAATGTTTTTTTTTTTGCCTTTGGCGTACTTTGAAGTCGTTACGTATCCGTTCGAGAGGTTTGAATGTTTAAATAATGAATGAAATTATTTTTAATTTAAATATAAATATCTAATAAGTTTTATCCAAATGATGGAACCTATCTCCATTTTTTTATACCATAAATTTTTAACATTTTTTTACATACATACATACATACATACATACATTTTTTTCTCTGAAACGTATCCCCCGTGTAAAAAGAGGATTGGGTGTATATTTTGGCATTGTTTTTCTATGAAATATTGTAAAAAATATGGATTGGATATAGTATTTGTCATGCAATGTTTATCTAATTGCGTTTTCCATTAAAAATAAAAAATAATGTGAGGGTTTTATGAAATTCAAACTAAATTTGACATCCGTATCAAAATGATATTATCAACTATCAACTCTCTAAGTTTCATCTTCTAAAATGAGATATTTTATGATTTATGAAACTGAGTCATACATCTTTGGTCCTCAACGCTCTTTTTAACCACATTGCAATACTCTAGTTTCAACAATACAAGTCTTTCTCAATATTCCATAGATATATCTTAAAACACGTTAACTATCATATTTGACAGATGACTTTAAACATTTAATTTATTTTAAAACACTAATAACGGAAGAAAATTTACTAAACATTGACAATAAACTTCATTGATAAAAATTGACATTAAACTTCACATAAAAATGCAATTTTTTTTCAATTTTTATGAAAAATTCGATCACACAAACATCGCGTACCAAATATCTTTCGTTAAGTACCAAAAAATGAGTTTATTTACGATTACTTTAAAGTTCATAAGTACGAAAATAAACTTGTCGTCAACTTTTCAAATTAGTCCGAGTGCTCGAAATATAAAAAGTAAATAATCTGAAGACTCATCTATCGGTACAACATACCGTGTAATATTTTGAAAGTTGACGCGCATAAACGTCATCCGGAAGAGTTTAGTGTCGTCACTGGATGACTTGTCGTAAAAATTTAACGTTGCGAACGTTAAACTCAGTTTTCCAATCGACATATATGTATATACACACCCAATATATGTCATATATACAGTTTATAGCCGTCATAATGTGTATCGGATAAAGTAGTAGTTAAATGTTCGATTTCAATAATGCGCAATGTGGGCAAAGTTTCACTTTCGAATGATGGGAAAATGTCGTACATGTAAAACGGTAATCGATGATCATTTATATTTAGCGAGGCCTTGATCTTATTGACACCTGCCAGTTGCAATGGTCTTGAATAACCATTTACTTGTGTATATGTGGAGTGGTAGGGTAACTATTTTTTTGTCGTAAAATTGGGATAGTAAGAAGTTAAATTTTATCATATTTTTAATCAAAACCCAACGTTTATATTATCGTAGGTAGTTTCAGTATCAGTATCACTTAAATTGTCGACTAATATTAAATTCATTTTTTGTATCGTAAATATTAAATTTCAGTTAAAGGTATAATCATCGAAATCTATCGTCTCTCTACTATTTGTGCATATTTGAGATTAAAAAAATACTGTTGAAAATAATGTAATTATCATGAGAGTAACTTGTATCGTTTAAATACAAATTTCAATTAAAGGTATAATAATAATATTTTTTAAACTATTCTGTACATATTTGAGCTAAAGAAATTTTACAGTTAAAAAAAACCTTACTAGCGACAATGTGACAAAAATGCATGACCAATCAATACTACAAACTAACTTTTGCATAAATGTACAGAACTAAAACCATATTTTACAAAAATTACCTGCCAAAACTCATCGGTTCTAAAAAAAACCTTGAAAAACGGTAAAAAATTACAGTTAAAAAAAAAAGTAACTAGTGACAAAAATGCAAAACCAACTAATGCTCCAAACTCACTTTTACACAAAAGTACTACACTAAAACCCCATTTCACAAAAATTTCCCGCCAAAACTCACCAGTCCCAACGTATCCTTGAAACACGTTAAAAAATTACCGTTGAAAAAAAACCCAACTAGCGACAAAATGACACAAAGACCAACCAACGCTCCAAACTCACTTTTACACAAATGCACTACACTAAAACCCCATTTCACAAAAATTTCCCGCCAAAACTCATCAGTCCCAACGTATCCTTGAAACACGTTAAAAAATTACCGTTGAAAAAAACGCAACTAGCGAAAAAATGACCCAAAGACCAACCAACGCTCCAAACTCGCTTTTACACAAATGCACTACACTAAAACCCCATTTCACAAAAATTTCCCGCCAAAACTCATCAGTCCCAACGTACCCTTGAAACACTGTCACCCTACAGCCCGCTTTTGGTCGATCCTCGTCCACGATGAAGATGGAATGAGTCGGCAGCTGGCCACAAGGAGTCCCACGTGCCACGCGCATTAATTGGCAGGTGAGAAAAGGAAGGCAGGTGCTCTTGTTTTGCCAGCTGCTGCCCTCTTAGGTGGATTTATACGCGTTTTATTCCAGTCCGAATGTGTTAACGTCTGCGATAAAAAACCGCGTATTTTCGGAGCCGATTTAGAAGCCGGCCATAAATCCGGGGATGGTCTCTTAATAGGATGGATGCAGCTTCGGTTTTTTTTAAAGAAATGTTTTAGTCTATTATAGTATATGGTTGAGTGTTTATGGATGTTTTGGAAGAATCGTTTAAAATAAAATATGATAGAGTCTAAAATATTTATAGTTTTCTTTTGTGGCTTTTAAACTTTTAACTGCTTATGTACCTGAAGAGCATTTGGGCTCGTAGCGGTTGCTTTGCACTAGTATTACAAGTGCACTGGTGCACACGCCATGTATGAGTACATACTATGTTATTATGGGCTTGCTTAACATTTGGGCTTGTGACGGATTTCTTGAAAAATAAACTGGGCACTTAAACCTAGCTTGAAATAATCGCAGGTTATTCAACCAAGCGAATCAAATCCAACCTTTTGAATTTCAAACTAAACCTTTTATAAATCAAATTCGACTATCAAAAATGTATTTTCTTCATTTATTTATATATTTTTTATGATTTCATGTATAATATAAAAAAAACGTTAGTATTAATTTTCAGATTGACTTATTAAAAAAAATATTTATGTATATCTGTAAATATTACCAACTGAAATTATAAGTTGAATTGAAGAATAGAATGTATTTCATTGATTGCAATGAAATTTTTTTTAGTAAAACTTTTCAAGGGTTGAATTTGATGTGTAAAAGGTTTAATTTGATGTTTAAAAGGTTGGATTTGAAAAAAGGTAGAATTTTATTTAAAAAAGGTTGAATTTGATCTGTATAAGGTTAAATTTGAAATGAAAAAACTGTATGATATCAATCGTAACCACAAAAATTGTTTTTCACGAGCGTTACCACATAAGTAGATAAATTGAAGAAAATTGCTTAATTTGTTTATCATGAATGTTTATGATGTATATTTATTGTCAAATTATTATCAAAAAGAAACCCACCATCTCACCTATTACATACAACCTACATTATACCTACTTTTAAAATTCGTATATAAAAAAATAGAAAAAAAAACATACCATAATTTATATAAGGACACAAATTCCGCAACACCATCAAATACAATGTTTCCAAATAGCAACCACGTACGCGAATAAAAATAACTATCGTAAAAGCGAACTCAATATAGTGCCGACTTTATTTTTAGTATAGTCCTGGCGGGAAAAAAAAACATACCCACCCACCATAGGGTATACATGTACCCTAAGGGTTGAAACCGCCATAAAATGGTCGGTCGCCCAAGTGACACGGGCTGGACATTATATGGACGTAAGGGCCACCGCACGTGTTGTGCCATCCTCCTTTGCGCATTCATCTCTTTTCTCCAAAGTGTGCCTGTAGGTGTGGGTGGGATGTTGAGGAATCGTGGCGATTCGGAGAGATCGAGAGTGGTGGGTGTTGGTAATTATGCGGGTTTTTAGATGTTGATGATGTTTTTTTTGTAACTGTGAATGGTTTTTGTAATGATGGAATGGTTAGGAAAATATAGACATGTCGCTTTGAGGAAATTGGTGATAAATTTTGATGTTATGGATTTTAATAAAATGACAAAAACTCTTTGTTAGCATAAAATTTTGCCTGAGGTCAAAGGTTACCGAAAAAGGTTTTTTGTAAATATTTCGTTTACTGTTACTTTTTCAGAAAAATATTGATAGTCAAATTTGTAAGTTAGAAAATTTCTACGAAAAAAATATTAAGATATCTATTCGTAAGAGTAACTGTTTTGGGGAAAATTGGATTAACAGAATTTCTGAGTATTTTTTCCCGGGAATATTATAATTAGTCTCAGGTTTAAATGTTTTATTATATAATTAATTAAAATCCATTACTGTGATTTACGAGAATGGTTCAAAGCCATAATTCGAAATCCGCGAATCATAATTACATCCAAAAATACTCCACATCACTATATCAAAAGCTTTCATACGCACAAAAAAGTTTACCCCCCAAAAAAATCACATAAAATTCGCACTACACCCAATCCCATTTTAAAATCACACCTAATTAAAAAAAGCGTCAAACTCCACCCCCGATAACTCATCGAACGAAATCCACTAATCAAAAAACTCCACAACACTATACCAAAAGCTTCCATACGCACAAACAAATTTACCCCCCAAAAAATCATACAAAACTCACACTACGCCCAAATTATAATACATCTAACCCCATTTTAAAATCACTCCTAATTAAGAAAAACATCAAATTCCACCACCGATAACTCATCAAGCGAAATCCGCGAATCAAAAAACTCCACAACACTATACCAAAAGCTTCCATACGCACAAAAAACTTTACCCTCCAAAAAAATCACATAAAACTCCCACTACACCCAAATTACAATACATCTAACCCCATTTTAAAATCACACCTAATTAAGAAAAACGTCAAACTCACCCCCGATAACTCATCGTCTGAAATCCGCGAATAGATCTGAAACTCGTCCCCGAAAAACGCCAAAAGTGGACGTTTCCGAGCGAAAAGCGGCCTTGCGTCCAAATTAGTTTTCCGGCGCGTTCCGCTTGAATATTAATTAGCGGCCCGCGTGAAATATTTAGTAAATTTTCGGGGCGCGGTCGTAAAATTCGCCGCCGGATTTTGTCCCGAATTTATTTCGCCCTCTTTTCGGGTCGTATTTAAATTGCGGTCGGAATTGCGGGGGACGGACATCGGCAGACGTGCGCGTCCGCACAATTAGGCCAGCAACGGGTTAACAACTCTTACTGTATGTGCAAGAAAAAACTTTTGGCCCACATATGCTTGTTTGTTTTGGATATGTGAGATCGTTTTTATTTATGGTTTTATTTTAGGGATTTTTTTAATGTTGTCACTAGGAATCAGTGACGTTTCGATGGCATAGAAAATAAAGCAATGCGTAATGTGGGTAAAATAAATTTAGTAATGAATTTTTTTCTTTATCGAAACATATTCGATAATTAAGGCAATGTCTAATGGTGGCAAAATAAATTTAGTTGTAAATATTTTTCTTTATTAAAACTTTCGACAAAAAATTAACAAGACAAAAAAGACAATAGAAAAAAATTGACTAGGGTAAAAGAGTAAATAAAAATTAACAAATTTGTGTTTCGGAGTAAATTTACGGCGTGAAAATATGATTTAAAATTACTAGAATTATTATAAAAAATCGTTTGAACTTTGAACTATATTTCTAGAGAAAGCGATATTTTGAACTTTGACTAATGGCGGCATATTGTATCGGGATGTGCTAGAAGTATCAAAATTGATGTTATTTATCGTCATTTACCGTTGTGTGACTAGAATGAAAAATATATTATTTATAGTGAAACCTCGATTTAACGTTTCATTTGCACTAAATTTTCGTAGTGTCGAAAAATTAATTTTTAAAATTTTATGCTTCAATTCTACGTTTTTCCTGTAAAAGCAGCTTTTTTTGTTGGTCCCTTTAAAAACGTAAACATGAAGTTTCACTGTTTTTATAATTTAGAACGAAAACTAAAAAATTACTATTTGAATATACCGCATTTTATTTGATAAGTTTTATAAAAAAAATCCATGATGTAATTATTATATATGGACAAAAAAGCATAAAATAATAAATAAATTAAATATAATTATACAAATATAGTTTCATACATAATATACATAATATAGATTCATTCACACAAAGAAATATTTCGATTTGAATTTTTTGTATAATATTTAAGAAAAAAAAAAATAGGTCATTGGTAGATAAGAGACTTTTATGTAAAAACTATTCAAGAAAATTTGTTTAGAACGTATTACATGGACTATATATTATTTTTGTATTTATTTTTAATGATTTAAGATGCGTTTAATATATTTGAATATTTTTATTGAAAATTTTTCGTGCGTCTGCATAATAAGGACAGTAATGGGTTAATAACTTTTGTTATATGGCACGGAAAAAACGTGAGCGCATACATAAAATTTGGTTCCGAATATATATATATTTTTATCAAGTATTTATATTAATTATAATATTGATAAATAATTTTATTAATCATTATGAAATTTTCTGTTTATCAATATTTATTACGTTTTTCATGAAAAATTCAAACAATAGCGTGCTTCTTGTGAAATTTAATATAATCAATTGATATGTTGTCCCATTATGTTGATATTAAAAAATTTAATATTTAACGTCACCTGTCAAATATGATGATGTTTCTTTGGATATATCTAAATAAAGGCTGGGAAAAACTTGTATTGCTGACACCAGAGTGTCATTATTTAGGTAAAAAAGACCGCAAATGTAAGTTTCGGTTTTGTAAATCATAAAAGAACTCATTTTAGAAGATGAGAATCTAGTAGTAGCTAATTAAAAAAATAGTTTTGATACGGATTTAAAATGTTTAAATTTCACAAAAAACGCAAGATTTTACTCTTTTTTCATAATTATACAAATTGTGTAGTGCCAATATTGATAAAAATAAATAAAAATTTTACCAGATTTAAAAAAAAATTATATCGAAAATATAAAAATTAATATATTCCACTAATCATCATAGTCATTCATCCGATCGCATATCACTAGTACATATACCCATCCCATCCACATATTCACACCCCATAATTTCCAGGCCATACACACGCACCCGCACCCCCCGCCCCGCCAGGAGCAATTAACCGACCCTTTGTTTTGCGAAATTGCCCGGCAATAATTAAAAAACGGATCGCCGTTTCAGCCAACAATGCACTTTGTTGCACCGATTTCGAAAAAAGAGGAACTGCAGACAGTGCAGGGGTGGACTGGGGAGAGAAATGGCTCGTGAGAATATGCATGAGCGGGCGCGTTGATTGCCGGGACAACCCTCCGGACACTGCTAATCTGGGGTGAAATTGGACAGGCCCGTGCTAAGGGTGTTAACCCGTTTCGAACGTATCACTCGCTGTAACGAGTTTGTTCGAATGATCTGTGTGTTCAGGGAAAAATTAGTTGATCGAAAGGTCAGGATTTGTTTTTTGTGGGGTTGGTTAGATTTGGAGTATATGTCAGTATATATATCCCTCGATTTACACGGTAGATAGGTTCCTGAGAAAAACGTGTATATCGAAATTGTATATTTTTTAATGTAAAATCGTGTAAATCGAAAAGTACACAAAAAATGCATAATTTGGTGGTTTTTTCAAACTTTCTAAATGATCTCAAATTAATAGGTGACTCTGAACATGTACATATGTATACACGAGTACTCGACGGATTACTCACTAGTTAGTAATAATTCGAAAAAAAGAATACATATATTTTTATTCTCTTATGGTCATCGCCGACTGGACGGTTAAATGGGCGGCGACCTTAATTCTACAAACATGAAAATACTCAAACTATTCAAAATCCATAAAAATATTCCGACTCTCAACAACAAATCGGAAAGATCTCATTTCCAACTCACAGATTGTGAGTATCTTAAAAATTCCGCATTGTCTCCCATATACCCGACACCGCCAATGCAATATTAATACATTCCGAACAAAGCGAAGAATCAACAACGAGTACCCGGCACAAAGTCGACGAAAGGAGCTTTGGCGCGGAAGTTTCCGATAGTTGAGTCTCAGAGCTTTCGTTCTTATTGAAAACTTCGGTCGACAGCCTTCCAGGGTCCGGGGCCTTTTTTAAATAAAGTAATTACTCGCAATAAATCTTGAAGACAGGTCATGATACCCGGACCGTGGGGCGGAGCGCAGATGGGTCTCGGACGTCACTCAAGTGTCATGTCATATATTAATTACTCTTTGGCCTCCTACCATGCTTTTTTCGCAGTGCCTTCTCTAGTGAGTTTGGTCACCTGTGATTCGCGTTTTTGCCCGGTCGTGAAAAAGTTGGCGGGCGTGATTGCCGGTTGATGGTGGTTGATGCGGATGTTGGGTTTTGGGTGTTTTTTTTTAGGATAGGAAATGGGACAATGTTTTGTCGGGGACGAATGGAATTAGTTGTCGGACATGGACAATAAATAATTTGTTATAATATTTCGAGATTTTTTCGCAGTGCCTTCTCTAGTGAGTTTGGTCACCTGTGATTCGCGTTTTTGCCCGGTCGTGAAAAAGTTGGCGGGTGTTATTGCCGGTTGATGGTGGTTGATGCGGATGTTGGGTTTGGGTGTTTTTTTTTGGGATAGGAAATGGGACAATGTTTTTGTCGGGGACGAATGGAATTAGTTGTCGGACATGGACAATAAATAATTTGTTATAATATTTCGAGATTTTTTCGCAGTGCCTTCTCTAGTGAGTTTGGTCACCGGTGATTCGCGTTTTTGCCCGGTCGTGAAAAAGTTGGCGGGCGTGATTGCCGGTTGATGGTGGTTGATGCGGATGTTGGGTTTGGGTGTTTTTTTTTTGGGATAGGAAATGGGACAATGTTTTTGTCGGGGACGAATGGAATTAGTTGTCGGACATGGACAATAAATAATTTGTTATAATATTTCGAGATTTTTTCGCAGTGCCTTCTTTAGTGAGTTTGGTCACCTGTGATTCGCGTTTTTGCCCGGTCGTGAAAAAGTTGGCGGGCGTGATTGCCGGTTTGGTGGTTGGCGGATGATTGGGATAGGAAATGGGACAATGTTTTGTCGGGGACGAATGGAATTAGTTGTCGGACATGGACAATAAATAATTTGTTTGATTGCGGATTTTGTTCGCAGGTTTGGAGTTTGGTTTGATTTTTTTGGGATCGTGAAAAAAAAAAGTTGGTGGGAATTGCCGGTTGATTGGTTGGGTTGTTATGTTTTTGTCGAGGACAAATGGAATTGGTTGTCGGACATGGAAAATAAATAATTTGTTATAATTTTGTATAATATTAAAATTTATGCTTGTATGTGAATGTTTTTCGACAGGTGCAAAATATTTTGAAAACAGCTTACGTATTGTACTTAAAAACCCGATTTGAGTAACCATTCAAATTTTGTTGTTTTTTTATACTAATTAAATTGGAAATCGTTTTCAAAACAAAATATATTTATTTTTTTAATAATTTTTATGTTTGCTTTTTTCAAAATTTGTGTATTAAATTGATTTTTATTTTGTTTCAGGTATGTAATACGATTTTCATTTGAAGACGATATCTGAAAATTTTACACGTGAGTGCTTTCAATATTCAATTTGATCCCATATCGAAACCAATAAAATTTTCAAGTTATTTATAAATTGTTGATTTATATTGCTTTTTGAATGATTTCATCAAAAAAATAAATTCTGATTGTCATTATATTTTTATATAACTCTCAAAGTTCGAAAATCTTTTTTTTATGTGAATTAAAAATTTGATATTTTTATTAAAAAAAAATTTTTTTTGGACTTATGTCATTAATATCATTCATCATTAGAAACTTTTTAGTTATCCACTATTTTCAATTAATAAGTTAAGAGATATTTAATAAGATCAATAAACGAACAAGATTGATTCACATTAATTCAAAACGATTCCAATATTACACAAAAAAATATCAAAAAAAAAATCTAAACATTAAAAAATTAACGGCCACCAATTTCCTTATAACCGGATACTTATTTTTTGTCGAAATTCAAGCGCGAAAATCGAAGCGGCCGCGATTATCAAACAAAAAACAATTTAATCGCCCGAAGGGTTGACACCCTGTCGTTTCGACGTCCGTTTCGCAAGTGCTGCCAACCCTCCCACGCACACACTCGAACGTCGATCCTTAGAGTGACATTTTGTCCGGCGTTTTTGGCTTTGACAGAAACGGGCTCGAGTGCGGCAACGGGTTAACTCTGAAGTGCGCGTTTTGCGTGGGGCGTGTCGCGCGAAAACTCCCAATCAAAAGTTGTTTTTTTTTAATCGATGAGTTTTTTTATTTCAATCATATATAATTTTAATTTTCGTATTTTTTATAATAATGATTTTTTCATTCTTATGTATTTTTTATCTAGTTGTACATTTATGAACCATATATTTTGTTTTATAATAATGATTTTTTCAATCATATATTTTTAACAAGATATCCATATATGAACCACATGTTTTGATGATTAATATTTTAATGTCTGTTGATACAAAAAAGTTATCAATTTTTCAATAATTGTCCTTGATAATATAATCTTTTTTACCACATAATTATAGACCCAGGTATCATTTTTTTAAAAATCAATTACCGATGAATAATTATATTATAGTATATGTACTATGAATTTGACAATTGCTGATGTATTTAAGTTTATAGCATACAATTTAAAAAAAAAGTATGTGAGGTAACGACACCAGTGATTGACCATATACCTGTGGTTGACCACTTTTTAGAAAAATGTAAAAATTAAGGTTTTTAAAACGATAATCTTTCGGAAAGGATGCGTTAGATAAGGTGTAATAAACAGCTAAACTATCGCACCCTTTCTCTAAGATAATCGTTTTTAAAACCTCAGTTTTTACGTTTTTCCGAGAAGCAGTCAATTACTAGTACGTGTTCGTTACTAGTACTGGTGTCGTTACGATATATCATTAATTTTATATTATACATATTGAATTTTTTCCGGCTATTACTAGTGTGGCTGAATGAATTACGTAATTTTTAACGATTCGCTTTTTTTGAATAGTAAAATATCAGGGAGTTATAAAAATTACAAATTTGTTTGTCACTTTTGATTCTCCGATCCCCATACGTACATTTTCGTCCTTACAAAGGGTCCAATGGACTTTTCTTTATTGGCGTTGTTGTTATAATTACCCGAGGTTCTAAACGTGAAATTAACCTTTACACGTGGACTTCGTGATTGTACTGCTAGTTGGTACTTTATAATACCTAGCGTGTCGATTATTTTAATCTAATTATCTCTCGACAGAGTTACGTCGACGCTCAATACAATTTTTTTTTATAATTTAAAATACTACAAAGAGCCAATTACCAGAATTGAATATCTTTTAATCCAATTCCATTGAAATACAAAAAGAAAAGAAAGCAATGAATTGTAATATGAACCACGACTCGTACCCACCTGTCACACGCATATTTTTTAATTAACTCCCAAAAAATAGGGTCGCTTTCTTGAATTTATGGTCAGAAGGCAAGTAGCTGATACACACAATAGAATAGGGGACGTCTTAAGTAGAAAAGCAGGGGATGATGGAGCAGGGAAAGTGCACCAGCCCGTGACTCGAGGGAGTACCCCAGTGGTATTCAACATTCTTCATTCAAACAATGCCTATGTTTTTCTAAAGAAACAAAAAAGAAAACCCACACAATCAATCAATACTTCCACATTATAATAATAGAATCACCAAGCTTAAAATATGGTCTAAATTCAAATTTTATTTTTTGTACCTAGTTGGTTATCTATGACCCGGGTATGGAGTGAGGGTTCTGCACTTTTCGGTTCTGGATTCGAAAGAATCGGAACGAGAAAAGATAAGTCAGCGCGTGATTGATGGTAGATATGAAATGAAAAGGTCGCTAAAGTGAATAATATTAGGTTGGGTTGATTGTTGAGTGATGCTGGGGGTGGCGGCTCGGGGTTGATGACGCAAATAAGTGGTTGAAAGAATGTTAAAATTGGCGTTCTTTTATATTTGAGGAGTATTTAAATACGAGAATTTAATGAAGGTGCAGTAGAATCTCGATTATCTGGAATAAGCGGGGATTGAGATAATAGAAATGAGAAAATTATAAATTAAACCATTAAGCATTTTCTGAACGTATTTACAATCTATATATTGTTATTATTTTTGGTAATTTGAAACTGGCAAAATTTTTGAACATAACATAAAATCGCCATGGTAGTTTATTCATCAGTTTCTAAAATATTAATCAATGAAGTCATTATTTTTAACGCCAACTGTGAGAAGTTTTTTAATTCAAAAAATAAAATTCCTGTTAGTTTTCAGTTTGATCGCCCTCATAATTGAGTCTGTCATGAGTTAATATAATTTTGTTAAGTACTCGTTTTATGTAAAAAAATCATATCACCTGTTATTGAAAAAAAAAAAATTTTTTTGATCAATCTAGATCTAGATAAACAAAGTCCGGATAATAAAGGTTCTACTGTATATACAATTCGTAGGTACTTTAAAAACAAAATTAAATTAAATAAAAAAAAGTGATAATATAATTTTCAATGTCGAATCGAACTAACGCTGCTATAAAAGTTTCACAGAGAATCTTAACTAAACAAAAACGAATCTATGATAAAACGCAAATTTGCGTGTCAGATCAAATCGATTTCTCAACATCCTATCATTTTTTCCGGCCGATTGAATTTTAAACGTATTAACACGTTCGCGCACAGACACAACTCACGTACGAGCGCTAAGGCTGTATGATCCACATTTTTTTTTCATGACCCCGAGGCATTTAACCCGTCCCGTAATTAACCCTTTCGCTGCGTATGCGGAGCACACGCTCTCCGATTATTATATTATTTTATTTTTTTCAAATTATGCCGTATTGTGTTGTGTTATACGTTTTCCATATAATTCGTGGCGTGTCTACCGTTTTGGGGAAAATTTCATTTCACGGTTATAATTAACCTTTTTTTTCTCCCTCGGCGTTGTGTTTTTTATTATTATTATTTTCGTTTTGCGGCCGGTAAGGTTTCTTTTTGAACGGAGCACATTTTTATTGTTTAACGGTAACGAGAGTGAAGCTTTTTTCGGTAATTACGCGAAACGTTATTAGGCGCACAAAAATGTTGAAAAAAAAAGCGGAAAATAATTCAATAATTGATAAAACACTTCAGAATATATATTTTGTATAAGAAAAATATGCTCCGCTGAATTTCGGTTGTCGAATTTCACATAAAAGCTCACGTTTGCGTGTACATACAGAAGAATGGTTGTGCTTTTTTTTGGTTGTATCTTCGTCGTGGACATTTAAGTACCGAAATTTGTCACGCGAAAGCTCGAGCACAAGTGTGCGTACATACACACAGCTTCCAGATCTATTCGACTATTTTTTACCGAGCTCGGGTCGAGAGCCGTGTTATGTTGTTTTATATGTATTTTTTTCCCGTGTGTGGATCAAGACTACTTCACTACCTGTTTTTTGTCTATACCGCAGCTTTTTCGGTCAGATCTGCTTCGGCCGACCCATTTAACCCTACACGGGCGGACACGGGTCAGTAACGCCCCCGTAATGAAACACCTACTTTTTTCACCGTTCGATTCGTCCCTTTCTCCTGAAACGGTCCTGTTTCTCTCTCGCTTTCTCCACACATCCCACACGCTCGTTCTACATCCCCATAAATACGGATTTTATGTTCGCGCTCGTATTTGTTTCGGATTTTCCGTACCGATTTTTAACGCCGCCGTAATCCTCAAAGAACTCTAATTGAATTCGGATTAATCTGTTTTCGTATGATGGAGTCGTGACGTAATCGAATCAGAGGTGAAAATTAAGCCCATTGTTTGTTATCTAACATAATGATTGTTTGATAAATATTGGATTATTGCATAAGTCATGCGACGTTTTTGAAATTTAAAAAAATATTGACTTTTTTGAGTATAATTTGTAATATATATATTTTTTATGAATAAAATTATTATTTTTTTATATCATCATCATTATTATCGACCAGTTGTGTGTCCATTGCAGGAAAAAGTCTCCCCATCAAATATTGGGAGTCTAGGTTATATACCTTATCCGAGAGTTAGCCTCGTACCGATATTCTTTTATATAATTGGTTAAAAATGTTAGTGACTACACTTTTGTGCAAAATTATTATTATAATTATTATTTTTATGGACATTTAACGTATACGCATGATTTAATACATGTTATATCACTTTTTGTAGTGTATATATATTTTTTTGTATAGTAGATACATGTTTTTAAAAGATTATTTGAAAAAAAAAAATAATTTAAATGCATCAGTAAAAAGTTAAGCTATTAATGTAATGATTAATAGATGAATTTAAATCACACATCATGAACTTGAAATCAAATGAGAATAATTTGAATTTCAAACTTTTTTATTGGTATTAAAAATTGTGCATTCAAAAAAAAATTACATAATACATATATAATATAAAAAAAGCTTAATTTCGAACGCAATAAATCGAATCGATTTTAGATTTGAAAAAAATATATACGCAAATGCGCATTGGAAGAGAAGGGGTAGAGCTTAAACATGCCGTTCACATTCGCATCGAACGATCTCAATAAAAATGTAGGCAGCGCGTCGATCGGAATATGAATACCGGATGAAATAAAAAACGAATTCACATTCGCATCGACGCGTGCGTTAAACAACGCAAGCGGCCGTCGATGCGAGCGTGCGCGCATTAGCGTCCTGTGCTACTCAGGTACTAGGTCACATTCTAAACTCACTTTTCAGCGAACTCCAAACCGCGCCGCGCTCAGAACGCGCGCCACCGCCAGATGAGACCAGAACGTGGCGCACATTCGTGCGAATTTTTCGACATTACAAAGCGTTTCGGATGGGGCGTTATCGCGAAATGGCCGACGTTGACCTGTTGAGCCGTTTCGGTTTGATTAGTCGCTTTAATTAAGTCGGTTTCGATATTAATTATATGGCGCTCGTGTGGAAATTTACGGCGTCGTTAAGTGACGCGCGGTTAACGATTCCATCATATGCAGAGTGAAAGACGCACTTAACCTGTGAAATTGACGGGTTCGCGTATAAAGCGCGAAAATTTACAAGGGAGTTCGGTTGATTGAATTTGAAAATGTGTTTTTCGATTTGGTTGATTTGTATTTTCGAACAATTTTCATTATACTAGTGGCTGCAGAAAGACTGAAGGGTTTCAGAAAGTTATCTTCAATCTGGATAAAAGCGAATGGGAAAGTATTGGGGAGATCTTTGTCTAACAGTGGGATTGAGTGGCTGCTTGTGATGATGATGATAGAACATATTTTGGAAATTATAATGGATACATATGATATCCAGCAATGATCAAAACTCATTGAGCTTTTCTATTCTAGTAAAAGATAAGTTATTGAAAGTCAGAGAAAAACCGCATATTTTTGGAGATGAAATTGATAATGTGTTTCCTTGGAATTTTCAGTACCCCAAAATTATTAATTTTGTTTATTGATGTATGTTTTTAAATGAAAATGGGCCTCATCACTAATTATAAATTAATTTTGCATTAAAATATTATCGGTATTTGAGTTTCAATAATCGATCTTTTATTTGCATAGAAAAACTCAATGAGTTCTTAATGAGTTTTACTCGTTGCTGGATATTATACGTAGTCATTTTAATCTTTAAGTTTTTCTCTATAATCTGTAAAAAAAGAAAATAAAAAGATTAAAAATGAACAAGCTGTGACCTTTTCAAACTCTTCAGTCTTTCAGTGGACAACCTATATTTGTAGATACGATTTATATTACGAAATATTCAAATATTTTCAGATCGTATCATATTTAGACTTACTATTTTTATTCTTTAGTTCGTTTAAGTCATATTAGTTGATTTTGCTACCGTATACAAGTTATTTTTGTTACTTTTACCCAACAACACGTCTAGTTTCAATAGTCACTTAAGAACCATAGAATGTTTCCATATTTAAATATATTAGATTTTATTTTTAATGAATATAAAAAAAATGTATACAGTTGTCACATTTCAAATTCAACCTTTTACACCTCAAATTCAACATTTCACACTACAAATTCAACCATAGAAAAGTATTATTAAGATCGTTGTCATAGTATTCAATGAAATTTATTAAGATCATTCATCATATGTTATGAATACTATCAATTTAATTTACTAATATGAATTATTCTTGAATTGTTGAATCTAATGTGTAAAAAAAACTATAAGAATCATCACATTCACAATCGAACACATCCACCAACATAAAACTTCACCTCCAAAACTAACTACAACCCCACATCCCTCTGATCAATTATTACCAACATCCACCCACGTAACTCTTCCCCCCAGCAGAAAAACCCACAAATTTTTACACCCCCCTTAAACCCGCGATACGAACACCATCAACCTTCCCATATCGCAGAACAAGCCGCGAAACAACGTCTAAAATGTCTCCATTCCGAAAAACGAGCACCTTAAGAGAACCGCGGAACCCTTCCGCGACAGGTGGCCGCGGCGGGGCCCGTGCACCTGCCGTGTTCCATTTTTTTTGGGCCCGTCGGTGCCTGTTCGTGTTTCGTGTCCGCTCTTCGGCCAAGGACTATAATGGGATGTAAAAAATGCGGTGTGCTCTTCCTTTTGTGGGAGAATTCCCATCGGGGCGTTTGGGACCGAAGGGCGTTGGGTTGGAGAGGTTAGTTTTTTTTGGGCCATGGATAAAATGTTAAATTTTTATTAGTATGAATGAGAATTTTTTTCCAAAATATTTTCATGTAGTGACCATATAATGTGTCGCTTAAATAAATGAGAGTTTTTTTTTAAATTTTTCATGTAGTGATCGTATAATGTGTCGCTTAACTTTAGCTTTTTCGATTTTATGTTTTGTATAATAATAATAGTCGGTTTCTTTTTGTTTGTCTATAGTAACGTTCGATAAAATACACTAAAATATAATATTTGTTTTAATCCATGGCAGGGGTTTTTGCACGGGGGGTTAATGTCTGGGGGTTATTTTCACGGGGGGTTGATGTCCAGGTTTTTTTCGGGGGGGGGAGTAGTATGTGTCCAGGGGGTAAATGGCTTAGAACTAGTTTTTTTTACACTTCAAATTCAACCTTTTGAACTTCAAATTAATCCTTTTAATATGTATTGAAATATTTAATTAATCGCTTTGGCAACGGTTTTTCTAATGATTGAATTTGAAGTTTAAAGATTGAATTTGAAGTTAAAAAGGTTAAATATGAAGTTTAGAAGGTTGAATTTAAAGTGTAAAACCTGTAAAAGCAAACTGTTAATATTATATTTTGTTAAACGATTATGTCGTTTACTTCTAGGTATTGATGAGAATTGGTGTATTTAAATAAGGTTTTGATCCTCGAAATAAGTATTATGAATTCTGATTTTTTTTAATAAAATGGTTATGTTGATAGTATATAATCACATCCATATACTGACCATTCTATATAGTAGCTTCAGTCATTAATGAAGATTTATACCATTAAATCAATTTTTTATGTGAGGTACGAAATTTTCGATTCTTAAAATCAATTTAAATATTTATTGGTAATTTATTGAAACACAATTATATTGTCAAATATAAATGATCTAATTTTTTTTAATTTTTATACTCACATATTGATTACGACTTTTGGTGATTCTCACCTCATACATTTATATGACCCAAAACTGCCCGTTCGTTAAAGAAATTTATGTATCAAATATTTTCGGTTTCTCAATATTTGTCCGATTCTATGTGTTTATTTAGGTTTTTAAATTTATATTAAAATATATTTCATTTACAATTCACTTAACACGAATCGATTATTTTCTATACTACCAATCAACATTTTCAATACAAATAAAATTTTATTATTTTTTTTTATTTTTCTTAATCGATTTTTTTGGTTCGTTTTGCATTTTTTTTTAAATTAAATTTAATTTGGTTTTTTATATTGAATTGGATTCAAATAAATAAATAAACAATTCCAATAAAACCAACACATAATGCAATCAATCTTAACTCAAACACCAAAACTAACCATCAAAAAACCCCTCAAAAAAAACCTCTTCACATCACATTTTCATGAAAAATACCATTTTAATCTACGACCCCTAATTCACACGGAGATATTCAAAAAGTCCACAAACGACCCCCCTCACCCCCTAGAAGAGACAAATTCGGATCGGCCCTTATTACGAAAATCTCGGGGCCCCATTTTCGTCGGCCATTATCCGCCGCCGTGAATAATGATGATGACATAACCGCGGCACATACATCCCGCGAAAATAGGCGGGCAAATAAAGAAGGCGAAAAGGAAAACTTTCCAAAATACACATATACATATGTACATATGTGTGTGTGGATAGTGGAGGAGACAATCTTGAAAGTTTGCTCAAGATGCAAGAGAGTGCTTTTTGGTCGGTCGGTCGGCAAGCGGCCAAAGATATTCCGGTTGCATATTTTATTATATGCCATTGTGGACTTTTTGCTTTTGTGTTCTTTTGCGTCTCCGCTTAAGCTTTTGCTGCTGCTTGAATGTGTTTTGGGCGTTTTTTTTTTCTAGAATTTTTTTCGCGGTTAAATTCGAACGTTATGACGTTATACGCGGAGGGTTTTCTCGGTAGAGTGGCGTTTTTGAACGGTTTTAATAATAATAATAATAATAATAACAATAATAATAATACTAATAATAATAATAATAATAATATGATGATAATAATAATAATAATAATAATAATAATAATAATAATAATAATAATGATGATAATGATAAATGATAATGATAATAATAGCAATAATATAATAATAATAATAGTAATAATAATAATAATAATAATAATAATAATAATAATAATAATAATAATAATAATATTATTATTATATTATAATTACAAATCGATATGTTGATGAAAGTTCGGTTTTGATATGGACGAGGTTCCATTAGGTGTCTATGTTCTTGTTATATCTTAAAAATTATGTTTTATTGGGATTAAATTTGAACTATTATTATGATGTTTTATATGGAGTTTTTTCGGGTAAGTGTCATTTTTGAATTGTATTATGAAACAGATCGATATGTTGATAAAAGTTGGCTTTTATTAATTGTAATGTAAGAGTAAGGTTTCATAAGATACTTATGTTCATATTAATTTAAAGTTAAGCTCTTGATATTTCTCTTGATATTGATATTTTGCGATTAAAATTCAATTATTGTAATAACGTTACATGTGGAGTTTTTTTGGTTGAGTGTCATTTTTGAATTGTATTATGAAATAGATCGATATGTTGATGAAAGTTGGGTTTTTATAAGAGTGAGGCTTCATAAAATACTTATATTCATATTTCTTCAAAGTTAAGCTATTGACATCCCTTTATATTTTTACGATTAAAATTTAACTATTGTATGTTATATGACGTTGCATGTGAAATTTTCTCGGTTGAATATTATTTTTGAATTTTACGAAGAAACAGATCGATATGTTAATGAAAATTCGTTTTTATTAAGAGCGAAACTCTATAACATGTTTATGTTATCGCAATTTCTTCAAAATTAAACTTTTATCGTTTCTCTATATATATATATATATACATAATTTAATGATTAAAATTTAACGGTATAACGTTAAATGTGGAGTTTTCTTTGTTGAATGTCATTTTTGAATTTTACGATGAAACAAATTGACGTGTTTATGAAAGTTGGCTTTTATTAAGGATGAGGCTCCATAAAGTATTCGTGTTATTATAATTATAATATTATATAATATATTTTCATAACTAAGCTTTTGTTGTTTCTGTGTTTATTTGCGATGAAAATTTAACGATTTGACGTTACACGAGGAGCTTTCTCAGTCGAGTAAAATTTTTGAATATGGAACAGATCGATATGTTGATGAAAGTTGGCTTTTATTAAGGGTGAGGCTCTACAAGATATAATATTTATGTTATCGTTATTTCTCCAAAATGAAAATTTTGTTATTTCTCTATTTTTCGCGATAAAAATTTAACAAGTTTTCTCGGTTGAGTGTTATTTTCGAATTGTATTAAGAAATAAATCGATATGCTGACGAAAATCGATTTATAATATATTAAAGATAAAGCCTCATAGTGAGCGTAAATCTATGTTTAGGCATATAAAAATGTGAATGCTTATCTTTATTATGTGGTCTTACCTTATTTCTTCGAAAATGAAGCTTTAATTTTTTTTTATTTATTTGTGATTTAATTAGAACGTTATGAAGATTAAAACGTTAAAAAATGACTTCTTCAATATCTCAACATAATTCATTTGAAAAAAATTACAAATTAACTGCACAGGATCCAATCAAATTTTTTGGTACATTCACAAAATTTTAATTTATCCACAAATCGATTCCGGAAAATTTTTCGCAAAAAAATTTCGCCTTATGACAGGTCAAAGTCTGAACTTTGAATTAAAATCAAAAATTCTCCCGAAAATTGGGAAAAAAGTTATATTTTTTTCATCCGAATGACGTCTCGTTCTTGTTTCTTCGCCGAGGCTCAAATTAGAACCGCTCTCGGAAGTATGAATATTCAAGCGTTTTTCATTCATTATTCAGCATTATTATTGAATTATGAATAATGCATATTGTGAGTAAACAAAGCGAATTGAAAATTGTTTTTATTTTTGCAACTTTTCGAGCCGGGGGATTTCGACTTTTTCGCGAAAGTTTTGGTTTTCTTTGAAAACAGCACTGCCCCATCGACACTATCGCAAACTTTGAACCGTTCAATGATCAAATATTTATTTTATTTAAATTATATTATATATATTTATTAAGCTACGTTTGTGTAATCGCTTCGTCTATGAACGAAGCAAAGAATCTTGCTTTGTTTATGAAATTTTATAACATCTGGTGTTGTATTGATGCCATTTAGTGTAGGCGCATAATTTAACGTCTTCTGTCAAATCTGACAGTTGATGTGTCTTATGATATATAATACTTATGGAAGGCATTAAAGTTTCCTTGGAAAGTCTGATACTCAGTAAAAAAATTGGTACTTGAATGAAAAAAAAGGTTCGCCACCACTGTTATAAGGCACGTTAAAAAAGGTGGGACATTTTTGATACCACTGTGCAACAAAGGGTTAACTATCGAATATGACAGTCGATATAATACGATACTCAGTAAAAAATATTTTGAATTTTTCGTATGTAAATGAAAAAAAGGTTTGCTATCACTATTGTAAGGCATATCAACTGTCATATTTGACAGAAGTTATCAAATAATGCATCTATCATGCACTGATTTTAAACGGTGCCTATAAATGACCAGTTTTTGTTAAATTTTATAGACGAATCAAGATTTTTTGCTTCATTCACGAACGAAACGATTATTCAAAATTAGCATAACACATACATTAATTAAAAAAATATCTTACAATTAAACTTATGAAATTTTTTATTATAAAATTTAAAAATAAAAATTTTGGACACTTTTCACAATATTCAATATTGTAAATCAATCTTCATGGATTTTAGCAATAATCGAGATTTCTATGTTTGGAGGCTGTGTTGTCGACGAAACGTCACTTTAGATTATCTTAACTGTTATTTACATTTAAATGTTTTTGTCGCAAAGCGTTTACATAAAATTAAACGCGCATAAATTCACGGAAGATTCGCATTTGTAATACAATAATGATCTGGTGTGAGTCATCGCCACAGGTGACTTTAGTATGAAAACGCAAAAATTTTTGTGCGATGACTCGTTAATTTTTTTGTCACTATGCCGGTTTTATGGTAGATTATCTTTTTATTAGAGAAGAATCGGTTTGGATGATTTTATGAGCTAGTTTCGTTACGTGAGTTTTGTATAGTCGATGAGTTATCAGGGATTGAAGAAATGCATTTTATTTATTTTGCGTGATTTTGGTTCGAAATGAATATTAAATAGAATGAAAAATTTAAGTCAATGGTTCAAATATCAAAGGTAATCGAGAATTTAGTTTTAAAAGTTAAGTGATAGGTGATGAGGTTAATCAATATGAGTATGATTGCGTATCATTAGAAATTATAAGAAAAAGATAACCTTTAGTATTCAAATAACTAATAATTATAGTTAATGACTTAATCTTGTCAATTATATAAGTTTACATCGTACAATGAAGTTAAGCAACAATTAATGCAGTCAACGGATGGACGTGAATGTATAATATGATATTGGCTTGAATATAATGTTTAAACTTCTTGAAAGTTAAATTAATGATAATGGATTAATGGTTAATGTTATACGATTTTGTCGATTATATCATTCACTGAAGTTAATGTAACAAATGTTAAATGTTAAATAACAAATGATGAAATCAATATATGGATGCAATTGAACATTGTTTACCTCATATTATTCGGAAAGATCGTTTTAAATACACAAACATTTTAAAAGCTTTATTTCTCACAAAATAAATAATCATATTCTAAATAAATAAATTTTTCGAACAAACCAAAATTCATCGATTACTGAAATTAATGATATGTGATGCTGTTTGTACATTATTATAAAATATATTAAAACTCTTACGATTTTTTTAAACACAATAATAATAATAATAATAATAATAATAATAATCATCATCATCATAATAATTTCTTATTATAATATTATTCTTTACTTATTGTTACTAAATTACTCAGAAAAACTTTCATCAAAAAAAAAAAAATAAAAAAAAAACAAAAATCCACGAAATCAGCAGAGTCTCCCCGATCGCTTTTTTCTTTCAATTCGCGAAATTTAAATTATTTCCCGACAAGTTCCCGGCCAAGTGACAACACAGGCGGTACACAGTGGTCCCCTTTCCCCTAATATTATACATGTGTCAAACTTTGGACATTACAGGCCCGTTCAGCTCGCACATCGCAAAGGGACTGTAAATCCTACATTTAATTTCCGGATCGTAATTTTACAAATGTTATATTTCTGCGAGACGCTTTATATATCATATCGTGTATTATGCGGGGGGCGCCGGATCAAACGGCTCAATTGGCTCAGAATCGAAGATTGTATGGATAAATCGATTATTTTTATGTTATGTATTTTATTTTTCGATTTTGTTCCGTTTTTTTTTTATATCAAATAATTTTTATAAACATATTCGATATAATTTATTTGATGATTTTCGTATCCTTCAAATGCTACTCACATTTATAAGCTCATTATTGAGTTTCATCCTTTATTTGAGATTATTTATTCAATTTTTTTTGATAATTGATAAAAATCTATTCACTTGATTTATGTTTCCGATGTGCCATTCTATATTATTATAATACTAAATAAACCAACCCCAAACTAATCTAAAATCCATTTGTATTCACAAAAACTTTATAAAACTTATCTTTACATACAAAATCGAGTACTTTACACACAAATCGCGCCAAAATCGTTATATACAAGTGAATCGAAACTGTTACGTACATTCTTGGTGTATTCTATACTTCTTTTGATATAAAAGTATATTTTAAAAATAAATATTCATATAAATACTATTTAGAAATGAAAAATCTTCAATCTCAAAGTAAGGCTTCATGTTGATTGTGAGCGTTTTCCATATAAAATCAAATTTGCTGAATGGCATTGTAAAATACTTAAACGTGTTGAGTTTATATGAAAATTGTCGCTGTTACACAAATTAACATCACTATATGTATTACTAAATATGGTACAAAATATGAACGACTCATTAAGATTTTGCATATAGAAATTTCTGCTATTGCTCACACTCATGCTGATACTCATACTCACGATGATTCTCACATTCATATCACCATGGGGCTTCACCCCTTTATACCAATACTAAAGATAATACAAAATATAGATATCTTATTTTAATTCTGCACATGAAAATTATTGCTATTACTCATATTCATGCCGATACTCACACTCATACCACAACAGGTCTCATCCTTATACCAAAACTGAAAATAGTACAAAATAAATATATCTTATTTCGATTCTGCACATGAAAATTATTGCTATTACTCATATTCATGTCAATACTCACACTCATACCACAACAGGTCTCATCCTTATACCGAAACTGAAAGTACAAAATAAATATGTCTTATTTAGATTCTGCACATGGAAATTGTTACTATTACTCACACTCACACCACCATGCACCCTCACCTTTACACCCGAAACTAAAGATAGTGCAAATTGAAGATGTCTCATTTTGATTCTGCGCCCCTCCCCTCCCCCACGCACAAGATATAATATATTGTAATATATTCGCACATCCATATCCAGTTGGAACCCTTCGCGTTATATCCACCCGCAAAACGTACAAACTCACACGGAAAATTTTCTTCTCCACAAACACTATTTCCGTACCCCTGAAACTCTCGGTCGTATCCCACCTTATATCCATGCTACATTGTGATATTATGTATTTTGCGCGAATTTGTTGGAAATTTTCGCAACGTTCGTTCCCGTAATACAGGAAGTTTACGAAATCGTTTGTTTATTCGTGTTTGTCGAGTTGGGCGTGTTTGATGTTTCGTCTGCTTGATTCGGATAGTTTAATTGTTGGTTTTGATTATTATTATTGATTGTGAATAATTTTTTTTTTTTTATACTCTTGGGTCTCTATAATATAGTTACACAAAAACGTCGTGTTACAAATCCGTTTTATACTAGGTCTGAAGTTTATACAAAATTAGGGTTTTTCGTAAGAATATCGAAATTTGTTAAATATCCTTTATTTTTTCTGATAAACAATACAGAAAATATAAATTTACGTATTTATTAAAAAAACATTAATATTAAATACTTAATAGATCATTTATTCAACATCACTGTCACATAAAATTCTATATATTCGACTCTTTGTCATATGAATAATAAATAACATGTGTATAATATATCTACGTTGGTGCAATCAATAGATATATAAATCAAATATAAAAATTGATAAATAAATATAAATTCCAAACTACACGCATAATTTAAAAAAATAAAAAATAATTTACGCACCAATAATGTATGAAATTCGTTAAAAATCTCAATTTAAGCACTTACAATGCAGTTTTCTTCATGTTAAAATGCAAATTTGTCAATAAATAATTTATGCAAACTATTTTTTAAGTAAATTTCATTTTAATTTTCATTTCATTTTTTTGTAAACTCATTTTTTGAATGTGTTGTACAAAAATAAGTCACAAATCATCAAACTTGTTATATCAAAATCGTACTATACAAGATCCGAGTTAAGGATGTGAGATTTATCATAATTTTCATTTAACGATAATCCGGTAATTTTTTTGCTAA
Organism: Hydropsyche tenuis; assembly: GCA_009617725.1. Lineage (NCBI taxonomy): Eukaryota > Metazoa > Arthropoda > Insecta > Trichoptera > Hydropsychidae > Hydropsyche > Hydropsyche tenuis. The sequence goes on from VTON01000095.1 coordinate 910,179, forward strand.
TTACCAGTAAACTAAATTTTAAATAAAAACCAGAAAAATTAACGAAAAGCCGAAAAAACCGTAAAACCAAAAATACTTTCCCAAAAAACAACACTTTTCAAATATATTTGAAACATATATATATATATTTTTTTATTTATCAATAAATTACCGAGCTGTTATTTGGATCATTTACTGTTAATGACATTCCTAATCCAAGTATAATATAATTATTTAAAAATATTCAAGAAAGAACATTAAGATATTTTTCTAATTAAAAAAACCAGACACAACACAAACACCCTATACACATTCATTCACGGCCAAATTGCGCCAGCTTGCCCGCTTTAAAATTTCGTTTTCGCTAATATTTTTATAATCGAAATATAATACGGGCGACCTCAGAAGCCTCTTTCGAAAACGTCGCCGAATTCGAATGTCGATTTTTGAATACGCATTATATATAATACATTTTTTTATGTATAATGCGACCGAATCGGCTATTAAACGTTACGAGCGCTTTATGCTGATCTTATCTGCGGCCCGAATGTGGGAAGTTTGCATTGTAAAAAATAATAAAAAAATATATATAAGTTGCCGCCGAAAAAAAGGTCGTTTTGGACTCCGACTGGACGGGAAAAAATTCGCAAAAAATATCCGAAACGTTTTCGGAAAAATGAGAGATTCTATTTCGGAACCGGTTCGGTTCATTCATGAAGATGTTAATTGATTTGTTCGAATATATTATGCAGTGGCGGAGTTAGGGTATTGTGCGTTTAGGAATAAATTATATAATTGGCGCCCCCCCCAATTTTCAAGTACAAAAGAAATTAATAAAAATTGAAATTTTTTAATGAAAAAAGTGTTTATAAGAAAATATTGATCACATATCATTGTAAGTAATCGAAAAAATTGGAGTCACAGGCGAATTTTTTTTTTAGTTTTTCATTAATATATTATTAAGAAGACATGATTAGTGCGTGACATACCCGAATTTTTTTTTTCAATCTGCAAAAGGTAATTAGTTTCGAAAAGCATTTCTCAACCGTCATAAAAGTAGGTAGAATTTGCTGTCATATTTTCGTCGGATTTCGGATCCTTTTCGCCATGGCAAAATGTATTGATAAAAAGTTGAAAAAGTTGACCTGCGCGTGAACGTGTACCTATTCAAATTCCTTTCAAATCTAATTGTTAGCTTTGAGCGAAACTTCCATAAATGCATTATTTACATTGTACTTATCATGCACAAGGAAGTTTACCTTAAAAATAAATATATACATATTTTTTTAATACATATGTTTCAAAACTCATTTTTTCGACCCTCTCAATCTAGCGCCCAGGGGTATCTGTACCCATTTGCCCCCCCCCCCTACGCCTCTGATTTTACGAAATTTTTAATAAAATTTTGCAATAATAAAACAATGGAACTATATTCTTCGAAATTGCACGCACGTTGCGAAAAAGTAATGGCTTTTATTTCATTTCTGTAATTGATTTCCATCCGTTTTTTTATTCGGGTAATTGGAAGAGGGCATTAACGCTCGGATCGATTTCGAAATTCGGCAGAAAATGGCAAATTTAAATTCAATCCATATATCGTCGATACGAAATTGAAAATGAATGTAAAATGAAAAATTGTCCAGGGTCTGTCTATGATTGTTTCGGGGACGTATGTCGCAATAACAATCACCGATCACGTTTCGGCGAGCTACGTCACGTAACTAGTTAATACGTGTTTCGGCGAGCTACGTCTCACTATTACGTAATGGTGAAACGGAAATTTAATCAAAATTTAAAATTTGACCGGAGAAGTTGACCATCCTCAGTATATATAGGGGAAGCTCGGATAAATCGACGATGCGGATAATTTTGTGGTAGTTCGGTTAAAGTTGATTTTTTTCAATAATACTAACTATATGCCCTACTAAAAACTTGTTAGTAGATATATAAATTAATTCTGATATAATTTATTGATAACTGTTTACGTGTAAATATATTTTGGGACGGTTTTTGTTTTTTTTTTCCATGCAGAGTACATTTATGATTCGGGTGAATAAAATAAGGTTTTTGATTTGCATAAAAAAATATTTTTACTATCAATAGATAGAATACGGATATATGTAAAATTTTATAGAATTTTCCTATCAAAATATTTACAGGGATGAATATGATAGCCTTAAAAATTTGAATTCATCATAGTATTACGAAACTAGATTTACCAGAATCGATCATTTGAGAAGTCACATAAAATTATTATAATAAAGATGTGCAACATCTAAATAATTAGATGTACTCATTATGCAATATTTGGCTAAATAAATTCTGGGGATTATTAGCAGTTAAACTGTGGGTAGGAATTGGAATTTGGAAAAAGCTGTAACTTCGATCATTACAGACTTAAGGAAAAAAAAAATAATAATACGATAAAAATGAATGTATTATATGTATATGCTTTATGATAATAATTTTTTTTTAAAATATTTTATATTTAAATGCAAAACAAAGACAATAAACGTTCAATATCACCAAATCACCCAAACTTCCCCTACATTTGAACCGATTTATTAAATATTCTATAAAACAATTCAAAAAATTTATGTCCAAATTACGATTAAACGACCATAAACATTCAAACACACCTAATTTTGATTCGTATCGAGTCCAAAAAGCACTACTTTTACACGGATGTGTTTCGACGGAGTCATAATTGTAACCGTACATCGAATCGCATCAATTTGTGTGGTGTATGATTAAAAATGTCGGCATTGATGTAAACGGACATTACATATCAAACGATTCGAACGAATCGAATCGGACATCACAAAGTTGTTATTAATATTTTAAACCGTGATATGTAAGATAACGATCGTTATTCTTCTTTTTACGTGTCGATTTCTATAGAAGTATTATTTTTTATTGGAAAGTTGAATTTTTGATATGTTTATCGATAATATTTGGATTGTATATGATAGGAATGTGTGTTTAAAATGATTCTTATTAAAATTTTATATAATTAATAGTGATTCATTGAAAGATACTTGTTTATTGATTTTTTTTCTATTTAAAGTATTATTGATTTGAAGAAGAATCAAATTAGTATGATACATATGTATATCCATAAATCTCACATGTCATTAAAAGTATTGAGTAATAATTTTTAAAAGTTTACATAATGCGATGGTTTTATAAAATTCGCATAAATTGAGGTACTTTATTATATTTTCAAGAGGAGATTGTTATATTTTTGCATTTTATATGACATGAAAATTGGACTTTTCTTAAGGTTTTTTGTGACATTGAAAATTTAATCAATTTGTGATCGAACGTCAATTCTTATACATTTAAAAATTATGAAATATTGAAAATGATTAAATTTGATTGCTGAAAGAAATAAATTAATATTTTAACAGTTCTATAAATATTTCGTTATTAATTATCATTCAAATTGCTAAAAAACAATATATTCAAATAATTTCTGAAAATTTCTCTAATTAGTAAAATTGATAAAATGATAATAGGAAGTATTGGAATTATACTATAATTGAAAATTTTCACGGAATTTTATTGTTTGTTGAAATGAATATAAAATATATTAATATAAACGATTCCTGAAATATTTCAGTGTATCTTTTGGCTTCCAAGAACCGAAACGGTTTCAAATGTAACAATCAGATCATGTTAATAATTTTACACAATAAATCTCGAATCAAAATAGAATTAACATCGAATTCGATTAATTCTTGCTTGATTTTGATATTTTGCGAATGGAAATCGAATTTATTAATTTTCAATGTCGGCAAAATTATACAATCACTTCGAATACATCAACGTTTTCGCATTTTACATATGCGAATCCGTAATTGTTCATAGTAATAGTTTTCGCTTAATGAAATATGTATGATTTTACCGAACTCTGTATATTTTAATTAAACGTGCTTATAAATGAGAAATTCAATTAATTTTCGTTCAATTTTGATTATGATTTGTTGAAATATGAATTCGTCAAATTTACCTGATTCATTTCTATTATTATCATATTGGTATTACTGACATATAAAAGAGCATCATATGTTTTAATTAAAAATCAGAACCTTTATGTTGTTTCATCTTTTTTTTTTAATTTGCTGATTGATTTTCATATATAAATATGATTGATCTCAAAAATATATACAATGGAAATCGTTTAACACGAAAATTCTTAACATGAAAAATCATTAAATAAATAATAATATTGCGGTCTTAATAAAATATTGTACTATGACGTTTAACATGAAATATCTTTTAATTTGGAAAAATATTTCAGTCCCTTCTACATGTTAAACGTTTTCCACTGTAAATATATGAGAATGAGTCAATTTTTTTTAAAGTAGTATAAGTCCATTTTTGAAAAAAAAAATTAATTAATGTTCGTTTTAGTTAGCTGTTATATGTATATTATATTATTTGGCTATATTTGACCAACATAATTTTTTTCAGCAAATGGATTTGTATCACTTTAAAAAAAAAAGCTTATATGATACATTTTTGTATTAAAAATAAAACTTTATATTAACAAAATATTAATCCGTATATAAAATAAAAAAATATTTTAATAATATTATAAATAAAATTATTATATAGGTAAAAAAAAATTGTTTTAAAATTAATTCTATTTTCAGATCAAATTTATATACATATAGAAATTTTTTGTTTAAAAAAAAAAAATCTATTATATTATCATGTAAGGGTGGTTCAAATTGTGCACGTAATTATTTTTTTTCATAAAAAAAAATTGAAGGTACATTATATTATATTATAATGGCGTACAAGAACACAATGTATTAGCAGCATATAATAATTAATTTAAAATACGACATGGCTTTGTACGCTGTGGGCGTGTAGCCGAACTCTGATTGGAACATTAATAATTCGTCCACGCCGTTCGATCGGCAAACGCTTTATCATCGTGTCTTTTTGCATAATTTATAAAGAAGATTTCAAAATTGAATATACGCCGGGATGAAATTGCGTTTTTCAGTAGAATTTTTCAAATAAACGCTTCATGTCACGGCCGTTTTTCAAAGCGACGTTTATTGATCCATATTTTCATCCGAAAACATATTTGTTTTTATATAAAATCGATGTGTTTAATAAAAAAAAATACATTTCGATCCTTCTCGCTAGTTTTTTGTCAAAGTTTTCAATCCGGTCGACCGGAAAAGCTTGAAAAATTCACAAATCAATTTGTCCGACCCTTTAAAACATCAATGGCATAGCGTTCGCGCGTCGACAAAGATGTTTCAATTAAAAAACTCTTTCACTTTTTTTATTTTTTATACGGCTAAACGCGGATTCGCCCAGCAAATCCCCGAATGGGTAAATAAGTAAACATGGCAGTGAATTTAATTGACGAAATCGGTCCGTTCTCGATCGGACAAATCCTCGGTTCGACGTGATGGATTTCTGTTTTGTCGGATAGAAACTGTTGTGTCGATTAATTGATGTTTGTTGTTGACGATTGTAGAAAAAAAATCGATAATTAGTCGTTAATTTCAACGGTAGGTAAATGAGTTTGAGTATACGAGTCTTTTTTTTTAAAAGGTAAAATTTTAAAATGGTAAAGGTGTCTTGTTTTGAATTGAATTAAAATAACAATGGATTTGTCTTAACGTCGGGTCTAAACCCCACAATTTGAATGTTTTTGAGGCAGTTCTCAAATTATAGATTATAGATATTGTTAAATTTTTTGTTAAAAAAACGCATTTTTGGAAATATTTTTATTATATTGCTACTCTAATTTTCTAAAAAAAGAGTGCAATACTATTATATTTGTACAAAAAAATTAAGAAATTTATTAACTAAATAAGTGTGAGATGATTAATTTACTCGTACTTGTTATTGTGGATCATTTGGGTAAAATGGCTAATTATTTTATTTTCAGAATTTGTTAGGTTGCTATAAAATTTTGATAGGGGAGGGGGATGAAGATATTTGAAGCATTAAAGTAGGACATGGCACAAATAAGGTTGGGAAACAATGGGTTAGTCGTTTGAAAAACATAAAAGAGGTTAACGAACAAGTAAAAGATTTATTCTCGGGATATTATAAAAAATATATATTGAAATTTCTGAACAATTCTAGTAATAATATAATCGAAGTTTTGATTTGATTAACTCAAGGACTTCGGGTTTTAGTTTTCGTTCGAAATTCCGAGATTAAAATCTTAGGTAAAATTTTTTAAAATATTTAAATGATCGAATATTATTATAGTAGTTAAAAAAATAAATGGATGAACGAATACATAAAAGTTTTTCAGCACGGGAAGAAATTAAAAAAAAATATATTCTTCCCTCTTAAAGAAAACATATATATTTTTTTAATAATCCCCAATTGGACTAATTAACTAGACGTAGTATTATTTTTGAATTCTCAATTGCGAAAAGCGTTTAAGAAAAATGTTTTCTTTATAAATCGCTTCAATATGAAAAGAAATGTAACGTTTCCGTTTGGAAACTTTTATCGATAACCGATTAACGGAAGTGGAAGGAACGAAAGGGCGAAGCTAAAGCACATTGTTTTTGTTTGAAAGAATTTTTATTATTCTCCATCCGGGGTGAGAGGGGGGGGGGTAATATGAAAACTTGAGATTTATTCAAAAATAAATAAATAAAACGAGTCCCGAAAGATTGATTCCGAACGGCAAATTAATTAAATCGCTATCGATCCGCAAACAAGTGTTTACACAAAGAAATTAATAATTTAATAACAGCGAAAGCAAAAGGAAAAAAATCATGTTTGATTTATTCGTCTTTGAGTAGGTTTTCAGTGGAGAAAATTCAAATTGGAATTATATTTTCCCTGCCGTGTTGATTTATTCAAAATTAAATTTATCATATCGATATCCTGTCTGTTTTTATTACGGCGCACTAAGTGGAGTCCTTTCATATTTCATTTCGCTTTACTATGATTGAAGTTTTAATAATTTCGAAATGAATGTTGATTTATTTTCGATGTTTATTTTAGACCAATTTATAAAATTTATGTTATATTACATTTTCCCGAGTTCTTTTACGTCATCGCGTCCCGGGAATCCCGGGAATGATTTAGAGCTGCGATTCAAGTTCCGGGAATGGTAAAAGTCTGGGTATTCGGAAATATTAATAGGGATATTAACGAGAGTTTCATATAGGGCTTTATCAATTGCTGATATGCTGACTCCATCCCTGACTTCATCTTTGAGCGATTTTAGTAAAATCAATTTAATAGTAGGTAATAAAAATTCAAAATAAATAAGCAACGCAAAAATCTTGTAAATGAAAAAAGTAGCTCCCCAAACTTGTATATTTTGTTATAATGAAGAATCAATTAAATTTTGAAAGCATTTGATATTGAAATTATTTTTTTTTCAAAAAATATTATATTTATATTTTAAAAAATCGACTAAGATGTATGTAGGACTATGAACATGTCAATTAAATATGGCAGATTTTTTTGTTCTAACAGTTTATATGAGACTAAGAAACAATCGGTTTTAGCTATAAAATAAAATAAAATAAAAAAGAGTCGGATTTGGTGGATTTTTTTACAAATTCAACTCCGTATAAATACAATGCGTGCTAAGGAGATCATTAACGGTAAATGACTCAAATAATTTACCGGTAAATTTTTAATTTTTACCGGTAAATAAAAATAATTGAATTGCGAATATCTTTAAAAAATGTTTTCGTTTTTTTTAGAAAAATTTTGTTGGTTTACGTATTTTTTCAGTTTTTCATTATTTTTTCCAGTTTTCCCTGGTTTTTACATAAAATTTAATTTACCGATAAACCGGAAATTACTAAGAATATTACCGAATTACCGGTAAATTAAATCTATAATAAATTTGGCCTCCTTAAAAAGTACTTTGATTTCTCGAATTCAAATCAGAGCCAGAATCACTGCAGACAGCCTTATTAAAAACAATAAAAATCAAAATTTAATCAAAAAACCATAAACTCCAACAATTTCACCACCCCACCCGGGAAAACAATGACAACGCACAATCCGGTCATAACTCCTCCCCCACCTAAAAAGCGCATATCCCTACCGTCCGATCGTCGAACTAAACGCACTTTACGCGCGCAATATCCGCGCCCCCGACCGTTAACGACCCGAGCGCGCGCGCGTTAAGTTATTGCGCGCCGCGCGCAAATAATCAACAAGTGTCCTTAAGGACTTATCGTCACGCCGTTCTGCGGCCGAGCCGAATTTTATGCGGCAGTTAAACGCGCGACGGGTTAATCGCCACTAGCTCAGGTGGCGCCGCCGTCGTAAAACGACGGCAAACGGCCGCACTTAGCGTCTTCTGGGGTCACGTGACGCGCCGGGCGCTTCTTCCGATTGGCCGGAACGCGGAAGGGGTCGGGGGGTCAGCCAATCGGGGGAGAGGTTGTATCGGAGGCGGCGGTGATTTGTTTTTGTGTTTTTTTTATTTTTTTATTATTTTTTATTTATTTTTTTTGAATTTTGTGTATGTGGAGGAAGTCATGTATGTAAGAGAGTCAAATTTACTGTAATAGTCATTTGTCTTCTTCTTCTCGTGCAATGTCCTCCAAGAACGTTGGCGACCAGAAGACCCATCCTAATCTTGTCTGCCTGCAGTCATTTATCGGTAATCCGGTATATTTTTTATCAGTTGCCGGTTTACTGGTAAATTAAAATTTGTATAAAAACAGGAAAAAATAATAAAAACGATGAACCTGCATAATGTGACATTTCTTAAAAAGTATTTTCAAAAAAAAAATCGTATGCCTATGTGATCCGATATAAATATAATATATACTTTTTTTATTTACCGGTAAAAATTAATAATTTACCGGTAAATTAAAATTTGTATAAAAGCTGAGGAAAATCTGAAAAAAACTGTAAACTTACTCAATCTTTAAAAATATTTTCCAAAAGAAACAGAAATATTAAAAAAAAACCGCACGACTTCGTGACCTGGTATAAATATTTTTTTATTTACCGGTAAAAAAAAATATCGGTAATGACTTCCCTAGTGGAATATTGAGAAAATAAATGAAAAAAAACCGATAAGAGAGTTGAAAAATAAATCATATGTGTAACTAAAATATCAAATGCACATTCGTTTGAAGTTAAATCTCATGTAATAATAATAACAACTAATTCTCATCTTACAAGGTAATGCTTGTAAGTAAACCGTTGCTATGGTAACCCTCGAGACAATGAAAGTATACCGTTGATGTTTCAGGCTTTATTTTTTATACGGAACCAATTACAATATAATATAATGTAATAAATTTAATCTTTTATTTAGATTGACTTTTTGATATATGTATGAGTTTGTTGATATTCAAATTGGTAATATATTCTCCATGTATGTATCATAATTATGTTTTCCATGAATGACGCAGAAAAATTGCGTTTTTTTTTTGTAAAATTTGAATAAAGTTGAAGCAACATTTGATTCTCGTATTAAAATGATTTCTTCAACTGACTCAACTTCTACAATTAACTCTTTTAGGATTTAAAAACCGGAATATCTTGCATTTGCAGTCTAAATGTCTTTTAAAACCAATTTGCGACACTTTGGTGTTAGAAATACAAGTTTTTTCTAGAATTCCATAGTATAATATAATATAATATAATATAATGTAAGACGCGTCAACTGTCATATTTAACAGATGACGTTAAACTTATTTTTTAACCCATCAAAAGATTATATTAAATTTCACAAAAAACGCCATCACGAAAGGTTTCTTATATTATATTATATTTTTTGTTTGGTCTTCAAAATAATCGAGTACCAACTTCTTTTATTATGAAATATTTATAACATTCAAATAGCTACTGTTGAAAGCTTGTAAAATTTTCAATTCAAGGATAGGATTAAGGTAATTCAAGGATATAGATACTGGCATTATAACTTGACAAACGATCTCTGGTTAATAATGCATGGTCAGTTTACCTATTCATCAACCAATTAAGTCAAATGTCACTTAACTTTGATGATCAACGGAAATTAGTATAATATAATATTATATACCGTTACAGCTTAATTATGAGGCTGCAGCTTCACGTTTAAAACGCATACATTTATCAACAAAAGACAAAAAAATTTCACCAATACTAAAATAATATATAAATAAAATTAAATATACATTCATTCCGAGAAAAGGGAATAAAACCTTTACGAAAACGACGTCACGATAGCGAACGAAGTAAAAGTACCCTATTTACCGGTGAACTACGCCGAGTCGAGTTTACGCAAGGTAATACGGCTCAATAATAAAAAAACTTAAATTGAGTTCTGCCAGAGTTTTAAAAGACACCTTTGTGCTCTCGATTTTCGCGTGTTTTTCTCCCCTCGTCAAAAAATAAATAAAAAAAAAAAAACACCAAGAGAAACAACGTCAACACGGAGACGTGAATAATAAATGCGTTTTGATCGGGGGTCGCCATACTGACGAGTGGTCCACGGCTAGACGCTTTCGCAATTGACCTTTCGACATTGTTGTAAGTGAATTTCGGAGAATTGGTTCGCGATAATCGTGAGATGTTTTGTCCTCGGTGTTCGGATTTGGTTTTTTCGTTGGAAAGTTCAGTGTTGGTGGGTCGTTGATGTGTTAATACGCGAGAGTTTGCGGTTGGATCGTGTTCGAGTTGAGCGACGTGTGGTTCAGTCAGTTGATGGATATGTAGTGTGTTCTAATTTTGATATAAATATAATTATTGGTTGGGAAAAGTGATCGTGTTAAAGGAAGAATGGAAATTTTCGTGTAAGGCAATAAGAGAGGGGTTATGTTGGCCTACTAAATTTTAAAAATAATTTCAATTGTGTTTGGTTCCCCACTTAAAAAAATTCGGACTACGACCCTGATTAGAGTCAAGTATGAATCAGAGATATGATGAAAAAACAAATCTGAAATGATTTTCATTTAAATTGTAAATTTTATATGATATTGTGAAATATCAAAAACTTTCAATAGTATAAAAGTTTTATCTCGCATTGAAAATCGTAGAATTCATTGAAAATAATTTTGATTAAAAAAAATTCGAAATTTAAATATTCCAAATTAGACCCTCGACGTTTAATTAAACGCCAATTGTTGTCCTCAGGCGTACATAATTCCCAATTAATCCTCAGAATACGATTTCTCAAGACCAGCGGTGTCCAACATGCCTCCGAAACTCAATTTCAAACTTAACACAATTCAACCGAATTCTACACTAACAATAAAATAAAATTCATCAAAAAAGTTGATATTCTTAAAAAAATATAAAATATATTATGATCATATTAAAATTTTATTGAAACGCATACCATTTTTTTTTAAATAGACAAAAACTCATAAAATCACTTTACCGACCGGTACAATTTTACCGATAAAAAAAATCAAAAAATTTAATTATTTATCCTCTATAACATTTATGGTTTTTTTTAAATAAAATTCGGTTGTATTTCCGGTACAACGCCTGCACCAATCTTCCTCATCTCATCATAGTTCCATCACCAAATTCACCAAAACTCACCACATCGTTTTAAGACAATAAAAAATATTATTATCCACCCACCCGGTTCATTTCATCATGATATCTCCGATTTTCTCAAAAACAAAAACCGTAAGTATTTCTGATATAACGCTTGCACCAACCCCATCCTATTACTGTCTCATCTCATCACAGTTCCATCACCAAATTCAAAAATACTCATGACATCACTTTACCGACCATTACCTTTTTATCGGTTAAAAAAAAAAAAAAAAATTACTTACCCATCCGCTTCACTCATGTACCGGCCCGCTTCACTCATTTACCCACCACAACTTTCCCGATTTTCTCAAAAACCGGAAATACTTCCGATACAACACCTGCACCGATCCCAACCCACAACTTCCTCATCTCATCAAAGTCCCATCACCAGATTTGAGCACCCTCGTTTCGGGCAATATGTCACTCGGCCGCATAAATATCTGCGAAATCGGTCCGCGCGAACTCCGGTTCCAGTTCCGGCCTCATAAATTATGCAAACGGGAGTCAATAGCTCGTCATAAGAGCGGAGCGGATTGGTTCCGGGCCTGTGTACGCTCCAGGTTCCCAGTTCCGGGCCATGGAATCACCATAGTTTTCCATAAGTCCGCACAGCGATAATTTATGCGAAAATGTGCAATTCAAATCGGCCCGCGATTAAAATCTGACTTCGGTCCGGGTCTTGTTTGAGGAGTCGATGGATTATTATTGATTTTTCGATGTGTGGTGTGGGTGTTATGATGTGTGATGGCATGTGTTCTCTATGTGATTATGACTGTTTGACTACAGTGATGTTTTAGCGTTGTTATAATGAAGTTCGATATGTTGAAATTAAACTGTTATTATTTTGGATTTTTTTTTAATTCGAATCTAATTACTTTGTTTATTGTTTGTAGTAAAATGTGAATATTTTGTACTCTATTTATCGATTTTAATCGAATTGTTTAAATAATACATGCTTGGAAACGCTTATATAATATTATAGTAGACAATTTTTGTATAAACGCTCGATATGATGAGAGAAAACTGTTAATATTATATTTTGGACTTTATTTTTTGGTTCAAATCTAATTACTCTGTCTAACGCTTATAGTAAAATGTTAATATTTTGTACTCTATTTATCAACTTCAATCGAATTATTTAAATAAAACTTGGTAACGCTTATAGTGTAAACCATTTTTATAGGAACGATAAGAGAATAGGATACGGTAAGAGAAAACTGTGAATATTTTGGACTTTATTTTTTGATTTGAATACAATTACTCTTTCTGTCTAACATTTATAGTAAAATTATAATATTTTGTACTCTATTTATCGATTTCAATTGAATTATTTAAATAATACTCTGTGGAACCGCTTATATTATATAATAGTTAACCATTTTTGTAAGGACGCTCGATACAACAAGGAAAAACCGTTAATAATTTGGACTCTATTTTTTGGTTCGAATCCGATTACTATGTTTCTGTACTCTGTCCAATGTATTACTATCATTATTAATGATAGTAATACATTATTAATTAATATGTTAGACTCTATCGATTTTAGTTTAATCACGTAAATATTATAATACTCTGTGGTAACGCTTATCTGTTTTTGTGGTGACGTTCTATGTTATAATAAGTGAAAACTGTAATTATTATATTTTGGATTCTATTTTTAGTTAAGCGACATTAGATACTGATAGATAATATTATAGATACGAGTCTATATACTTATAATATTATTCTGAAAAAGAAAACAACTTGTTTTTCAATATTATCAAAATATATATTTATGAAATATTATCGAACCTTCAAACTCACCAAAAATAAACACAATGAAAACATATTCTATTCGGAATAACCAACGAAAAAAAAAACCGAAACCCTCTCCGAATAAAAGCACTATTTTCAGAAATTTCAAATTACCCAACAAATACCTTTTTCCACCGAACCATTTTCAATCCGCGGACAAAATAAACGTTCAAAAACAAGCTACACATTTCGAAGAACTTACACCGAAGTTATTTTTAAAATAACGAACTTTCCGTTAACAAAGCAAAGTCTCGTAGCGCATCTTCAATATCTGCGCATATGGCGCGCAGTGGCGACGCGTGGGGCCACAAAATAATAATAAAAAAAATTACATTATATTTAAAATTGTTTCCGAAACAACAACTACACTCCGTGTGGTATGGCTATTTTTCAACTGGAGTTTTTTGCGCCATATTCGTCGAGATTTGTCGCCGATACGCGCGAATCGATCATTCTAGATGTTTTTTTCGATATTATTCTTCTGAACTCGAGTTCAGAGTGAGTCACAGTGTGGAATAACGGTTGTAAGATCGCTCAAATGTCAAACAAGTGACATATAATTTGGTTCGATCGAATGGGACTGGTCCTCTTCTTGTCGCGTGTGACACATGAGTAATTTAATCACCTGATTTTTTGGATTGGCGATTTTTTTCGGTGAATTGAATCATGATTCACTTAATGTTCGAGTGTTTTTTTTTAAATGTGGAGTAGTTGAGGATATTTGGAGTGGTTTTTCCTTGTTTATATATATATTTTAAGTTTAGATGTGATTGTATAGTTTGAGACAATTTTTTTTTTTAATTTTTATGGTGTCAAAAGTACAGTGAAACCTATTTTTACGTTTTCAGAATTCGTGTTTTCAATGTTCAGTTTTTGCAGCCCCGTTTCATTTTAATATATTTAATACCGGCTTTTATTTTTTTGTTCACAATTTACGTATGAATTATTTGAAATTCAATTAATTTTATCAACATATTTAATAAATTTGCAAAGATTGCCAATTTTCGTTCAAATATATCAGTTGCTTATTGCTGAAATTTGTTTTTAATACTCATTCAAAGGTTCTTTCAATTTTCTGATAATACATTTTATTTGATAACATTAAAACTTCATATCCATTTATATCATTAAAAACTCTTATATAAATACAAAAATATGTGTCAAATGCGTGGTTTTTATCAATAAAATGCATTATTTGTACTTATTTTTTTAATACAAAATAATTTCAGACAATTTTTTTAATATTTAAAATCCTAAATCTATATTTTTTCTTCAATGACGGTTTTTTCTCGATCCCTTCAAAAACGTAAAAACGGGATTTCACTGTATTTTATTTTGATCATTTACATAAGTTATATAGGATTCAAATTCAGAAATTCTCTAAACTTTCCACTTATAAAAATACAGGATTATAAAAAATAACATTTCCTAATTATTCAAACAAAAAAATGATTCAATTAACAAGGAAAGGGTTCTATTTTTTGCCGAAATTTCAATTCCTTATCAAAACACAAAGCCGCCCATTTATATTTTCATTATTGACACTTTTATATAAGACAAGCTTTTGTGGCTCAACCCATATAGTGGTTTTTTAATTTTGGATCCTTTCATACACGAAGAAAACCTACACCGAACGAGAACACGTGCGGGCACAATGAGTGTTTGTACAAAAAAGAGTAATTATTATACAGCGATGAAGAGTTATGAAAGGCGACAATGGTACGTTAACCCCCTGCGCGACATCTGCTTTAGATATTCGAGACGAATGTGGGTTATTTTAATTTTTTTATCGATGTGCAAATTTCGAGCGAATTTTTGAATACATGAGAATGAGTTTGGATTTTTTAAAATTTATTTAGTGTTGAAAAAATGAGTTTTATTAATTTTGGGCTTTAACCCTTTGCACTTTTGCACACTTGCATTATTTAACTGAAAATTTTTTGAATAATAAATAAATATTTTTTTTATTGTTCAAGTGGGTAAGAAGCATTAGTATATGATCGAATTAAAAAAAAAACTGAACGTTTTTTTAATTAAAACTAATAATTTTGGTCCGCTAGTTTTGGGTCATTGTATTATATTTGATTATTCGTATGATCATCATAGATATTAAAGATTTTTAGTATCTTTTTCTAAACATATTAGATTTATTATTATTATTATTATTTCTTTATTACAGTAGTATCATATGAGCCGGTATATATAAAAGTGGCGTAAACACCAATTTTGAAAATAATGAGTTAAACCTAGTTTTAAGTTAAAATCTATGCCTTCTTTGTATGTTATCATAAACAAAGTCAATACAGTATAATGTTCCCATGAAATTAACGAAAGATATTTATTTATAAAATATTATTGTATATCTGGTATATTTGAAAGTGGCGTATTTCCACATACTATTTATCCTCGTAATCCGACGTTATGTCGCCAAAATTTTGAACTCATAAATTGACTATGTACTATTATTATTGCCAATTATTATATTATATGTACTATAAATATTGTGTTCGACTATATGATTATTCGAATTTGTTCAAATTTGTACATAAATCATCAAACACAAGCAAGAATATAATATTTTACAGCAAAATATTTTTCGTTCATTTCATGAGGATAATATACTGTGTTGACTTTGTTTATTATAAACATACAAAGAGCACATCTATGTTTACTTAAATCTAGACTTAACTTAATTTTTTTAATTGGCGTTTATGCCATTTTTATATATAACGGCTTATAACGTTTTTTTAATTTTGTTATGAATGAAAGTGGCGTAATCAAATTTCAGTTCTAAAGACATTGTTTCAGTTATACTTAATGCGAAATTTTAATTATTACTTTTAATTTTGATATGTCTGAAACTTCAGAAAAAAAATAGGTTCAGGTTAACAGTATATTTAAATATTAAAAATAGAAATTTTTCAATATCTCGACACAAAGAAAAGTGGAGTTATGTTCTTTTCAAATATAATATAATGGCTCATATATTATTATACATATATTATATTAATGGTAGTTATATGTATATATTTTTTGATTATTAATTCAATTTTTTTTGTTTCAGGTATGCAAAATGGTGTCTTTTTTAAATATCAAGTATCAAAATATTACGTAAGTACTTCATTTGAAATTTTAAAAGAATATCAATTTAAAAAATTACGAATACGCGATACAAATACATCCCTCAGGAACCGAACCTGCAACAACTCATCATTTTTATATTAATCCCAAATAAAAAACGGCGATAAAAATTCAATTTGTGTAAAAAATTAGCTCACAATAGACAAGGAAGTGATCGAACGCTTTGTCACCGGCCTTCCTCCATGATGAATCGCACCTCCAAAAAGCGACAAAACACCTAAAAAAAGGTGTCGCATTAACGTGTAACACACCTCCGCGTCACTAAAACGCGATACATTAATAACTTTGACAAGTTACCAACGTAAGGGACGAACATTTACGAGATATGAGCGATGAGTAAAAAGCGCGCGAAGGGACCGCAAAAAACAATTTTGCGAAAGCGCAAAAAGCGCCAGGGGTCGAACGCGATAAATTATTTACAAGCTTTATTGTCGTCGGTGTTAATTTCCGAGGGTATGGCCGGCGGGCGATCGCCGATGGCCAAACTGTATCGCGCGGCCAACTTTCGATATTATGCCCGGGTATATTGAAAAAGTTTGGGATGTTATGGCGCGGTTTCGGTGCCGGCGATATTGGGAGTCGCTTCGTTATGTCCTCAATATTGTGTGATAGATATATCATTACGTTTATTTTGTTTTTGTTGTGCGATTTTGCCTAGTTGTTGAGGCCGAGCTGGGCCGGCCCAGTTTGTGATGAATACTTTTGATTAACATCAATTTTTTTTGATTTATCAATTTTTCCTAGTGAGATTTTGTCTGATTGTTGGGGTCGTACTAGACTGGTCCAGTGTTTGATGAATACTTTTGATTCATATCAATTTTTTTTTCGATTTGTCAATTTTTATCCAGTGCGATTTTGTCTAATTATTGAGGTCGTATTAGGCTGGTCCAGTGTTTGATGAATACTTTTGATTCATATCAATTTTTTTTTCGATTTGTCAATTTTTTTCCAGTGCGATTTTGTCTAATTATTGAGGTCGTATTAGGCTGGTCCAGTGTTTGATGAATACTTTTGATTCACATCAATTTTTTTTTGACTTGTTAATTTTTTCTAGTGCGATTTTGTCTAATTGTTGAGGTTGTACTAGGCATTGTGGGAGTTATGTCCTCAATATTGTGTGATAGATATATCATTACGTTTATTTTGTTTTTGTTGTGCGATTTTGCCTAGTTGTTGAGGCCGAGCTGGGCCGGCCCAGTTTGTGATGAATACTTTTGATTAACATCAATTTTTTTTGATTTATCAATTTTTCCTAGTGAGATTTTGTCTGATTGTTGAGGTCGTACTAGACTGGTCCAGTGTTTGATGAATACTTTTGATTCATATCAATTTTTTTTTCGATTTGTCAATTTTTATCCAGTGCGATTTTGTCTAATTATTGAGGTCGTATTAGGCTGGTCCAGTGTTTGATGAATACTTTTGATTCACATCAATTTTTTTTTGACTTGTTAATTTTTTCTAGTGCGATTTTGTCTAATTGTTGAGGTTGTACTAGGCATTGTGGGAGTTATGTCCTCAATATTGTGAGATAGATATATCATTACGTTTATTTTGTTTTTGTTGTGCGATTTTGCCTAGTTGTTGAGGCCGAGCTGGGCCGGCCCAGTTTATGATGAATACTTGTGATTCATATTGGATTTGTTTCGATTTTTCTTGTGTGGTTTTGTTTAATTTTTGAGGTCGTATTAGGCTGGCCCAGTGTTTGATGAATACTTTTGATTCACATCGATTTTTTTGTTGGCTTGTCAATTTTTTATAGTGCGATTTTGCCTAGTTGTTGAGGCCGTGCTGGGCTAGCCCAGTTTGTGATGAATACTTTTGATTCACATCGAATTTTTTTTTGATTTGCCAATTTTTTCTAGTGCGATTTTGTCTAATTATTGAGGTCGTATTAGGCTGGTCCAGTGTTTGATACATACTTTCGATTTACATCGATTTTTTTGTTGACTTGTCTATTTTTTCTAGTTCGATTTTGTTTAATTATTGAGTCGTACTAGATTGGTCCAGTGTTTGATGAATATTTTTGATTAACATTAATTTTTTTTTCGATTTGACAATTTTTTCTAGTGCAATTTCGTCTAATTGTTGAGGTCGTACTAGACTGGTCCAGTGTTCGATGAATAATTTTGATTCACATCAATTTTTTCTCGATGTCAATTTTTTCTAATGCGATTTTGTCTAATTATTGAGGTCGTATTGGGTCAGCCCATTGTTGATGAATACTCATGATTCAAATTGGATTTGTTTAGATTTTCAGTTTTTTACTGTACGATTTTGTCTTAATTATTAAGGTCACATTAGGTCAACCTAGTATTTAATTAATACTTTTGATTCACATGCAATTGTCGTCATTTTTTTGTATAAATTTGTTCAGTTGTTAAGATCACATTGGGTCGCTCAGTATTTGAAGAATATTTTCAATTTATGTCGAATTATCGTCATTGGATTTGTCAATTTTTTATAGTATTTTACAATTTTTTTGAGTTATTGAGGTCATACTAGGTCATCCTAGTATTTAATAAATACTTTTAGTTCATATTGAATCATTTTTATCGAATTTGTTTAGATTTGTCAGATTTTTCGTGTGCTCAATTTTGCTTTGTTATTGAGGTCGTATTAGAATTAGGCTGTCCTAGTATCATGTGTAATTTTTATTCATATCAAAATTTTGTCACTAGTTTTGTTAATTTTTTTGAGATTATACTGGCCAAACCCAGTGCTTATAATTGAAACTAATTAACGATTTTTTTATCATTAAATAAAAAGAATTATCTAAGTAAGCGACATCTCTATTCCTCTCATTTTTTCTAATCCCATGTACAATTTAAGCAATAAAAACATCTGCATATCATAACTACACTTCAACGATCTTATATAATACAAAACGAGACATCAAACACATTCTCAGCATTAATCTTAGCACTACAACATAATGAACACACGCCATACATCAATTCCGATATACGGCTGACCTGGCAGCCAGAAAGATACGCTCTAACATACGTGCACCTTTTCCAAATTTACAAGAATCTTTGACGGTCACGTTTTCTCTGAGAAAAATAGCACAGCCTTTTCCACTGACGTTCTGCAACCAGATAGCATCGCCATATCGACCCTGCACATTCGCAAGTCTAGACATTGCGAAAAAATAAGCAGATTTTTCAGATTTACACGTGCCGGGATCGAGCATTGATACAAAGGCGAGCCCTTTCGCCGGAAAATCTGAAAAGCGGATAGCTGTGTTTGTGTGTGTATGTGTGCCTGAAATTGGAGCTTATTTGCAGTTGCTGGAGAGTTTGCGTTTCATCTTAGCGTGTCGATATCGCCGTGGAAGAAAACAACCCTTGTTTTTCTTTGTGGAACTCGAGAGCGTATGTACTCTGAGCGCGAAATGGATTTTTCATCGATTCTCTGGGCGATATTGTTTTTTTTTTTGAAGTAAGACTTCTGTAGGAGCGGTAGTGTGAACTGGAAATGTAAGGAGTTTCGAAGCGTTGTTTGTTTTTTATTTGGATAACGTTTAAATGAACAGTGAAATCTTTTATAAGGTATTGTGAATACAGTTTTCACAATTAATTTTACCTTTAAAACTTCATATTGAACCTTTTAAATTTTGAATTCAACATTTTAAACTTCAAATTCAATATTTTAAACATCAAAAAGTGAAGACCATTATTATAGTAATCAATGAAATTTTTCAACATATTGTCAATATTTTCCGATGATTAAATTTGAAGTTTAAAACTTGTACTTTATATAATGTGTTCATATAATGATCACAACATATACGAATTTCAACTAATTATAATTAAAATTAACTGTACGTTTCACGAAAGTATGCAACGCTAAAATTGCAAATATCCACTTTATATACAGTACATTGACGATGAAAAAAACGTGACAAAAATCGTGTATTCATTACATACAATTTTTTTTTATTACATTGTAAAATCGTGCAAAGGTTATCACATTTGATCATAAAAATTATAATATAAAGTTTCACTTTTGACACGCGAGAATACCATGCAATATTTTTATTTCGGGTTGTTGTTTGAATTAAATTTTGTATTGATTTCGTGAAATGTACATTGAATTTCCTTTGATGTATTGTTTAGTTTCGGCTTTCGCATATGTGCTTTGTCTGAATTCGCCTGTGGTGGTGATTCGATTTTATTTTGTTTTGTGTGTAATTTTGTAAAGTACCTTCGGTGGTATAAATACGTTTTTACGACTAGTGGAGTTTGATGTGTCTGCAGAAGTAATTAGGGAAAAGAAAAAGAATACTTCGCTTAATGTAACGATATATGTTTAATATTTTTGTATTATTTTTTATTCGATTTATTTCATTCTAAAAAGTTTATTCGATTTGAAAAAGTTATCTTTATAAGAAATTTTTGTTTTGATAAATTAATAATTTTAGGGATCTTTAATTATAGATCTATCTTGTATTACGTTTCAATCATACAAATGAAATATCCAATCTAATTTAAGAGTGATATTCCATAGTGAATGACAACATGAAAGTATCAGTTGATGAAAACATGTCGAAATGCATCATTGCAAATTATACTCATATTTTTGCTATCGTTTTCACTCACATTATAACTTTTACTCGCACTATCTCACTCATTCATGCGCACTATGGAGTTTTTCCCTCTGAAATATTTACACTCACGTATTTTCATACATTCATGCTTATGTTCATCATGAGGCATCACCCTTTCATGTTTCTACTATCATTCATGCTTACTGTGAAGTTTTTTTCTTTTGAGGTGTTTCAAGTTCACGCATTTTTATATACCCACGCTTACATTCACCACGAGGCGTCATCCTCACATATCACAACTATCACTCTCACTATGGAGTTTTTTTCTCCGAATGTTTCAAGCTCATGCATTTTTATACACTCATACCCAGTTCACCATGAGACATCACCCTCACTCACATTATAACTACCACTCTCACTCACTATGAAGTTTTTTCTTCAGGAATGTTTCAAGTTCACTTACGTTCACCACGAGGCGTCATCCTCACATATCACAACTATCACTCTCACTATGGAGTTTTTTTTCTCTGAATGTTTCAAGCTCATGCATTTTTATACACTCATACCCAGTTCACCATGAAGCATCACCCTCACTCACATTATAACCACCACTCACGCTCACTATAGAATTTTTCCTTCTGGGATGTTTCAAGTTCACTTACGTTCACCACGAGGCGTCATCCTCACATGCCACAACTATCACACTCACCACGAAATCTTTCCCTCTGACATTCTTCACACACGCTCACCACGAATCCTCACCCTAAGACCCACCGAAACGCCAAACCCCGTCCATCACCAATTAACAAAAACGACCGCCGTTAAATTTCCAACACGAATCCGCATCCAATCACACCGGCCACGAAACAACCCAATAAACCCTCCGACGCCCACCCCATGGAAATATGGCGAAACGGGGCAGGCGTGTCGGAAGCAGAATCGGGCGACTTCCTTCCGATGACGACTCCATCGGTTCCCCATCAATCAACCCTTTCCCGGGAGGGTTAACCCCCTCAGGTCCGAGAGCGTCTTCGTAGTCACGCTCCCGGTGCGCCGGGGGACGGCCCGCGCTACTTTCGGAGCTCATTGGTCGGGAATCTTTTTTTTTATTGTCGATGATTTATTTTATTGAGTGGAATGTAATGTGTACCCGAAACTTTTCAAGCTACTGGGTTTGAGGTTGAACTGAATTTTTGGTGCCACTATGTTTTTGGCTGAACTGAATTTTGTTTTTCTAACCCAACCTAACCTAATCTAATCTAACCTAAATAAACCTAACCCAAAGGTGCTTTATGCTGGCCATACACGCTACGAGAAATCGTTACGATAAAACTAAAGTACGATTTATCGCAACATGTATGTTATAAAACAGTTACAGTTTTACATACATACATGTAGCGATAAATCGTACCTTTCGAACTGTACAGTTTTATCGTAACGATTTCTCGTAGCGTGTATGGCCAGCATTAGGTGTTAAGTAATTATTCTAACCCAACCTAACCTAACCTAACCCAACCTAACCTAACCTTACCCAACCTAACCCATCCTAAACCAACCTAAAAGATGCAGTTCAGCTAAAGTCAAAGTAGCACCAATTTTTTTTTGAATCGAATATTTTAAGCGAAACTAACCTAACCCCTAGGTGTTAAGTTAGGTTAGGTTAGGTTAGAAACTTTACTTGACACCTAGAGTACCGAAGAGTTATGTTAGATTATATGTATTAGGTTGGGTTGGGTAAGGAAAACAAAATTCGATTCAAAAATACACCCGATCCTCTTTTTACACGGGGATACGTTTCAGAGACTACCGTGTAAAAAAAATGTATGGTGACCATACAAAAATCGGAGATACGTCCATCACTATGTATCTTAATCACATCACTATGTACTCTTAAAAAAATGTGTAATGTGAAAAATTTTCTTCATCATCAAAAATCATCAAAAAACATCGAAAAGTTTGTTGCAAAAGAATTCAATTTTGTATTGGTAGAGAACAAGTGGTACCATTATGTGTTAAAGGTTTTAAATTATATGGCACCGTTAATAAATGAAAGCAATAATGTGCTGTTGAGGTAAAACTATTTATTTGGTAAATTTAAAATAGAAATTGAAATCCCAAGATTTCGGAAGAAAATTCAATTCTATAAAATCTCTGAGTTGGTTAAAAAAAGTAATTAGTCTGGAAATATAATATTAAGATTTTGATGCTATTAATCCAAAGATTACTAGATTGAATTTTCGTTTGGAATTTCAGAGTACCAGAATCAAACTTTCTACTTAAAAGTATTTATCTTTTTACTTAAAATTATCATCAATTCAATAATAAACAATCACGTCCATTTATCTATTCATCCCTTTCCTTACCTTCAATATAAAAAAAACCAAAATCCCACACATATTGAATATTCGAATATTATGAAATCAAATGGCTTTCATCCAAAAATCACAATCGTATGGTTCACGAGCCCTCGGTTACCCAACACCTTTCTAGTCCGTCACGTTTTTTCTTCTTCTTTTTTTCTTCTTTTCTCCGATTTTTTCTTCTTCCTTCTCCTCTCCTAATGCCCGCCAATAAAATAGACGTGCGCGAACGAAATTCGGCCGCCGTTTTCTCTTCGTGATAGATTCGATTCTTGGTGCGCCCCATCCCCTGCGCCGGCCCTGCCGCGAATATCAAACCGCCAATAAAGAACTAGCGCACTCTGTCGGCTGATCTCTGACCGCACTCATTCAGAGTTTTTCGTTTTATATTTATTTTATTGCGCGGATGGATTGAATTTTATGTTGGCAGCCGTGCGGCCGTTCCAAAAACCGTAATACGTTTCGGGAAAAATGGATTTTGGAAACGTTTTATATGTGTATATGTTACGCTATGTTTGGATAATCGCTTCGTGCTTGAACGAAGTTGAGAATCTTGCTTTGTCTGTGAAATTTAACAGAATCTGATGGTGTATAGGTGAAATTTAGTATAGATGCATCATTTAACGCCTTCTGTCAAATACGATAGTTGAAGTGTCTTATGACATTTTATGGAAAAAATTAAAATTTCCTTAGCACACTTGATACTAAAAAATATTTGAAAATTTTGATACGTGAACGAAAAAAGGTTCGTCACCACTTTTAACTCAACTTTAACTCAGTGGTTCGTCACCACTTAATGTTTTAAATGTATACTCGAATATGTTAAGTTATGTTATTGTGATCTCTTCGTTCATGAACGAAGCTAAGAATCTTGCTTTTTCTATGAAATTTAATGCTATTAGGCGTTATTTAGTGTAAACGCATCATAGCGCATCATTTAATGTCTTCTGTCAAATATGAAAGTTAACGTGTCTTACTACATACTTATGGAAAGCATTAAAATTTCTTTGGCACGCCTGATACTCAGTAAAATATATTTAAAAATTTCGGTACGTGAACGAAAAAATGTTCATCACCACTGTCATAAAACACGTCAAATGTAATATTAGACAGAAGACATTAAATGATGCACCTAAGATGTACCTAGACTAAAAAGTGCCTACCTACACCTACAGCTATTGTTAAATTTCACAAACAAAGCAAGATTTTTTGCTTTATATTATGAAGCAAACATACAAAAGTAGCGTAAAATATATATTTTTTATAATATTTTGCTTTAACCGCTAAAAAAACCGTTCGAAAACCGTGAGAAATGCATTCACATACCGCAAAATAAAAATGCATTAAAAAATTAACAGACGACATGTGCGCTTAACGCGTTTATGTGTATCACATGTTGCTCGTAAATTTGGCTTAAGTTAAATCTAGAAAAAAATTGTTAAATATGAACCGTTGATATATTTTTCACTTACATGCTGTTTTTTCGATTGGTTTGGAAATTTGAGCAACAGGTGGAAGAGTCGTGTCGAACTTGTAAACTCGAGTTGGCAAAATGAGCCACTTAGTTAAACGAACACCTTTTTATCATAACAAGTTTGAATCGGGAAGTATTAATAAATGTTCGAAAAATAATTCGATACTATTTGTACACGGGTTCAGCGTGTAAAGGTACGTGCACAAAGAGACCGGGTTTATTCAAAATCTGTACACGCTTTAGAGGCAAACAGCGTGCCTCTTTTGTATGCGTACCCCAACGTTCGACTAATTGATTAAAACACATGAAAACATTTGGGAATGTATTGCATGTTTGTTATTTGATATAAATGAATTTTGTTGATAATCTTTTTAATATGATTATGTTATATATTGGATGTTTAGTTAATATTTTTTAAATAAATATTCGAGATTTTTTCATTTTTAGTTTGTAAGTGAACTTATAGGGTGGGTTACCTTTGAATTGTTTTTTTTTTTAGTTTAGAATAAAAATTAAATATTTCAATATTAGTTTTGAAATATGAAACCATATACAATGTATATAAATTAATTTGAACGAGATGTATTTCCAAACTAATAGATAACTGGATTTTTTAATATTATAATATATATTATAATAAATTCTCTTTTGTACGGTTTTTTTTTTAATGAGGTTCGACGAAAAAGAACCAATCATTTTTTTACACTGTTTCTTTACTTTAATATTGTATAAAAAATATGTATTATTATGCAACAATCGTAAGATTCAGTGGAGGCCACTAGCATACAATTATAGTAATTAAATTATAAAATTTGATGTTTCTTTACGATTTTACATGGTGAAATTTTTTCACATTACAAATTTTTTTATTAAGTATTATTATACATTTGGATGGAAGTTCTATCCAAATATAATGATACTTACCATCAATTTTTATATGGTTTTTTTTAATTGTCTTTGGAACTTACCCCATATGTAAAAGAAAATTGAATGTATTTTTAAATTTATATTTTTATTTTACAAATCAATCGAGTTATTAGGAGTGATATTTATCAATACGAATCAGACTCGTTTTTCAATCCGATCATGATTAATATTAAATTCTCATCTCAAATAAAAAATCTAAAATATAATAAAATTAAAAAAATCTCAGACGAGTCAAGCAAGGGATTTCATTAAAACCGATAACCCTATAAATAAACACGTCCACCATAAATTTTGAACGGCACAATTCGATAGATGACGCGAATCCTTCACAAGCCATACAAAATTCACCAACCGTCGACCCGAAATTATAAATTTCGAAGGATCACACCCGTAATCCATCCCACGAATGAAATTTTCATCGAAATACGACAAAACGATAAATCCGCGAAGAAAGCGCAAACGCAATATTTATACACAAATATCGGCCCACAATATTATATGCGTCCCGGTTAAATAATTAAGGGCCCGGCCCAATTTCAAAACTCCCGAATATTAATCATCCGGGACGCGCGACGGAATCCGCCGACCCAATTCCGTTATACCGGTATACCGGATAGGAGAATACACGCACTTTTGAAACGCGTTAGAGGGACGCGGATTAGGGTGAAATTAAGCGAGATTTCCGCACTAAATTGTTTCTGGCTGATGCTGGTGTGTGTGGGTGTTTGGGTGTATTTTGTTTGGAGATTTAAGGAGTTTAGGGAAATTGTGTGCGCATGTTATTGGAAATTAGCGCCATCTGTGGTTCAGTAGTATAGTCATTTTGTATTGAATATGAATTTTTTTGTATTTGTGTAGATTTTGTATGAAATTTAAGAAGTTTGGGGAAATTGTGTGCGCATGTTATTGGAAATTAGCGCCATCTGTGGTTCAGTTGTATAGCTGTTTGGTATTGAATATAATTTTTTTGTATTTGGGTAGATTTTGTAGGAAATTTGAAGTTTGAGGAAGTCGTATACGCATTTCATCTGATATTAGCGCCATCTGTGGTTCAGTAGTATAGTCATTTTATATTAAATATAAAATTTTTGTATTTGAGAAGATTTTGTATGAAATTTAAGAAGTTTGGGGAAATTGTGTGCGCATGTTATTGGAAATTAGCGCCATCTGTGGTTCGGTAGTATAGTCTTTTTGTATTGAATATGAATTTTTTCGTATTATATTTGAGTAGATTTTGTATGAAATTTAAGAAGTTCGAGGAAATTGTGTGTGCGCGTAATTGGAAGTTAGTGACATCTGTGGTTCAGTAGTTTAGTTATTTTGTATTGAATATGAATTTTTTGTATTATATTTGGGTAGATTTTGTATGATATTTAAAAAGTTCGGGGAAATTGTGTGCGCATGTTTTTGAAAATTAGCGCCATTATTGGTTCAGTAGTATAGTTATTTTGTGTTGAATATAAAAATTTTATGTTTGAGAAGATTTTGTATGAAATTTAAGAAGTTTGGGGGAGTTGTGTGCGGGTGTTATTGGAAATTAGCGCCATCTGTGGTTCAGTATTATAGTTATTTTGTGTTGAATATGAATTATTTGTATTTGAGAGAATTTTGTATTAAAATTAAGAAGTTTGAGGAAATCATACGCATTTCATCAAGGTTTAGCGCCATCTGTGTTTTAACAGTATAATTCTATCGAGTTGAATACAAATTATTTGTATTTGAGTGATTGTGTATGAATATATTTTGTATTAGATTTAAAAAGTTTGCTAAAACTTATGACGTTGGATGTTAGCGCCATTTTTGTTTTGATAATAGAGTTATTTTCGTTGAATAATAACATTTTCTATTTTAATAACTTTGTTTAGGTATATTTTAAATTCTATTTATAGAGTTTGGGGAAAATATGGTTGGGAGAAAAGTGGGGTATCGGTGGTTATTAGAGACAACTGTATTTTAGTGATATAGTTTTTGAATAAGGTATTTTCGTAATTTTTGCACTTATGAATGAATGATATAAGATTTTTTATGAATGAATCATAGTTTGATATAATTTATAATTTCAAACTTTGATATTGGTTTTCAATTATTTCATAGCAAGTTGCATAAGAAATATAATTCAAATTCTGAATATTCTAATTAAAATTTGAAAACTGTCCACAAATAATAATAATAAAAAATTATCAAGATACAAAACAAATCAATCTACTTATTCACAAA
The DNA here is from genome assembly GCA_009617725.1 of Hydropsyche tenuis. NCBI lineage: Eukaryota > Metazoa > Arthropoda > Insecta > Trichoptera > Hydropsychidae > Hydropsyche > Hydropsyche tenuis. The sequence continues at coordinate 938,128 of VTON01000095.1, forward strand.
AAAAAAAAACAAAACCACCCACAAAAAAATCCAATTAATCCCCGAAATTTCCAAACGCCCTCATCTCCGCGTCTCAATCCGAACTTCCAGATTGATTGATCGAACTTTAACTGAGACTTTGCGCCCGCGAATTAATAATTTTCAGCGAAACCGGGTAATTATTAGGTGGCAGAATTGCACATCCAGACGTGTGTTAACGTGTTAAACTCGAAGCGCGTAGACCGCACACTTTTTGCACAGCGATTAATTACGGCCCGCGCAACTGTCAAAAGCAAATACTTCCATTGTGCCCGCGTCATAATCGCGCCGCTAATAAGACCTGCGGTAAGGGGTTAACGTTGACAGATCCGCGAAATTGGGACGTTTTTTATTATATTGGGTTTTTTTGAAGGTTTTATTGGGTGTTTGAAGCAGGGTTGTGGTGACTTTGGTTTTAGCTGTGTTCGGATGAGGAGTTTTAGTATTTTGTGTGGAGTTGAGTTGTGAAAAAATTAAGTGATTTCGACTCTTTTTTATGATTTTATTTTATTTTATGGTTAAAATCGATTGATTAATTCGTTTTGTACCGACCTTCAAAATTAAAGATATGTTCGTAGTCCTTCGATTTTGTTTTTTGAAAACTGTGGACTTAGTTTTTTTAAAACAAGAAATATTAAAAAAAAAACTCTAGTCTCTCTTTACTTCAGTATTTTTTTGATAACTAATCATGCATTTCTAATAGTTTTTAGTTGATATAGATGTTTTTATTTCTATTTATGGATTTAATACACAGTAAAAAAAAAATATATGCCATATTTGGGAATTATTAGTGTTTTAAGTACGAAATTTTGGAGTTTTTAACTTAAAAACTATGATACTTTGGACTAAGGTAACATATATTTGATTTGAAGTGCTTCAAGTAACATCTCTTTAAGGCTTTTCTTAGACTTTTGGACGACTCTATATACGATTTTTGCAGTGCTATCTTTTTTGAACATCGTTATTATGTATCTTGAACCTATTATCAATTTTATGTCAGCAAGAAAATTTGATCTTACTAAAATTGATTAAGCTGGAGTCGATAAATTTTGAAGCAAAATTATATCCCTAGTAATAGAATAATCAAAAGAAGACGAGTAATTTTGATTTTGATTTATATTATTATATTATATTATATAATAAGCACAGACTGTACCGTACAGTAATTAATTAAATTTTATATAATATACCTACATAGTATTATATAAAACATAATTACAATTGAATTTAATTACTTATGAGAGCTGAATAAGCTTTTCAGTGTATTGTGTTGCGTTCATAATTGTGCTGCTAATAAAATTCGTGGTTAAGGGTTAACGTTTTCAGATTCGCAAAATTGAGATTTTTATTAAGATTTTTTCTGGTGCCGCGTTAAGGTTTTATTGAGATTTGAAGGGTGGGTAGCTAAGTAAATGAAATGTTTGAAGTTCGTAGAATAATCATAAGAAAATAATTAATTTCTCTTTCAACTCTTGTGGAGTACAGTAATGAGTTGATGTTGATGGATTTGAAAATTTTAAATATATTTATTTCTCTTTGAGAATTCATTGTTTGTATATTCAGGTAATTACTTGAATAACGAATAGTGAAAAATCAAACAAATATATTTTAATATATTCAAATTTGATATCGTATATAACGAAAAACAAATAATATATTTGAACTAAAATATCATATATCAAAATCGCGCATATTTACAAATTTACATGAAAATGCCTCAGGCCACCAAATTATATTCATATCAAGTCTGAATTTTTAGAAATTTGTATTTATTTAAGCTAAATAAACAATTAGACTTATTATGAATTACGAATAGTTTTAGATCAAATGAAAGTAATATAAAAACATGAGATATTTGTGTATTAAAGAATTATTCGAATATCGAATAATAAACAAATATATTCGGATTAAACCCATGACACATTACGACAATTGGACACTACGAATTACATCTTAAATTTCGAATACTTAAAGATCGAATGTCGAATAATAAACGAATATATCCGAATCAAACCCAATACACATTACGATAATTAGACACATTTAGAATCACGTATTGAATTACTAATAGTTTAAGTTCAAATAATTATTTGAATATATTGAAATGAAATCTAACAAATTTAAGATTTTACCAAACACCTATTCGAATATACATAGAATAATAAACGAATATATTCGAATCGATCCCATGATAAAGTACAAATTACAAATTGAATTAAGAACGGTTCAAGATCATACGAAACTTAAAATGAAAATATTCGTGTTTAAGATTTTATCGTACACCTATTCGAATATCGAATACTAAATGAATATATTCGAACCGATCCCATGATATTACAAATTGAATATAAAATTACAAATAGTTTATGACAGAATGAAGCTATGTTTAAAAACATCCATGTTTAAAATTTTGCCGAACGCACATTCGAATATCGAATAATAAACGAATACATTCGAACTGATCCTATGACACATTACGAATCAAGAATTCTTTTAGGTCGAACAAAACTAAAAATAAAAACATCCAAGTTTATGATTTTGAGCACCTATTCGAATATCGACTACTAAACGAATACATTCGAACTGATCCTATGACACATTACGAATCAAGAATGCTTTTAGATCGAACAAAACTAAAAATAAAAACATCCATGTTTATGATTTTGAACACCTATTCGAATATCGTCTACTAAACGAATACACACAAACCGAACCACCTCACATCAAAATCGCACACATCGACAAACTACGAACATACACCCACACCTAGAAACCCTAAGTTCCCCGAAACAGACAAATTAACAATTTCCCAACCTATCCATTACAATCTAATACGCCATCCGGCAAACAACAGCCGTCTACGGCCAATTAGCCGCGCGTTCGAATATCGCGAAATCGCGGCCACACTGTACCGGCTTATTTGCGTATTCCGCGTTACACGATCGCTCATTACGCACTACATGAAACGAAAGCAAACAAAAACACGGCCTGGAGCCAAGACGAGGCCCAGGTGGGCTGGGCCCATGGAAACGGTTGCCTTTGCGACATGGGTTGGTTTCTTTGAGGCCGCTGTGCAGGGGCGGGCTGCCGTGTAAACAGGCAAATACGGCCGGAATGTTAAATTCGGGTGTGTTTGCTTATTGGCGTTTCATAGACGCGAGTTTGGGGTTGTGCTTTTTTTTGGGATAATTTTGGATTTTTTTTGGTCGAATTTGGATGTTTGGATAAATATTATATGTGCGTAATGATTTTTGTGAGTTTGCAATATTTTTTTTCGGGAAATTGTGGCTTTTTGGTATTAAAAGTATCATTGTTCTTTTATTGACGTTTCATAAATGTGAGTTTGGGGTGGCGCATTTTTTTGGAAAAGTTTGGATTTTTTTGGTTTGATTTTTAGTTCAAATTTGGATGTTTGACTAAATATTATATGTGCGTAATGATTTTTGTGAGTTTGCAATATTTTTTTTCGGGAAATTGTGGCTTTTTGGTATTAAAAGTATCATTATTCTTTTATTGACGTTTCATAGATGCGAGTTTGGGGTTGTGCATTTTTTTGGGATAATTTTGGGTTTTTTGGTCGAATTTGGATGTTTGGATAAATATTATATGTGCGTAATGATTTTTGTGAGTTTGCAATATTTTTTTTTTGGAAATTGTGATTTTTTGGTATTAAAGTATCATTGTTCTTTTATTGACGTTTCATAGATGCGAGTTTGGGGTGGCGCATTTTTTTGGAAAAGTTTGGATTTTTTTGGTTAAATTTGGATGTTTGGATAAATATTATATGTGCATAATGATTTTTGTATGTTTGCAATATTTTTTTTTGTTTTGGAAAATTGTGGTTTTTTGGTATTAAAAGTATCATTGTTTTTGGTATGGTTGAAAACAAATGTAAATCATAAGTTGAATTAAAAAAAATACATATTTCAATTCAAAAATTTTCAGATATAACAGCATGAGTTGAATAATTAAGAATCTATGTGAAACGCGAAGGGTCTAACTTTCCAAAGTCAAACATTCGTACAGCTGTAGAGTACTGATTTTTAGGGTCTTTTTCCTGGTTCATCAAGATAAAAGACCAATACACTCTTTTAAAGGTTAAAGAAAAAAAATTGATTAAAAAAAATAACAATTTTCGTGTTTTCAATACTCCTGCAAGAGGACTTTTTTGTAAGCGATAAGATGATATAATTTTTATTTTTTGTATCTACTATTTATTTTATTGGATGTTATTTTACAAGCTTTTAAATACATTTACTCTTAAATATTGCAATTGGTATATTTTTTTCACAAACGATGCATACTCATAATTACATAAAAAAATATATCCTGGTATTGACTTTGAAAATAATGGCTACCATATATTAAATTTTATAACATAAGTGATAAGGATAAAAAGAGGCATTACTCGGATATTATAATAAAATATAAAAAAAGTATACTTAACCAAATATTGCTACATTAATCGCGAGACTCCATATTGAGCATAAACACGACCACGCTTTTTCTAATACTCACACTCATATTTACGAATATAAATAAATACCAATAATAAAATAGGATTTAAGTACCATTTTTAGATTTTGAGATATAAAATTTTTTGTCAAGAAATTCCCATAGTGGCACATACATACAACCGATACAAGTTCAATGTTGATATAAACTATTAAAAATCAATTTTAAGGACTTCATATTTTGAAGCATTGGCATTAGTATTTAGAACGTGTTTCTGGCACTAAATCGATTTTAAATTTTATTAGCACTCAAGTCTTATTATTTCTCGTAATCAAATATAAGTATGAATCAGTGCCCCTAAATATGCGAATGAGTGAATAGCTTAAACTAAAAAATAAAATTGATCGAATCAACAAGTTTCATTCAGAGTGTGAGTACTGAGTACCTTCAAATTTGAGTACACATATCCCTCGATTTACATGGTAGATAGGTTCATGAAAAAAACGTGTAAATCAAAATTTTATATTTTTTAATGTAAAATCGTGTAAATCGAAAAGTACATTAAAAACGCATAATTTAGTTTTTTTTTCAAGCTTTTTATTAACTTAGGTTAGGTTAGATTAATTTTAGTCCGAAATCCTAATTTTAATAAGCAATTTATAAAACAGTTTAATATCGTTTTGAGGTTACACTTGAAACGTCAAACTACGACGTAATGACAAACGTGCGGGTACGCACCTCGTTGTTTACCTAACAGTGGCTCTTCTATTTTAGTTAGTGATAGAATTCAATATTAAAATTATTAATGTTATTATTATTGATTATTTTCAACATTTATTTTTATTTTTTATTTTTTTAAACCGTGTAAAAGCGAAAACGTGTAAATCGATGGATGTACTCCTAAATATGAGTATGAGTGAGTATTGAAAAATAAAAAATAGACCAATTCAACTGACATTTTTTCAAATTTCATCCCCTTTTTCATCCCTTTTCTCCATAACTAACACATCCCCCACAATAAAATCAACATCGAATTGAAATGCGTGACTTGCGGTCTCGCCGCGCGAACATGTCGCACGCTCCCTAATCAACCCAAACCTCACCTTTTCCATTTCAATTAGGAGCACCGTTTGAGGCTCTCGACGTGTAACTTGGAGGGTATCACCTCTGGGAGTATCCCATGGAAACGGGGGCGAACTTTCGCCGACTTCTTTCCGTCCCTCCTTTTTCGGAGGGCCGTTCTCTGGCTTTGATCTATGGGAGCTGGAGGCCGTTTAGGCGATTTTTTTTGGTGTTTATAGTTGGGTGTTTCGTTTGGGAATATTTGAACGTGCTTTCCAGCAAAGTGGCTTGGTCTAGTTCGTTAAAGCTTCGGGGATTGCAGTGCTTCTAAAGTTCTCACCGGTCGGAGCAAACGCCGAAAGCTCTCTAAACTTGTAATTAAATACTCAGAAAAAGGATTACGCGAAGCACTTAGAGTAATTCGTATCGGATGAAATTGTTAATTTTTGTATCGAATATGTCAGGAGTGTGTTTAGAAAAAAGGATTATCGGAAAATGTATCAGATGAAATGTTATAATATATTATAAAAAAAAAAATTGTATCAGTATTCAAAAAGTTTTTCAATCTTTCTTAAGATTATATGATATTTGAATAAAAAAATCATTTAGTAATAAGTTTTGCGCTATATGTTTATCGGTCTTATATCGTTCCAGTAGTAAATTTTTTTAGTATAATATTATATATGAATAAAAAATATCAAAGCCATAGTTCAAGAATGTGCTTTTTCAGTTATGAATCTTGTTTACATTGAATAAATAATTCTGTGTAAAAAATATAGAAAAAAATTAAAAATGTATATATTTTCTGTTTTATGTAAATCGTTTAGAAAAGTAATTCCCTTTACTTTTTATCTACAAAACATTTATTGAAAATAAACGAAATACATATTTTATATATAGTGGAAAACGTTTAGCTCAAAACTGAAAGGACCAAAATATTGTTTCGTATTAAAAGAATTTCATGTTTTAATATTTTGTTTGTACCACAGTATTATTTCTTGTTGACCGAATTTTCACATTAAGCATTTCTGTATCAAAAAACTTCCATATGATTGATTTTTCCAAAAATTTCCACTTATCAAAAATTTCCACTTATCATTAATTTGGTCATCAACATTCGACACCACCACAGTTAAACAATCACCAATTACAACGGATTCTTTCACAAAATACAAACTCTCAACCCAAACCATCATACACAAAAGACAAACAACCCCCACACAAAAGACAGCGCAAAAAACCACACCCCCCCCTACAACACCATCAACCCATTCGCGAACGACGGCGCGAAAAACCATTATTAATTCAACATATTAATTCTCATCTATATATACATACATACACATCGTATTTTCGCGATTCGACAATTCGTCCACCCACACAGCACATTACACGGCCATCAATCAAGCAGCATACGCGGAACCACTCTCAGCCATACAACGATATTGATTGCCTTACACGAAAGAAGGCTTACCGTTCCCGAATTTAATGCGATTCTTTGTATTCCTAATAAGAACTCGTGCCACGTGATCTATGCCTCTTCTCGCTGAGCAGATTTATCGTTTAATTTTTTTTTCGTATGTACAGCGTGTTTGAAATGTCGGTTGTTTTTTTTTGAGACGTATTGGATGTCCTAAGTATATTATAGATCGGCTTTGTGGTAATTATATTTTGTTTGGATAGTGAAAATGTATTATTTGTTAAAGTATATTTTTATTAATTATTATTATTATTTTTTTTTATAAAGTGTTAAAAGATAGATAAAGGTATTTCATTATTGTTTTTAAATAGATTTTCTAAATCGCTAGTAAAAATCCATTTTTTTCTGACAGTATATTTTCAATATAACATATGTATATAAAAACAAATACAGAGTGAAATCTAACTAGGTTAGACTAATAATTTTTTGATAAATGTTAAAAGTATTATTATTTTTATACAGATTCTCTAATACGCTAGTTAAAATATACTATCTTTAAAAATACATTTTCACTACAACATGTTTTATATAAAACAAATATAGATGATTGATAGTAGTGAAATCTGACTATGTTAAGTAAGTATCCCAGAAATTATAAAATTGTTTATGTATTTTTTTATAAAGTGTTAAAAGTTAGATCAAGGGCATCGATATTTCTGTACAAATTCTTTAAAACTGAAGTAAAAATATAATTTCACTGATAATATACACTTTTATAAAAAAATATAGATTTATATAAAGAAAATACAGTGATCCTAAAATTGAGTATGTATATAATATTATATATAATAAGAAGGTTTTTGTTTTTGCAAAATTCTTGCATTGATTAATAATTTTAAATATATTCATGCATAACTTTATAATATGATACCCGAAGTTTTGTATATAATTAGTATTCTCAGGATTTCAACAAGGTCGGCTATTAAATTTTGAAACAGAATGGTTAAATAATTTTAGTAATATATTATATAATATATATCTAACTATCTGACCTAGTTTCAGCGATTTCGAGGTTCTATTTTTTTCGTAATCGTGTGACAATTTTTTATTTATTTAGATAGAGATACTTTTATACTTATAAATGTGTAGGTGTGTTGTTTTTTTTTATCAAAAGTCTAAATTCAAGTTCATCGATAATTAAGAATATTGAGCTATATTTTTTTCTTAATATATCACAGTATCTAATTATGTAGGATTAAAATTCTTGATATTGAACGAAGTATAATATATCTATTATTATAATGTAATATGTTATATTCTACTAAAATATTTTTAATATAAAAAGGGTTATCTTTTATATTCTATTATAAAATTTAGGGCCGATCTTTCAATCGTCGGTTAAGAGTTATTCTCGGAATAAGCCTTTTAGTTTTTATGGTTATTCGCGGCCGGTCACGGATAAAGTCACGTATAAAGTCACGGATAAAGTCACGGACAACTAGCTTATAGTTGTCCGTGACTTTATACGTGACTTTATCCGTGACCGGCCGCGAATAACCATAAAAACTAAAAGGCTTATTCCGAGAATAACTCTTAACCGACAATTAAAAGATCGGCCCTTAGAGAATAGTTTCTTTTAGTATTAATATCCAAGAAGGTCGGCCTATTATTGGTACAATATATAATAATACATGTAATTAGAGAGATGGTAAAATTTATAATTTAAAATAGTTCTATGATATGACAAAAAGGAAAGCCTAGTTCTACGGTATAACAGAATTTATAATAATAATAATAATAATAATAATAAAAATAATGATGATGATGATGATAATAATAATAATAATAATAATAATAATAATAATAATAATAATAATAATAATAATAATAATAATAATAATAATAATAATAATAATAATAATATATTTTTATAGTAATTTTTTTTCAATCACTGAAGTTATTCAAAAATTTTCATCTTCTCAATGATAGATTATGAAAAAAAATTCCATATAAAAAAAAAATATTTTTCTAAAAAAAAAAAATCAAATCAAATCAACAAAAAAACAACACCCTATACAAACAAATTTTTTATCAAATTTAATCAAACAGCTCCTTATTCTTCGTTATATTTCGGAAACTCGAGATCTCACCGAGCCGGAATTTGCGCAATTTAATCCCGGCCGCCCGGCCCGCCCTAATGCGAGATGACAAATCGCAAAACTATTAATTTGGAATTCTGATTTTCAATTAGGGTCCGAGTCACTTTTACCACGGCCCCGCTCCGGCCGTTAACACCCTCCGGCCGGAGTGCGCATCGCAGTCGTGTCGCGTTTCCGCGCTGATGGAGCGCGTGTTCAGTTTCGATTTTGGCGAAATTACACGCGATATCGAGACCGCATTTTCGATAAATCACGGCTGCGGTTTTGCAATGTGGATGTGCCGTTATATCGATCGCGGGGAGTTGATGGATGGTGTGTTTTGTGTGTCGCGTTGAAAGTGAGTTTTTGGGTTTTTGATAATGTTGGAATAATGATTGAGTCGTGGAAATATTAAGTTGTTTTGGTATTTGAAAAAAATTGTGTGAAATTTTGCGGTTTTTTGTGTCGAATTGACTCTTTTTCGTTTGAAATTGACTCTTTTTCGTTTGAAATTGACTCTTTTTCATTTAAAACAAAAGAGTCAATTTGAAATGAAAAATGGTGAATTTGACATGAAGAATCTGTAGAAGTTTCGTTAAAAATGGAATCGTAGAGGAGCAGAGGAAAGTAGAGGAGTCTTGATAATGTTGGAAGGTTTGTGAGTCGTGGAAACATTAAGTTGTTTTGATATTTGAAAAAAATTGTGTGAAATTGTTGCGGTTTTTTGTGTCGAATTGACTCTTTTTCATTTGAAATTGACTTTTTTTGTTTCAAATTGACTGTCTTTCATTTCAAGCAAAAGAGTCTTCAAAAAATTTCAATTTTTAATGAAAAAAAGGTCAATTTGGCATGAAAAATCTGTAGAAGTTTCGTTAAAAATAGGGTCGTAGAGGAGTATAGGAAAGTAGAGGAGTAGAGAAGTCGTAGTATTTTATGCAGAGTCAGAGTTGTACAAAATAAACTGATTTCGACTCCTTTTTATTATTTTCTTAATATTACAGTTAAAAACGATTGTTTCGTATGGATTGTCAAAATCAAAAATTAATTGTATTTCGTTCATACATTCATAGTCTTACAATTAGTCGAATTTTTTAACATAAATATAATATTAAAAAAAAAAATTATAATTTCAATATCAAACAGTTCTAAAGTTTAATTGATTCATCATTATGATTAAATATAAAAGTTTAGGAAGATATATTTTTTTTAATTTTTAATTCATAGGATTTTTCAGGTGATTATTTATTTTGAAAAAAGTTTTTACGTATTCTTATTATCTACCATCCATTTTATATAATATATCGGCAAGAATATTTGAACTTATAAAAATCTCTCGAATCAAAGTTGGAGTTGAAAATTAAGCAAAGGTCAATTTCGAAGTCGATAAAGGAAGCAAATTTACATCCCTAATTTACAAATAATTCAAAAATAAAACATCAAATATATAATAATTCATATTTAAAAATAATTTCACCCAATTCCTAACTCGATTGACTCACTTTTCAATATGCGGTGCAAAAGTCGCAAGTGCAGTACTAAAAATGCACTTTTTCCATAAAAACAAAAAAACACACACACACAACAAACAAAACCCGCCCGAGGTTCTATCCTATATATATTTTTTCCGCCTCCAATTACATTATATTGTCGAGTCCCAGTAATTGAATTCGGAGCGGATGAATGCGAAAAGCCTCGGACGACGGTAATGAAAGAAAAACACTCGGATTCGAGAGTGGCCAGCCCGGCAAGAAAGTGGAGGAAGAAATACTTGGACATTGGAGGATGTTTTATATATTAAATATATAATATATTGAGTGGACCTCTGAAACGCGACCCGCGCTGTACGAATCGCGTTATACGAATCGCACAAGTTGATCGGTGCATGCCTTTTTTTCTTTTTTCATCAATTTTTTTATAGTTTTCATATCGTTGTCGTGTCTTTAAAAGTACATTTTTGAAAAATTTGATTTCCATATGAATTAATTTATATCCATTATAGAATATTTTTAATATTTTTCCACTCTATCATCATTCCAACTTGAATGATTTTCATGCAATGATATACGAGTATTTCATCTTCTTACACTCTTATCTATCTCGAATGATTTTCATCTTTGTTTTATCCGTATTTCATCCACAGTTCATCCATATGGCATCAATATTTTATCAATATTTTATCAATATTTTATCAATATTTCATCAATATTTCATATACCTTTCATCCACGTTTCATATTGTTATATAATATTTACTTTTATCTATTTATCGACCATTAGATGATTCATTTTCTTTCAAATTTCTTTTTTGTACTTTTTGCACCTACATATTCTCCATTTTTATCTACAAGGTCGAATTGGATTTGAATAAGATTGAATTTGGATTATGAAAACTGTATATATTTTTTAACTTAACTTTCAATAATTATCATTTTGATAATACTTCTTAATTTTCAATATTTTTCTCTATCTCTTCTGATCATTTCTCTTATAACATACAATACATTTCCCCATATTTATTACTATCTTCTAAAATTTTCTTATCATTTTCACATTCAGAATTCAATCGCTTAATCCAATTTTTTTTTATTCAACTAAAAAATGCTTCACATATCATTAACAACTCAACCATAACACCCAACCAAACCAAAATTTTCATAAAAATAGAAAATTCAATATACAATACCTTCCATTGCATTATGCGAATTCGCATTCATCAAGATCTCACTGTACATATGACATATAAAACGGACAGTCGATCTGAACATCCAACCCAACAAAATTTTTCATCAAATTAAAAAAATACAATATACCTTCCACCGCATTATGCGAATTCGCATTAATCGAGATCTCACTGTACATACGACACATAAAACGGACGGTCGATCTGCGACTTTCGACGCGGCCGTAACTCTAAGCCGCCGTTTATGCGGGTGTGTGTATTATGGAGTTTTAAGGGTGGAAATTAAATTCGACATTGTTCCGTTAGGGTTATTAATTGCCACACTTTGAGAAACAATGGAGTTTTGCGCGGGCGGTTTGGGACGCGGCAACCGTGCGGTGACCGTCGCGATAAAATTGGGGTTTTTATGGGTTTTAAAATTTTTTTATTGAAATTTTTGGTTTTTTATGGTGTTTTTGTATTTTTTTATTGAAAATTGATCGAGGTTGATGAGAAAATGATTTTTTTTTTTTTAAATAAATATTGCGAAGATGAAAAATATTTTAATCACTATATTATTTATTAATAAAAATATATTTTTTTCATCAAATTGATTTTTCATAATTATTATATGGTCATTTACTTTTTTTAGTACACTTTTTTAAACCCTACTCGTTTGTTACGCACATTTGCCTTTTTGTAGTCATTTTTACTTTATACTACTGCAATAATAAGTAATATAGATTTTACACTTCAAATTCAACCTTTTACAAAACATATTCAACCTTTTTCAAATCAAATTCAACTGTTTACAAATCAAATTTGACTCATTGATTCAAATTATTAATTTAAAAAGGTTTCGGATTTAAAAAGGATTTGATTCGTAAAATTTGTGAGATTTGAAAAGTATTTTTCAATTCATTAGTTTAATTTGATTTGAAAATGGTTGAATTTGATTTAAAAAGGGTTAAATATGTTTTGTAAAAGGTTGAATTTGGAATAAAAAATGTATATTACTTACTACTTATTGTAGTGATAGATAAATGACTATACAAAAAAGCAAATCTACATAAGACTATGTAGGGATTAAAATAATACTGAAAAAAGTAAACGACTACATGCTAATTAAAAAAAAAATCAATATTTCCAAATACTAAAGATAATACATATTAAATTTTATAAAAAAAAATGATTCAATTATAATATAATCTAGATAAGTGATGTAAAAAATTCAACGAACCTCTAATACAAAACGAATTACAAAAAAAAAAACACCTCTCGTGTTTTCGAAGAATCAATTTTACCTTAAAAAAAAAACACAATTCATCAAAAAAAAAAGTTTCAAATTCCACAGATCCTTTAATCTTCCGCTAATATAGATAATTTCATTTACAATCCCGAACAACACACAGCACACCTCGCCAACAATTAGCCCAAAGGCGCGTCGATTTCCTCTTCTAAAAAAATCGTCATTATTAAATCGAGATCAGAAAGCAATCAGGGGATTTTTGGGCCGTCTTTAAATCTCATTTATCTTCTCTCACCTAGGGATGGTGTGTTTTCGGGCTAATGGGGCAAGTGCTTATGCAAATCGCGTCCAATAAAGCGCGTATCATTACACTCGAATAAATCGGCCGTGAAATGCTTCGATTTATTATTGACACGCCGAGACGACGGAAAATAATCTGCAGCTTCTGACAATTCAATTTGGCCCGCGAATTTATAGTATCGGACGATTTATTTGCGAAATTCGCTATCTCTGCGCTATATATTGCGCCGCTACGAGCTGGAAGGAAGTTGTTAAAAATTTTATTGGGTCGCGTCGTTGAGAGAAGTTCGTTTTTGTAATTTTTTTTGAACAGTAAATGCTGCCTGACGATGGAGTTTGTAGGATAGTACAGCTGGTCATACACGCTACGAGAAATCGTTACGATAAAACTGTACAGTTCGAAAGATACGATTTATCGGTACATGTATGTATGTAAAACTGTACAGTTTTATAACATACATGTAGCGATAAATCGTACCTTATTTTATCGTAGCGTGTATGGCCACCATTAGATAGTAGTGATTGGAATTGAAGAAAAATCGGTTATGAGCGATGTGTGGTCATTAAAATGTGTTTTGTGTTTGGTAGTTTTTTTGGGTCTTTTATTTTTGTTTTTGTAGAGATGTGGGTATAGTGTTGATCATAAGTTTTGGTTCGTTGAGAAAAATGTGATCAATATCAATCTTGGTATTCTGTATGCTACCCGAAAAGCAGTAGAGTCAAATGTAGATTTATACGTAGATGTATGTTAGATATAGAAGTAGACGTAGATGTAGACGTGGATATAGATGTAGAAGTTGACTTAAGTGTAGTTGTAGAGTTAAATGTAGATGTAGATGTAGAGTTAAATGTAGATATAGAATTAAATGTAGAATTTCTATTAAATGAAAATGTGGTACCTGTAGTTTTGCTGATATCTGGTACTAATGAAACAAGAGAGATGGTGGGTTTCTCTTAAAAATATAACTATCATTAATATAAAAAATAATCGTTTTTCATACATATATTTTAATATTTCAATTTAAATCATCGAAAATTTAAGTCAGAATTTTTTTATATAATATTGAGTTATTGAAAAAATAATAATAAAATGTATTTTTATTGATTTTCAAATAACGTATCAATTTATATACAAAATTGCTACCAAAAAATGAACATTAAAGTTAAAATTTCAAAAACATATGTATTACAATTTCAATTTGTTAATTATACCAAGTTTCATATGCTCGAATAACACCTTGCGCAACAAACAATACGTTATTATTACAATAAAATTATGCTCCCGGATTCGTACGAATGTTCTTAAATTTTCCTCAAACATCTCAGCGACAGTTTAATGCGATTTTCTCACGTCTGATTTGTCAACCAGGCATTAGAATTAATGAATTTAATTTTCTCCCGTCGACAAACTTCCTTCCACCTTCCACCATACATTATGAACGAATCGTTCCGCATAATGCGACACAACGACGAATTTCACTCGGCGGAAATTTTATGAGAAAAGTTCGCATACATTCGGACAGTATCAGTTTTCGTTTTGGGCCGGCTCCGCCAGGGTTGGACTACAATAAAAGCTCGCTCATTAAATTTAATTATTAAATTATAATGCGGAATTCCGCAGAAATCAAATTCAAAAGGGGAAAATCGCGGCCGGCGTTTGGACCTTATTGAAACGGGAAGCCGTTCTCGGACAGGACTCTCTCACGACAAAAGGACACCCGCCATATTTCAGGGGATATTGTCGGGATGAATATCTGGAGGATTTGTGCTTTTCGTTGTTAAACGGTTGCGATTAAATGCAGAAAAATGTCTTGTTATATGATTTCGACGGCGGGTTTTCTAAATCGCCGTTCATATTTATGACCCTTTTGAAAGTTTTATTGATAAAAATTAATTTTCGGTAAAACATTTGAAATATGAGTAGATCATTTAGTATAAAAAAGGCAACTAATTATTTGGCTGGTTAAAAATAACTAAAATTATCAGTAAAAAATTGTTAAATTATCAGTTAGGTTAGGTTAGGTTAGGTTTAGGTCAGGTTAGGTTAGCTTACTACTACGTGTGACTACATTGAGACTTGATCCAAGAAGTTCAAACAGGTTTCCACGTGCACAGAACTGAGTAACAACCATATATTTTTTTTTACTGATCAATTAAATACAGGCCTATAAAAAAATGCATATTTTTTTAAATTAAAACGAATATGAAATTTAAGAATTATCAATAAATAGAGTCAAAATTTTTAATATAATATAGTAGTACCTGGCGTTGCTTGGGAATCTAAGAAAATTAATTGTGTATCGATTGTGATTATTGTCACAATTAATCGTGACGCCGGCACATTTTATATTATAATTTGTATTGAAGAAACTGAAATGCGAGACGATATTAAAAGAAACTGAATGCTTAATTAGTTTCTTCGGATATCAAAGCAAATTCTTGTCAAATTTGGTGAAGATTCGTTTATCGGTTTATGAGTTATGTATGTATATGTTATGTATCATTTATGTAATCGCGTTTTCTATGAAAAATGCAAAAAAAAAACCATTGCGTTTTTCGTAAAATTTAATGTCGTCTGTTGGCTTGTTGTCCCTTTCTTTTAGTTTTATTAAAAAATATATGTATCAAATGTCATCTGTCAAATATAATAGTTGACGCATCTTACTATATACATATGAAAAGTTGGGAAAGATTTGCATTGCTAATACCAAAGTATTACAATGTAGTTAAAAAGGATATTGAATACCACAGATGTAAGGTTCAGCTTTTTAAGTCATAAAAGAGCCCATTTTAGCACATGAGAGTCAAGAGTTGCTAATTGAAAAAATCACTTTGAAACGAATATCAAATATTGTTAAAATTCCATGAAAAAAAAGCAAGATTTTTGCATTTTTCGTCAAAAACCCAATTATACAAACTTTGCGTAAAATATAAACATTATATGAACGAATCAAGAGTCAATTTTTTTTGTTTTGATAATATGTATAAGAAAAGCTTTATCTTCGATCCCATCAAAAAATCCCACAGATAAAACCCATTACGACAAACTCGTCACAAATCCGCATTCCCTTATCAGTGCAACTAAGAGTGTCTCGCTGCGACAATTTTCGAGTAATTAGCCTGAGACGATCCCGCTCGTGAAAGCGGGTTAAACCAACCGAGGAAGAACTATCCAAGATACCCATCTATGGGATGTGTTTAATTGTGATTTGTGGTCAGTTTATGGTGTGTGTGTGGTGCTGTGTCCGAAAATGGGGAAACTAATCTGCGAAAGCGACTCTTTATCCCGTTAGGCGGGCAGATATCCCGAATTAGTCGTGTAAACAGTTCGATTTGTTAATAATCGTTTTTTGTATTGTTTCAGGTGAGATCTTGGTTGTTTATGGGGATTTTGAAGGTGAGTTTGGAGGTTTTGGGAGATCGGAGCTTTTGGATCGAGTGTGAGTCGGAAGGGATTGAATATTTGAGTTAAGTGTTTGGTATTATATTTTTTATTGAGAGAAATTTGATGTTATGAATATTGGAAATATTCTGTATGAGAGGAAATTTATTTTGTTAATGATCAAAATATGTTTTCAATGATGATTTTGTATGGAGATTAATATAATATGAGTCAGAAATTAAAATAAAAAAATTAATCTCATCAATAATATAATACACACAATCCTTTTTTTACACAGGAATACGTTCCAGAGATTATCATGTAAAAAAAAGTATGGTGACAATATAAAAATTGGAGATAGGTTCTATCAGTATATTTTGATAGAAATTCCATCCAAATGCACTTTATAAAAAATATGTAATGTGTAAAATCATCAAAAAACATCAAATTTTTTTTAATTAATAACTATAATTATAACTGTATACTGGCCTGCACCTATTCTTACCATTATGGCATAAAAAATACATACTTTTTATAGCCTGTTCAAGTAAAAAAACGTGTAAAAATTGTCGGTTATTCTTCCTTGAACCGTGTTATTTCAGAACCGTGTAAAAAGAGGATTAGATGTATTTTACTTTAAACTCATCAAAGTTCCATGAAACATTTCTGATATATACAAAAACGATCAACAAACTAATTAATCCAATAATAAATATCAATTATTTTCCTTTCAACACTAAATTATCATATTCAAATACAACCCAGAACAACCTCTAATTCAGGCCCGGATCGCAAATTCTCGAAACACTTATTTATAGTTCCGAAAATGAATTCGGGGCCGAATCCAGGAGCGGTAATGAATCTAGCAGCGGCAGAAGCGGCTTCTGTCTTTGCCGCCATTGATCTATGGCGTAATTAAGGGTCCGGACCGGGGGAACAATGGGCCCCGTGGCCACCCACTTTTGCACGATTTCGCACACCACTTGTGTGTGACCCGGTCCGTGGCAAAAACTAGATAACGACTAATCCGAGTGCGACGGAAGCATTGTCGACGCCTTTTATTTTCGGGCTGTTTGTCTTCGGATGTGCTTTTGAACGATGCATGGTGGTCATTAATAATTCAATCGCCAATATTGGAATTGTACGTTGAAAGGGTTTTTTTTAGAAAATTTTTGAAAAAAATCTATTTTATAGAATTTGAGGTATTGAAATTTTAATGAATATGGTTAAAAATAAAAGTTACTAGTGATAGTATAAAATTTTTGAGATTTGAGCCGTTCAGTGCACACAATGACTAACTCCATAAAACAAAAAGTTGAGAAAATCGATGAAACAATGTTCATTGTTTTTTAACATTCCCTTCATAATATAAATTCAAATAAATATTGTAGAATGCATAAATACAGGTTTAGTGCATTTGAGTTGTATTATTGAAATGATTTACATTAGAGTATGGAATTAATCAAAATGGGCCTGAAATAAATTATTTATTATTCAATGGCCAAAAAGTTTTTGTCGTTTTTTGATATTAATCTTCATTATTCAGGAAAGTTATTTTAAACATAAATAGTTATGACTATACCAAGTGCTTTAACATTTAAATTCTAGATTTTTCAAAAAGTGGAGTTAATCAGTCTGTGCACTGAACGGCTCATTTATTAAATGATTTGTTTGAAATCGATTAGTTATAATGTTGCCATCAATTAAATTGATCAGTAAACGATCAATCTATTTTGGAATTTTAATTCGGAACTATACAAAAATTTGGTCCAAATTTGAATCTTGATATTTCTGGATAATATTGTTATAAATAATATTACTCTAGTCATTCAAATTTAGTAATTTCGGGATCGAAATTTCATTTGGATCTTAAGATTTAAATCTTGGAATTAATTGAAACTTAATAAAATTTATGTATCAAGCAATACTTATAAAATGCAAATACAATGGAAATCGCTTGATATGAAAACGCTTAACTTAAAGAAATCAGTTAACATTAAATAATTCGAAATTCAGACTAGAGAGGCAAAATTTATCGAAATTTTCATTTACCAGTAATTCGGTATTTTTTTTTTTTTACCAATTATCGGGAAATTAAATTTTGTTTAAAAACCGAGGAATACCGGAAAAAATAACGAAAAATGAAAATCCTAAACTTACATAACCCAACTTCTAACTATTATAGTTAAATTTAACAGTTAACCTTATTGGCCTTTTTAATCCAGACAAATATACTAGATAACTTAAAATTTAACATAAAATAAAATAAAGCATTTCGGATTCCACAGTTCTGTATTAAACGACTTTTATTTTGATCATTCAAATCTACGTATAAAACTATTCGATTCAAACACGTACATTTCTCGAACACAAATCTAGCGCAAAATAATAGAACAATCGCCGTTAAACCTCCGCCAATTTCACAACATCTGAAAAGCTCCTTCTCTCGCTGAAAATCGAACAGAAAAAAACTGAAGTCGGAAATCGTCGTCGATCGATCCGCTCGTTTAAGAGATCGTAAACGCAAGTTAAACGAGACACAAAGTTAATTTCGAATAACTCGAATAGCGATCTGATTGCATCCGAAGTTTCCCCATTGCAATCTAACTACTGCTGCTGCATGCGCTTCTTCTTTCACAATAAAAAGCTTTGTTCAAGTTTCCCTGTGAGTGTATTATGTTTGTGTGTGTGTGCAATGCAATGTGGTGCATATTGGTCTTTGAAGTTTGTGTGTGTCCGATTGAATTTGTGGGAATGTGTATTAGTGGATATTGCATCGTTGATTTCTTCGGTATTGAGTTTTGAGAAGTTTTTAAATATGTGATATTTTTATGACCAATCCGGCCCTTATAAAGTGGCGAGATTTGTATGTGTGCGTGTACTATGAGTTATGTTGGTATTTGAAGTTTGCGTGTGTTCGATTGTATTTGTTGGGAATGTGTGTTAGTAGATATTGTATTGTTGATTTTATTGAGTTTTATGAAGTTTGTAAATATGTGATATTTTTACGACCAGTCCGGCCCTTATGAAATGGCGAGATTTCTTTGGTATTGGATTTGATGAAAGTTTTAAGTACATATGTGATATTTTTATTATTATATTAAAAGATGAAAGTTATTGTGAATGTTTCAAGATTGATCTTAGTATTTAAATAAATGTTTCAATTCCGGGTTTTATTTAAATAAATACAGTGGATTGTTTAATATGAAACTGTAGGGACCGAAATAATTTTGTTTTTTTTTTGTATTATATTTTTGTAATATTTGTCACATTGAAAGTTATTTTGTCAGGACCGAATGATTTCGTGTTAAGCATTTTTTTACGTTAAGCGTTCTTATGTTAAACGATTTCTATTGTATTTTGATAAAAAAAATCAGAAATCCTTACAAAAATTCAATTTTATGACTAAATAATAAAAAAAATTATTATGTATTTTTAAAATATGATATTTTTATGGCCAATTCGCCCTTTTAAATTTTCCAACACTACATCGTATTGCACAAACATTGAAATATCAAAATTTCTTCATAAAATACCATTATTATTATTTTTTTGATAACTTTCAACCCACACAGTAAATAGTGGCATTTTCAAATACGTTTTCATTTTATATTTTGATATTTTATGTAAGCGACAGCTAAAATATGATGGATTCAATTTGCATCACGCAGCGAATGGGATTTTGTACCGTTCATATGTGTTCGATTGAATTTTTAATAGTTTCCGGAAACGAAATTCAATATGAATGCAATATGTGGTTATTGGTTATTAAGCTTGATGCAGACTTCTGTTTTTGTTGGTTCGTTTCGACGGCGGAAGATTATTTGATTTTCATCGTTTCATTCGTGTTTTTAAAATGAAAATTGGACTTTTATTTTCGACACTGATGCTTTTAAATCTTTTTAACGGTTTTGTTTTCCGGATTTTGTAGCGGATTATAAACGAAAACGATATATTCTTTCTTAATTGCGTAGTTGAAATGAACATTTAACCCTTTGTTAACATTTTCATTATATATAAAATTAATATGATTTTTTTTATATAATAAAGCCGAATTATTACTAAATACAGTAGAAATCGTTTAACACAAAAACACTTAACGTAAAAATCACGAAATCATACTGAAATTAAAAAAAAAATACTATGTAACTTTAAATGTGACATTTAACACAAAATTCTTTTAACGTGAAAAAATATTTCGGTCCCCATAGTTTTGTGTAGTTTCCAGACGTATTATTGAATGATACTAGCGCATACGACAATAGCACACACGGCACTAACACCGAGTTTAGGACACAATTCGCAAAAAATTTCGAAATGATTAAAATAAATTATAATATATTAATTGGTTCATTGGATCATGTAGTCCTTCAATTTTCCTAAAAAGTATCATGTGCGCTATTATCGATGTGTGTCAATATCTTAGGTGCTACAATCGTTTGAGAAAACGTCTGGACACCTTTCGTATTGAACGATTTCCATCGTACTTTACTTTCGCGGATACGAATTGCGTTACATATACGCGTTACCGTTACGCAACGTTTTCGCCTTACAGTCCTTAAGAAATATATCTCAAAAAATATATATCAAAAACAAAGAAATTGTATCAATTACACAAATTGTCTTCATCAAAAAGTGAAACCCATCCGGACAAAATTAGAACGACACAATCGTCCCGCCCTCGCGCGGCCATAAGACCGCGCACAATCGGGCCATTCCAGCGGCCATAAATCCTAAACCCTTTCGGCTCCGAATGGCGCTTTAATGGCGAAAATACGCAAATTGCCGACTGCTCGACAAACATCGCATAATGCCCGAACATATAAAACGCGAGGGCCGGTCGCAGGTGCGCGGGGTGGCCCTTGGGCGCCGATATGGTGCAAATTGCACCGAGAGGCTACTGCAGTTGGGCGCCTTGGACTCAAATTTGACGATGGGCTTAATAAATCTTGCCGACTGCTCGACAAACATCGCATAATGTCCGAATGGTAAAGGACAACTTGAGCGCATGAACGAATTTAAGTTGGCACTCCAGAAACACTTACATACAAATCTAAAGTTTGACGTTTTCGTTCTCAGTTATAAGTTGGTACTCTGCATTTACGCACACACTTGGATCCGTATTCTAACGTTTGTATCGTCAGTTTGGAGTAAACTACGCTACGCTAAACGACCTGTTTACTTCCACTTTCCTTACAGAAAAACTAAACGTAGGAGTTGGGCCAAATGCTGCATTTCTCAGTCAGGGAAAACTAAACGCACTTATTAAATACCGCACGTCTCAGTCAAAAGTCTGAACGTATTTATTACTAAACGCATGATTAGGTTAGGCAGAGAAGATTTTTTGCGTCACATTTACTGAACGTATCTTATTCAATCAGGTATTCAGATCGAAAATATTTTATAAATCTCTACGGTAAAAGTTTTCAACCTATTGTCAAACTACGAATGAGTATTGGTGCATGTACGTGCATATAAAACACGAGGGCCGGCCGCAGGTGCGCGGGGTGGCCCGCGGGCGCCGATATGGTGCAAATTGCACCGAGAGGCTACTGCAGTACGGCTCCTTGGACTCGGATTTGACAATGGGCTTAATAAATCTTGACGGGTCGTTGGTACGGATGGCGTTGTTCCGCTACGGCGCTTAATGGGATCTGTCCCATCGGTTTCTATGGGTGTGGAAGTTCCGGGTGGGGTGTATTGAGGGTGCCGATTCGGATTTGAGTCGTGTGAATTAATTTTGGATGAATTGTTTTTGATTTATGTGAGATCTTTCGGATTTGTGTGATATTTCGGGTTTTGTATGGGTTGATATTAATTTTATTTTTTTATTGGAGTAGTTACTTATTTGTTATACCTATTTTATACTCCAAATAAAAAAATAAAAATAAAAATAAAGAAAATAAGTTTGCAATGGTTGAATTTGATAGGTAAAAGGTTGAATTTGAAGTTTATAATGTCGAATATGAAAATTAAAAGGTTGAATTTGAAATGTTAAAGCTAAATTACTGAAGGCAATATAAAATGAAGCAATGAACAAAAATTTAGAAATTCTCATTAATATTCATCAAGAAATAATAAAAGGTTGAATTTGGAGTCATACAACTATATCACTGAAGAAGATAATAAAAAGTTAAGATTTGAATTTGAAGTGTAAAAGCTGAATCGCTGAAAGTCAATGCAAAATGAAGCAATGAACAAAACTTACAAGATCTCATTAATATTCACTCGAAAATTGTACAAAAACTTGAACAGTTATGTGCTTGCGTCAAATGTAAACATATTTGAAGCTTAAAAGCTGTATCAGGCAAGAAGAAGGTAATAAAAAGTATAGGTTGAATTTTTAGTGTAAAAACTGAATCAATGTAAAACGAGGCAATGAACAAAATCTCATTAACATTAATTCAAAAACTGTACAAGCTTAAAATTGAAGCCTAAAAGCTGCATCAAGAAAGAAGGCAATAAAAAATAATAATGAAAAAAAAAACATACACAACCCCACCAACATTCGCCCAAAAACCCAAATCACACCCCCGCAAAAAAATACAACAAACTAATTCCGCATGTAAAATGTATGAAGCCGTCAACTTAACACACGTAGATAAAGAGCAAAGTAGCGCAAACAAGCGCGCGTCGCAAACAATTCGGGCATGCGGGACAAAGGTATCCCGGTAAGAAGACACACAAGTTTCGGGGAACAATCGAGATCCGGTCACATGGAAAATGGAACCGGGATACACACACACACACACACACGCGTCGTGTTTATCGGTTGGATTTGGGAGTGAACTGCTCCCGACGTCTTTCTTAGCCAGTTCACTTTGTCACTGAGCCACTTTGCACGTTCGTTTCGATGAACGAATGTTCGGGAGATGATCGAGTTTCGTTTTAAATGGGTGTTTTTTTAATTTGGTTTTTTGTTTTGGGGATGTTTGGATCAATGGGATGAGGCTGCGGTCTTATGGTGAGCGTGTGTGAGTTCATATTCACGAGTGTACAATAGTATGATTTTTTGATAATAGGATATTCGGTCGAGGGCTAATATTAGCAACATGTATAAGTTTCTTTATAAATGGGTGTTTTTTAATTTGGTTTTTTGTTTTGGGGATGTTTGGATCAATGGGATGAGGCTGCGGTCTTATGGTGAGCGTGTGTGAGTTCATATTCACGAGTATACAATAGTATGATTTTTTGATAATAGGATATTCGGTCGAGGGCTAATATTAGCAACATGTATAAGTTTCTTTATAAATGGGTGTTTTTTGTTTTGGGGATGTTTGGATCGGTTGGGATGAGGCTATGGTTTTGTGTGAGTTCGTGCTCATGAGTATATGACAATATGTTTTTTTGATTTTTAAAATATTCGGTTGAGGGCTAAATTAGCAAAATGTATTGATTTTATTAAGTTTCTTTGTAAATGGATGTTTTTTTATTTAATTTTTTGTTTTGGGGATGTTTGGATCAATTGGGATGAGGACGTGGTCTTATGGTGAGCGTTTGTGAGTTCATATTCACGATTATATGATTATATGTTTTTTTAAATAATAGAATATTCGGTGGAGGGCTAAAATTAGCAAAATGTATTAATGTTGTTGATTTGTGTTTCCTTGGTATTTATTATTAAAAACAATCAACATTTTCGTTTATTGATGTACCCGCTTAAATTAAAATATGCCTCACCACTCATAATTAATTAATGTTGCATTAAAATACTGCCGGTATTTTCTCTGAGTTTCAATAATTAATCTTTCATTAGAATAAAAAAACTTAATGAGTTTTATTCGTTGCCAGACATCATATGAAACTATTTTAATCTCCAAAGGTTGTTCTATAATCTGAAAAAAAATTAAAATAAACCAGTTATGATTTTTTCAAACTATGCAGTCTTTCAGTAGCCACTCTGTATTATAGATTGATATATAATAATTACGTGTCACTGATTATTACTATTTAAAAAAATCTTCGATACTATCACAAAGACATAATATAAATTGCATATGATGAAAATATTAATAAACTATTATTTCAAATATTAAAATACAAAAAATTATAAAATTCATTAGAAAAACATAAAGGTGAGACTCCACAAACACAATAACACGAAAACGCATTCAACACAATCCTCACTTTCATGCGCATTTCCAAAAGCGAACTCGCGAAATTTTCAAAGCATACTTCCCCCAACGAAAACCTGAAAATTCCCAAAATAGTTCATCGCTTTCACAAAACTCACAAAACCACTGCACCGTCGAAGAATCAAAGATCCAGAAAAAGGAACGAGACCAGGGGCGGGTGGTGCGGGGGGGGTATCCTTCCAGACTGCGGGGTTCCAAATTAAATTGGAACAAAAACAAATAACCGGGGCAGCTCCTCTTCAATTTCACTTCGTTTAATTATTTTCCAGTCGTCTGGATGGCGGGTGTGAGGCCGTTCTCTGCTCTGGGACACTCGAATGCGGCGGGGGCCACCATCGATCGTATCGGTGCCATTGTTTGAAGATTCCACCATGGGGTTTTGTGGGAGATGAGAAGGGGGGTGGTTTTTTGTGGTGCGTCTTGAGGAGTATGATGTGTGATTTTCGGAAAAAATGTGTTTGATTGTATTGATTTTTTTATGTTGAGTTTCTATGGGGGTGTTAGTATGGATTGGAATTGATTTTTTTATATTACATCTATCCCTTGATTTACACGGTAGATAGGTTCATGAGAAAAATGTGTAAATCAAAATTTTATATTTTTTTATATTGAGGTACTATGGGGGTGTTAGTATGGATTGGAATTGATTTTTTTATATTCTATCCCTTGATTTACACGGTAGATAGGTTCATGAGAAAAATGTGTAAATCAAAATTTTATATTTTTTTATATTGAGGTACTATGGGGGTGTTAGTATGGATTGGAATTGATTTTTTTATATTACCCTATCCCTCGATTTACATGGTAGATAGGTTCCTGAGAAAAACGTGTAAATCAAAATTTTATATTTTTTAATGTTGAGGTTCTATGGGGGTGTTAGTATGAATTGGAAATGATTTTTTATATTACACCTAGATTTACACGGTAGATAGGTTCCTGAGAAAAACGTGTAAATCAAAATTTTATATTTTTTTATGTAAAATCGTGTAAATCGAAAAGTACACAAAAACCGCATAATTTGGTTTTTTTTTCAAGCTTTTTATTAACTTAGGTTAGGTTAGGTTAATTTTAGTCCGAAATCCTAATTTTAATAAGCAATTTATAAAACAGTTTAATATCGTTTTGAGGTTACACTTGAAACGTCAAACTACGACGTAATGACAAACGTGCGGGTACGCACCTCGTTGTTTACCTAACAGTGGCTCTTCTATTTTAGTTAGTGATAGAATTCAATGTTAAATTCTGCCTAATCAATCATTTAATTTTATAAATTTCAAAAAAAAAGCACAACTATTGATCATTCAAGATTACTTAATCTAATAACTGTTCCACAAAATAAGTTCTCGAATTCGCATAAAACATCTAATTACCAAAGTTGTTTAAATGCGAACGTCGTTTAACGTCTCCAACTTTTGAATCATTTATACTAAATGCGGTTGTTGAATTTAAAGTGTTTGACAACGCTATAAAATGTTATTAGAATGCTTGTGGAAAGTGCTTAACGAAGCAATTAGATCTTCAGCTTATGTATGCAGTTGGGTACGCTTAAAGTGCACATTCCGAAATCAAAAGCTAAGTCCATTTCCGACATTCATTCATGAATCTAAATGTGCAATCCAAAATAAATAAAGACTATATTCATTAAATTAAAATTTATTAATAATAATAATAATAATTTTTTTTCATGATAATTATCAAGAAAAAAAAATTGATTACCATACGCTTTAAAAAGCGTATTTTGATCTTATAAAAATGCTCTCACTCCATAAATTTAAATATATTTTCACTTTCAATTCAATTTTCAAATTTATCTCTACTTCTCATCCCCATATTTTGTATTCCATGGATGTAGATGTGGATATTAGATACAAAAAAAATATACATGACATATGTATATGTTACGCTACATTTATGTAATCGCTTCATCCATCAATGAAGTCAAGAATCATGTTTTGCTATAAAATAGAAAAATATCTGAAGATGTATAAATATCATTAAGTCTAGGCATCATTTAACGTCTTCTATCAAATATGACAGTTGACGTATCTTACCATATATTTATGAAAGGCATTAAAATTTATTAAACATACCTGATATTCAGTAAAAATTTTGAACGAAAAAAGGTTTACCACTATTGTCAGAAGATGTTAAATGATGCACCTATCATGCGCTTAAAATGGGGCCTATATATAATACTACCAGATTTTGTTAAATTTCATAGACAAAGCAAGATTCTTTCGTTCATGTATGAAGCGATTATATAAAAATTACACAGTATATACATAATAACATACAACGTTACATATAAATAATTACACGTAACGTTACTATTGCGCTGCACTACAAACTCACTGCGTCACAGTAAACACAAATTCAAATGAAAATAAACAAATTTATTATTAATAAAATACCGAAAACTCGAGCCTGTATATAGACGGCTTTTGAACTATGGGGTCATGTGTGTAGTTGCGAAATGCCCCGTAATACATCAAAGGGTTGCGAAAAGGTCAACTGTCGGTCGCTGGAAAATTGGAAAATTGAAGAGCAGATGTTTCGAGTCGATAGTGTCCTGCAAAAATGGTCATCCTGCGGTCACTACCACACAGATAACATACCCTCTTTTGAGGCGGAATTTGCGGTCAAAGGAGCGTTTTCGATTTGAATATGTTATGTGTGAATTTATATATATTTTTAATGGTTCGTTTCTGTAGTATTGACGGATTGTTGAAGCTTTTGTGCTACAAATTCAGTTTTTTGAAATTTAAATTCGACTTTTTGAACTTAAAATATGAACATCAGAAAGAAATATTATGACTAATGTCTCAGTAATATGTCAAAAACGAATGTGGGTTATAAAAGGTTTAAAAAGATCTTTAAAAAGATGAATTTGAAGTATAGAAGCTTTATGAGAGTTACTATAGGTAGATCGATGAGAATCGGTTTAAGAAAATGGACCGAATTGTATTGTGTTCTGAATTATTTAGATTAAAATAAAATATTAGGTCAATGCAAAAGTTTCATTATTCATTCATTCAGCCCTGTAAAATGGAGCTAACGTACTTTCTTTATTGGTTGATTCCTATTCTAAAAAAATGATCTTTCTGATATTTCGACGAAAATAAATATTAATTATGACCAGTAACATGTCATCATCAATTTTCAAAGGTCGTCAATTTAATGACGACCCAACGTAAAATACCCAGATCTGAATTTTGAAAACTACAAAAACTAAACTTTAATCTCATCTGTACAAATTACAAGTATTTTTGGTAGTCGCGATCGTTTCATTATTTTTACAAAATTTTTATAGTAGCAAATGCCATAAATGTATTTCCATTATTAGATACTTATCTACAAGCTCTCTATTGTTCAATGGTTAACAGATACTTAAATGGAAGTATATTTTACATAATAGAATAGTTTGATTACAAATGCTATTAATTAGTTCGGAGATTGGAGAAAAATATTTGACCGTCGAAAAAATACTATGAAATTTATGCATTGACCTAACAGTGAAAATGCTAAAATTGAATCAAAATAGTTTCATAAAATATTTGACCAACGAAAAAATACGATGAAACTTATGCAATGACCTAATAGTTTATTTTCATTTTCTTCACATTTTTACATCACATACTTAATTAGAACAAACAAATTATCCGAACTAAAAAAAACAGAAGTAAAAGCACTAAACGCTCCAGATTGATTGCGTTCGAAAAAGTCGTTATAGACACGCACAGATCTGTCGTAACAGCGATCGGCACGGCCAAAAACCGTAGCAAAAAAAAATTCGTTAAACGGCCTCAGAAAAACGAAAGAAAAAGCGGCCGCTTCACGCTCAATTCTTAAGTCATGCCCGCTAATTCGACGCTTAAGCGAGTGTAAACATTTTTTTTCCCGCCGTTTCTCGAACGTTTGAAATTGTGGCCGCGAAAAAAGTGCTGTTCGAAAACGTGACAGAACATTAGTGTACGTGATCCGCCTTTTGGTGACGTACCATAAATAATACTTGTACAAATATTTTCGAACGGATGACACTAACTGTGAGAAATGGCCTGGATGATTGCGATGTTTTATTTTGAGTTATTGTGATGTGTTTTGAAATTTTTTTGGAAGAAATTTTGTAAGTAGTTGGTGATTAGAACGAAAATGGCGGTGGTTTGATGTTTATGGGTTGAAGTTGTTGGATCGTTTTATTTATTAACTCGTAATGGGATCAAACTGGATTTTGTAGTGAGTAAGCGTTTAATGTTTTTGTTAAATATTCAGAGTGTTTTGTATATTATATATGCTTGAAAGGAACTTAAATTGCGTGTTCAATATAACATTTTCGTATGCCAAAGTAATCTTTATTAGACGTAACGTTTATATTATTATTTAAAATTTTCGAAACAGTTCAGAAGTTCAACAGCTTTGATGTTTTATTTTTTTTTTATTTCAAAAATTGAGAAAAAGTCATGGAAAGTTAGATAAGGTGTATGAAAATAGTAAAAAGTATATTGAGTATTATTAATTTTGAAGAATATTGTTTTATAAATTTTAAAACTATCGTTTAAATTAGTACTTATTGTTTATTTTTTAAGGAAAATAATAGAAATTTCATGCATATTTTTAGTTTCTCACTATGTTTTATTAAAAAATAAAATGAAAAGGTAATCAAAAATATAAATAGTTTTGGTAAAAATAACAGAAAAATATTTGAAAAATTAGTCTATGAAGAAATTTTTTTAATTTTCCGATTCAAATCCTGAGTTTTCAATTGAAATTCCATTCTAAATTTTTTATATTCATCATACCAAAACCTCAATACTTTCCGATCACCCTATCGTCACACACTAAACAAATCACACACGATATACGATCAATCCAATACTCACAAAATCGAACAAAACAATTCCGAAACCGAATTTTCCACTCAAACAAACAACACCCACACCAACAAAGGTAACTCTTCCGAATCCAATATACGAAAATTCGCATAATAAATCCCCAAAATCAAAAGACACCGATTTCCAAACCCCCCCCACTCCACCCCACCCGCACACACCCACAGCACAATCGGTCCGTTTTCGCTAAAATTACACATATTATTTCGGAATAAATCAGCGTACCAGATGGGCTTATCGAAATCCCGTATTGGGTCCCCCTTATTGTGATCAATCCCCTTTGTCTTATTCGAATGCAAATGTACGCCTTTTATTTGCGGCCAGGCGTCGCCAACCTTTGCGCGCCATTGTCGCCGCCAGATAAACGCTCGTATTTCATGCGAGCACCGAAATGGCCGAATTCAAAGAAACTTAGCGCCGTCTATTATTTCACGAGTGTGTGTATGTATGTATGTGTGTATTTGTGTGTGTGTTCGTTGGGTTTTCGTGGATGTGGAGGAATTTCGGGTTGGAGGCATTGTGCGACTTTGGTCTGATGTCTTGTGCTTGAGTGGGTTGTGAGTTTGAATGTTTTAAAATTATTATTATTATTTATTAATAATTTTATTTAATTATTATTTTATGGGTGTGGTTTGATATTAAAAATAAATAAATTGTGCATTAAAACGAATTACTTGTGCATTAGAAAAATATACGATGGGCATTATTTCTGGTGCAATTAAGAATGGCAACTAATTATTTGGCTGGTTAATAATGACTAAAATGATCAGTAAAAAATTGTTAAATTATCAGTTAGGTTAGGTTAGGTTAGGTTAGGTTTAGGTTAGCTTACTACTACGTGTGACTACATTGAGACTTGATCCAACAAGTTCAAATAAGTTTCCACGTGCACAGAACCGAATAACAACCATATAATTTGTTTTTACTGATCAAAATAGTATTTTTTTACTGATCAATTAAATAGAAGCCCATTAAGAATCTCGTATTGAGCATTATTTTATTCATAGTGTGCAATAGAAAAAAAAATTGTGCAGTATAAATTAAGTATTAAAAAATATGAAATGTGAAATAGAATGAATAGTAAAATGACAGTAGGTTGCAACGTCGCCTTTCTCTATAGGCAATACAATACAAGTGTCAACGTTTACATTTGTTTACGTATGAACAGAATGACAGAATGTTAAACTTTTTCACAATTTGGTCCATTTTTGAATCAATGTCGATTTTGTTTGAATTCGGTTTGTTGCGAATAGATTCTATTATGAAAGTTGTGAATAATGGTCGTGCGGTTGGTATTTTTTGTCCTAGTCATATTTGCGACGTTGCCGTCGTTTACATACGTTCATTTTAATGCACATTTATTTGTTTTAAGGTACAGATATTTTTTCGAATGCACACATTTTAATGCTCGTGTTAAATGCACACATTATTTTTTTGAATGCACATTCGTTTTATTTAATGCTCAGGTTTAATGCACAGTTATTTTTTATAAATGCACGTTTAAATTGTTCCCTTATTTTATTTATTTATTATTTTTAAGTTGTTATATTTGTTTTTGAAAGTGTATAAATGTAAATATGGCCGTGTTTACATATGAGTGTAAACACGTCCATATTTATGTATACATGACCATATTTAAGTTTTTATATGTTTACGTTTACTATGGGATCTATGTAGTATGTTAGTACAGTATGAATCAAATATAAATATCAGTTTTTATTATGCTCATATAAAATTTAATTTATTAAAATTATTATTGATTAAATGGGAATAATTTTTTACAAGGTCTCATATTTCTAATAAAAAAAATCTCGTAATATAGGGGAAATTTGGGTAATTCTACAATATTAATTATGTATTACGTTGTCTTTATTTTGTATTTTAATATAAAATAATTATAAAAAGTTTACTATTACAAAACAAATATGTATGTTATTTTTCGTCAAACTATTATTAAGAAGTAGTAGTACATCTTTACCAATTTTGTATGTCATCTCATATGATCAAATTCAAATTCTTAAAATACATTTTTTTTAAGGATATCATATTCATCCCTGTAGATATTTTAGTAGAAAAATTCTACAAAATTTTACGTATACCTCATTTTTATCTATTGAGAGTAAAAATATTTTTTATACAAATTGAAAGCCATATTTTTACCCACTCGATTCATGCGTGTGCTACGCACGATAAAAAAATAGAATCCGTTCCAAAACATGTCTATACTAGCATAACATATGAACGGTTATCACTAAATTATATTAGCATGAATTTGTATATTTACTAACAAGTTTTGAGTGGATAGAGTTCTCAAAAATACGTTGGTATTATAAAAAACTGCTTTAATCGGAGTATCACAGTTTGTTGTTATTAAATTTTCTGTAGGTAGATTTGAACAAAAAAATGTAGGATATTTCAAAAATAACTGATGGAAATGAAGTTTTACAAGTGTTGCAGTTTCATTGGCTGTTACTGTGTATATAATATATAATTTTTCTAATGTTTCGAATTTTTTTCAAAAAATTATCCGTATCACTGATTCGCCCGAGTTTCCCCATATATCATATTTAACCAAATGAATCAAAACATCCGATCGATCCGCAACAAAAAAATAAAAATAAATAAAAACAGCGGCCATGTTGATTCGCTCGTTCGAATATTAAACGAGCTCATATCCCATATTGCGCAATACGCTTCGCGAAAAGAGCGCAAAAATGAAATGAAATAAAAAAAAATACACACATCGCCAGTAAATTTTATATGCGAGCCTAAGAGCTTTTCCCATTAAGAAATTGTAATGGCAACACACACATACATGCGGGTTATGGGCGAAAAAAGAGTCGCTTACGCGCAATATTCCTATTGATACCTCGCGGGAATTGTCCCCCAGACTGCGCCATTGAAAATGGTTGAACTCTCTCACAGGAGGATAACTGGAAAATTTTCCTCGTTGAAATATGGCGGATGTTGATATAGTGATGTGTGTGTGTGTGTGTGTGTGGACGAGTCGTGTGTGGAATATTGTTGAATTTTATTTTCAATTTTCTTAATCGATTATTGTGAAGTTTGTATGAGTTATATTTCAATTGTGGGGTGAAGTTGTATGATGAGCATGAGTGTGAATGTGAGTGAGTTTTGTTAGTCAAAAGAGTGAGTGAAATATAAAAATTTATGTATAATGTGAGTGAACCTAAATGTATATGAGTGAATCTAAAATCTATATAGCAAAAGTACAGTGGACATAAATTTCTCAATAAAAGATTTGCAGAATAGATTTCCCAGCATGTTTTATGTAATAAAAATATGCTTAAACCTATACAGATACTGAATATGTATATATTCATATATACTCATTATTCACTATTATGTACATATTTTATATACACAATCACTATTAAAAATACTGAAACGAAAATCAGCATCGATTGCATCCCCAAAAATGTACTATTTTCTGGAATGTTTTCTCTGACTCAATTATTGATTTTTCACTGTAATCAATACACTTATTGAGTTTTAATTGTTATTAGCCATAAAATGTAGCGATATTAATTTCAAAAACGTGCTTTACAATATGTAAAAAATAAATAGAAAAGCTTAAATATTTACAAGTTGTGAAATTATCAAACTCGTCAGTCCTTCAGTGGCCACTCAGTACATATTTGAAAAAAATTGATGGAAAAACATAAATTGAAAAAACAAATAAAATACTTTTAGTATTTTTCAAATTAATTCTCGGAACATACTTATTGAAAAAAAATTACCCATTCGCAATAACACGTTAACCAAAAAAAGCGAATAAAACTGAAATATATGAATCAGTTTTCAAAATAATTTCAAATCTTCGACAGTAACAGATATTATTTTTTTATTTGAATATTTCATGAATGAAATTCATAGAATAATGATTCTGTAACACAATTTTCGAATAAAAGACTAAAAATACATCGAACGAAAACGATATTTATTTTGTAGAAATGTCAAACTCATATAAAAAACATAACACAAGTCATCGATCCGTTAAACGATTTTCGAATAAAATGCCTAAA
The DNA here is from genome assembly GCA_009617725.1 of Hydropsyche tenuis. Lineage (NCBI taxonomy): Eukaryota > Metazoa > Arthropoda > Insecta > Trichoptera > Hydropsychidae > Hydropsyche > Hydropsyche tenuis. Next base: position 971,877 of record VTON01000095.1, read on the forward strand.
AATACACCGAACGAAAACGACATGAATTTTTTTACATACCACACGAAAAAAAAATAACGAAACGTCACATCACCAATAACAAGATGAAAAATCGCAATTTCCACATTGAAAAATTTCCCGGAAAATAAAAACCAATATATTCCAGAGACAGTATCGCGCTCAAACAAAACAGCAGTGCGCGAAAGCCTCCAAAAAAGCGAAAGACGAAACGAGACTATGAATGGGTCGGCCATATTAAAAGCTCGGTTATTAGATGTTTCTTTCGCACTCGCTCGAATTATCCGCTTTTCCGACCTTTTTCCGTTTTTTTTTTTATTTTCCACCGCGTCCTTTTTCGGTTTTATTTTATTTCGGCTCTCTTATCCGCACAATTTTCGCGGGGTGCGTTTTCAAAGCGCGGAAAATCGGGCGGCGAGCTTTCCCGCGCTTTTCCGACGTATCTTTCTATGGGGATAAATAAAAAAAATGTTTGCATTCATTCGTATGTGATTGATACTGAGATTTTTTTTTGGGTGGAGGTTCTTTCGGTAAAATTTTTGAGGTTTTATAAAAAACGTGTTGGGAAAATTTTAATATGAATTGGGATACATATTCATAGATCGAATTGATGTTTATCGAATTAATTCTTAGTGTATGTGTTTATGAAACATTTCCGAGTTTTCCTTCGTTGCTTTTTCCAAGATTTTCCTTTTTCTTCCTCTTTCTTGTATCCACTCGACCCAATTGGGATAAAACGAACGACATTGGGACAAGTTAGGGACGGCAACGTTTGATGGCGACGGCTTTATGAATTGTGCCAATTATCGAAGACCTTATACACACAAGTTCTCGATATATGTTGTAAGTGCTCCTTTTTACATCCTCAAGGGTATTTTATTGAATTGTGATATTTTCTGAGCCGGATTTCAATGCGAATTATTAAAATGAAGTATTCTTTGAAATATATGATGGTGGTGAATATTTTATAGTAAAAATGTATTATCAATGGAAGTATATTTTTAATAGTGTTTTAGGGAATTTATATTGAAATTTTTTTTGTCGAAATATGATTTATGTAATCTTTAAAACTTTATCTAATCCAATTCTTTTTGAAAAACTGAAAATATTTTGTTTAAATTAAAATCTTAAAAAAATATAACATTTTATTTGTTACTAATAAAAATTTGACACTTCTTGTGTTATGACCTATTACTTTTATTGTTAATACATTTCCATTATATCAAATATACTTTTATTTTAAAATTTTGCAATATTTCAAAAATAAAAAAACGAAAATATCTGAATAAATTCCGAATGAATTTTATTTATATTGAATGATCAGTTTTTAAGAAACCAAAAAATTAAAAAAAAACATTTTTTTCAATTCAATAATTTTTTCAAATTATGTTAAAATCTTTTAAAATAAAACCATTTCATACATCGCTTAACTTCGATATTATTCATGATATTCAACCTTCAAACTTTTACATTCAAATACAAAAAATATCTTATTCAAATAATAAAAAAAACATTAGACATTTAACACAAACACGGCACGAGTTTATTTTTGTATCGAAGAAAACGCTGTCCGGGCGAGTTTCCCTCGGAAAATCTGGTAATATTTTTCGCACAGTCGTCGTTTTCGATTTTGGCCAAAACAGGAAATGTCAAGACACGATCCGGTTCATATTGCCACGTCGGATCGAACTTTCGCAAAAACGTCTTGTCGACAATACCCGCCATACTTATACCGACGCTTTTCTATATCGGGGAAAATTCGCACCTTATTATTTTTGTTTGTAAATGTTTTCGGTGTCGAATTCAACTCGAAGTTTGTTTGGTATTTTCAATGTGTATTACTGAATGATTTTCATTGTCAATATTGAAAATGTTGACACTGTATTAAAAATTGATTTATTTCTGAGTTTCGGTTGCTTGAGTTACATATTGAAAATTTGAAGTTTTTGTCAATAGTTTTTCCGGAATAAATTGTAATATTTCTATATAAATTTGATAATGAAAATTGTCTATTTCAATATTTTTTTCTAATATATTATATTGTTGTAATTTCTTCAGATTACAAGTTGTTATTATCATTATTATTGAATATCTTTAGTTGTAAAAGTTGAACTATTAGAATGAGTTGATTAAACAGGGTTTGGTCTTTGTTTATTTTAACAGTGGATTAAGTTACTTGTTATTTATGTGAAAAAAATTAGGTGATTATGAGTATTGAGTAGTGGGAACATTAAAATGATAATATGAACTCATTCATATTATGTATATGTATTTTTGTGACTTAGACCACTAAAAATCAAAAATGTATGATTTAAATTTTTTTCATAATATTTTACAATTAAAAATGAATTTATTTATTATTAACTTCTCATATATCATACAATAAAATTAAATGCCTTGTAACTTTTAAGATATTCATTTAATTTGAAAAAAAAATGTTTTAACTCTTTTAAAATAAAAATAAAATATTTTTTTAATAAATTAGATATAAAATAAAATAATTCAATTTTACAAGATCAAATAACTGCAATAAATCTTAATATAAATTATTTAAAAAAAATAAAAATAAAAATACGACTTAGGCCACTTTCACAATCAATGCCAAATATAATAAAAATTCTACATTTTGACGTACGAAAAAAAAATACATTTCGCATTCGAGAGTGATTAAATTTCACGCTTAGCGTTTCATACGAAACACGTCAGCGTGTCGGAAAAATCGTTATCCTTCCGGAAAAGCGTCAGTTACGAGGTTTGCGCTCGCAGGATGCATTCACACAGATAGAAAAGGAGCACATCGTGATGGATGAATGTCCTCGTGCTCCGGAAAACTATGGAAATGAACCGGGGGAAAAATTCGGGAAAACAAATCTAAAGGCGTAGGCTCTGCATGTGCGCGTACGCGGAGAAATAGTAAATATAAATTACGGGGGACACTTTGCTAATTTCGTGTCTAGTTTGATTGATTTGTTCTATTTCGAAAATTAGATGATGGTTTGTATAAGGGATGTCATTACCGTTATGACCCGAAAACAGTTTGGTAATTTTTTGTATTATATTTATCGGTAAAAAATATCTTTTTTGTATTTTGAATATTTTTTGGAAATGTTGGTTTTTGTAAATGAGTGTTTTTTTTTTTCGAAAATTCTCTTGGAAAGTATTTTTGGATTTACGGTTTTTTCAAATTTAATAATTTTTTTTTAAATTTAATTTATTGATAATTTCCCGGTACACCGGTAATTGGATATTTTACCAGATTACCGATAAATCTGATATTCCTAGTCTATATTTTACTCAACGTTTGTGTAATTACATTTTTCATGAAAAACGCATAAAATCTTGCGTTTTTTATGAAATTTAAATAATATAGAAGCAAAATTTGACACCCATATCAAAATTATGACTCTCTCACTTTTATTTTATAGAATAAATTATTTTATGATTTACAAAATTGAGCTTTACGTTTTTGATCCTCAATGTCGTTTTTAATCACATTTACGAAACTTTTTTGTCAGAAATACAATTTTTTTCGATCTTTCGTTGGTATATTGTAAGACATATCGATTATCATATTTAACAGATGACGTCAAACATTTATTTATTGATAAATAATCATTTTTTTAAGCATTAACTAACAAAAAAGAACAAAACACTGACTGATTATATTAAATTTCAAAAAAACCGCAAAATTTTTTTAAATTTTCAAGTAAAACGCAATTACAGAAACGTCTTACAAAAAACGTCTTCCATAAAAACGCAATTACAAAAATTACCAAAAAGTAACACATATATGTACGTTAACAGACACATACATAAAACTGTCAATCTCATCCAACAAAAAACACAACGAATTCGCCGAATCTCCTCTATGCGAAAGTGAACGAACGTACATAAAAGTGAATATACGCACACATTAGGTACATACATATTTATCGGGTGCATATTTCATCGTGCGAATATACATTTCGGGGGTACAGGGTAGTTTTTCTCCTGGAACGAAATAATCTGGTGGGAGGGTAGGACTTCGCCATCAGCGAATGTGAGAGTGATAAATCGTGTCGTTTTTGCATGTCGCATTATATTTATTTATATGGTGAGCGGATTTCGGATCGAACTCTATTTTTGTGGGTGATTTCGAATTTTCCGTTAGAAGAATCGATTTGGCGTTTAGTGGGTTAATGAATTTTGATGTGAAAATGGTCGATTTTGAGTGATCGATGGGAAAATTTTAAAAATGGTTTGAAAATTTTTATTGTGATGCAATTTATGTTTGTATGGATTGTGGTTGTTGTTATTGATGAAAATATAATAGTATCATTATAAAATTTGATGCACTGTAAATATATAAAAAAAGGATTTTTTTCACATGATTATTTTTGTGGATTATGATATTTTTTATCTGTTGAAATAGTGTCATGAAATAGCACGGTGTACCAACAAGCTTTTAACAAAATTGATATTATATTTCTTGCTTTTATGCACGAGAGTGTTACTATAAAAATAATATAATTTTCACCACTTCTGGGAAATTTTGTTTACCTATCTTCAATAATTTGAAGATAATTTTTTGTATAAATTTTATTGAAAAATATGTGCTTTACGGAAAAATAAAGGAAATATAATGCTTTTTACTGGTGGTGTATATATTTAATATTGATTTCCAATATTCAATAATTTCTTCATAAACCAACATATTTCTAAACGTATAATTTTAATTTACTTTCTTAAATTGATACTTCAATTGAAACACATTTCACGCTCACACATCAAAATTAATAACAGACTTTATATTCCAAACTTCTTAACTATTCAAATTAGAGCCATTATAATTTCCCATCGAATTCACGAACCAATATATTTCAAAAATACCATTCCAATTCACCCATACAATTTCAATTGAAACATAAACTTCCACATCAAAATCAATAACAGGCACTAATAGGTTTTACATTCAAAATTCTGTCAACCTTTTACAGATTAAATTTAACTTTTTTATATCAAATACAACCATTTATAAATTAAATTCAAATTGTCGAACTGAAAAATATTGAATTTGATCCATATAAAAGATGGAATTTGGAGGGTAAAACTTTAATTCAAATTTTTTATTTATGCCTCAAAAATCGAAATCATCACAATTCAAATTTTACACTCAATCCAATCATCTTTTTATAGATCGAATTCAACCATTTTCAAATCAAATTCAACTTGTCAAACTGAAAAATATTCAATTTGAATATATATTTTACATATATAGGTAGAATTTGGAGGGTAAAATCTGTAATCCAAATTTTTTAACTACGCCTCAAAAATCAAAACCATCACTGTAGATATTTTACACTCCAAATTCTATCAACCTTTTACAAATCAAATTCAATAATTTTCAAATCAAATCCAACTATTTACAAATCAAATTAAACTTATCAAATTGAAAAATATTGAATTTGATTCAATACTGATTCAAAATCAACCTTGTATAGCAAGATAGAATTTGGAGGGTAAATTTTTACCCTTCAAAATCCAATATCCAAAATCCCTCCAGTAATCCAAAATTTTCAACTAAACTTCAAAAATTCCAACCACAACAACTCCCAATCATACACAAATACTAAAAACAGTAAAAACGTTTCACAAAACACTCGATATTAATAATTTAGCAATTGGCCCCACGCACATGTGCCAAAGGGGAAAAAGTGTGCGCATACGTCCCGCGAAATAAATGGCGGCCGTATCCCCTGACCTCGGAGAATATTCCACGGACATATTTCACGGGGTCCGGACCTCATCAGCAAATGCTATGATGGACGACACACCATAGATTTTCCCGTATACATCTTGTGCTTCGTGTGTGTGTGTGAGGGTTTTTCCGACCGTGAACCGATGTGGGGATACAGTGGCAATTGTTCGGTGTACCTGTTTACCGATTTATGTTGGTTTTTTAAAATAACAATTATTTTTTATGAAAATTTTAAATATATATTTTTGTGAAGAATTGATGCGAGTTGTATTTGTGAGTGTAATATGATATTTATAATAAGAGGATGTGTGTGGTATGGCAATCGAGTCGTATATGTAACGGGTAGAGCTTAAAAATATGTTGAAAGAATATGTTGGAAAAAAGTAATAGCTTATTATGAAAATAATAAACCATTTTTTTTATGGTACGTGAAATCAGAAAAATGTTATTTTTGTAAAAATATGGTACGTTTGTGATGTGAAAATATATTATATAAAGATTTTTTGTTATTAGTATATGTAGTTATACGTTTTGCTAGATATTGCTAATCTTCAATGGATAGAATTAATGAGTTTGGTGTGATTAATTAGTTCAATTTGATATATTTATTTTATAAATTAAATAAATTTATCATTATCAAACAGTTATTTGTCATCTAGAAGTCATCTGTTACTAAATTCAATTCTGTTCCACCTTAAAGTATCTTGAGTAAATTCTATTAGATTTATTTCATTATTTTTTAACAATTCTTTCAAAATATGTGAAATATCATTTTAGTGTTCTAAATTTTTATATGATTTTATAATATTTATCACTTCTGCTATAAATTCTATGCAGGTTCTATATAATAATATCCAATTTTCATGTCTGTACGACAAAAGCAAACCATTAATACTCCTTACTTTATTTTCCAATTCAAATCAAATTACATTACAATACAATTAAAATAAATGAAAATAGATTGAATTTTAGTAAAAAAAAAAAACGAGAATCATTTCTGGAATTTGAATTCATTACGAAAGTTAAAGCTTGCGTTTGTTGATATTCAATGTATAATATAATACTAGTTATTGTATTATATAATATTATATTAACAGATTTTATTTAATTCTAGGAATTTATTTGTGAAAACATATATATTTTAGAGTGAGAACTCGTGGTAAATGTAAGAATATAAAATGTATGAGTTTAAACATGTCCCACACCCACCTTGAGCCTTCGTACTCTAAATATTATATAACATTTTATTAAAAAATATTTACTTTATTTAAAATTAGCAGATCAGTTCAACTATTTAAGATCTATCTGCTAGCAGTGGGTAGGTTCTTTTGAACCTATTTAGAACTACAAGATATACTTATATTTATATCATAATACCCAATTTTTTTTTGAATCAATACAAACATTTTTCAATTGAGCGACAACTTTAATACATTTGCAATCAAATTACATCTATTTTCATCAACAAAAATCCCTTGCACATTTCAAATTAATAAAGTCATCTCCATTCCGAATTTTTTCGCGCCAATTTCAAACGAACGAACAAACACCCGAACGAAAATGAAACGCAAACACACCCCGCCCGTCATAACATAAATCGGCACTCCACTGCCGCGCATTATATACAAATTCACGAGTAATAAACGGGTCGTTTCGAGCGATTCGAAATGTGTACACATTTCGGAGCGTCTTGCGCCACAATTTAAATATTTAATCTTTCGGAAAATTTAATTAGTGTAGAGCCGCAGCTATAATTTATAAGAGAGACACTGGCACACTATTCGTTTTGCGAGGCTTCATTTTACGCTCCCTTTCGTGCACTAATAATATTTGTGTGTAAGCCGCTTTTCCGCGACGTTCCGCCCTTATTTTCCAATATAAATTTAGTCGTAGAGCGTCAGGGGTTTTTAAACTGTGAGCCGGGTCGCTCGTTAATGGGGTTGTAGTGTTTTCGCAGTGCCTGGTATAGAAAGTGTTTGTGGAATTATGGGAGGAGGTTTTAAATGTGCCGAGAATTATGTGGTTGGGTGTGAGTGGAGCTTGATTGCAGCGGTGAGTAACTAGTGGAGAGTGAGTCGTTTTTTTTATAGGTTTTCGTTTTTTAGTCATTTTTTACATGAAGGTATTAAACCTAATGGATAATCTATTAACTTAATGAGTTTAGGTGCACTCATTCTTTGCGAAAACCTATTTAAAAAAAATGACTCATGCTCCACTAGTTACTCACCACTGCAGTCAAGCGACATTAGCGACCTGGTAATTTGGATGAGGATGATCATTTTTTTGTGACTTTTTTAGGAATTGATTATAAATTTAATTAGGAATTGAGTATCGAGTATTGTTTTCAATACGCGTGAGTCGATATATCGGCTTTTGTAGAGTTGTCAAAAATACCTTGATTCGATATACCGACTTTTCAAAATATTTATTTCCTTATTTTAAATATATTTTGAGCAAAAAATGAATATCTTCAATAATCAAATATTTTCGGCTAATTATCGAAAATTTTTTGGGGATTGAAAAGGATTTTCGTTACTTTTTTCAGTAATAAATAGATAAGAAATTAATACAAGAAGAATAACTTATTAGAACATCATTCTTCACTAATAATTTTTTTCTCCTACTGTAAAAAAAAGTTTGATCATTACTATTATACTTTAATTAGAGCAAACTCATTAGTTGAATATATTTTATTTTTGGATTAATTTGTATACTCAATAAAATAATATTAAAGTAATAATCACTGATCTAAGATACAAATTTTATATTATATGAAAAGACATTTTGTCATACATAAGTCATGTCAATAGATATAGAAAAAAAAGTTATTTACAATGACGAAATATTATGTCACTTATTATTATTTTTTGTATTGTTAATGTTAAGCATTACGTTACGTGTAATAATGTTTATGCAATAGAACAAACAATCGTCGGTGAACTTGGTGTATTATTCTAGAACTTATGTATAAACACTAGAAAATAACAACGGAATTTAATAGGTACGAAATTGTCGACACATTTACTTTGTTGTATTGATCGCGTGAGTTAGAATAGACAAACAAATTAAATAAACATCGTATGTTTTATGTTGGCAATTTTAGAACGATATTTGAATAACGTTCATTATCCACTATACAATTCAAAATCCGATATCCACTTCTAAATGAAGACCTTTCCAATCATCTTCCATTTCTATCTTTACTTTACATGCTTTTAGATTTAATCTATCCATCATTTTATAACATTTATGAATCTATATTATTCATTTTATAATATTCGATTAATTAATAGTATAAATAATATTATATTACGCAGTAGTGGTGGTTATAAGTTTTCTTAGTAAGCTTAATTATAATACAAACAGTACAAAGCAAACTATCAAATCTTTCGAACAGAACGTAATGAATTTTCGTGTTAAACAATCCGGGAATAAATGCTATCGTGGCAATTTGATTCCCGGAATAATCAAGTATATGTAGTTTGATTAGAAAATGTCATGTTATGTTAATAATATGTGTTTTTGATTAATAAAAAAATGCTAAGAACTACTGGAAGTTATTAAAAGCGTTATGAATGATAATTTTACATATAGTAATATTATAAACGAAGTAAATATTTTATAATAGAATAAATCAGCTCAAAGTGAGTGTAAGACATGTTTAAGTTCATACGTTTTTATATGCTCACGTTCATCATGAGTCTTCACCCTAAAGTTTATACTATACATTTTTACAAACAAACTCCATGAACTAAATCGGTACTATTTTAAAAGAAGTATATATTTTAAAATATATAAAAAAGACTCATAGTGAGAGCACAACGGTTCAAGCTCAAAAATTTCCTTAATATACGCTCACGTTCACTATGAATCCCCACCTTGAAACATATACAAATTTTCACAGAAAAACTCCATGAACTAAATCAGTACTATTTTAAGCGAAGTATATATTTTAAAATACATATATAAAAAAGACTCATAGTGAGAGCACAACGAGTTCAAGCTCACACTTTTTCTTAATATACGCTCACGTTCACTACAAATCCTCACCCCAAAAATACATACAATTTCACAGCCAAACTCCACGAACTAAATCGGCACATCTTACGTTTAATAACCAACAAATCCCGCAATTCAACAACCGTTCCGCGCGCGTAGAACACACATCATTTAATTAAACGCCGCAATTTCCAACGAATTAAACGCCCGCGCGCTTTCCGTATTAATAAACAAGAAATAAAATTAAACGGAAAACAAAAAACCGAAAAATACGAAAAACCGGCGGGAAAGGATTCAAACGCGCGGAGGTCCCAAATTGAAAACAGAGTGCGTAATTATATCCGCGAAAAACCGCTATGGAATTTTCGGCGAAAGGGCGCCGAATGAAAACTAGATTATATTATATAATGTATGTATACATGTATATGTTTGTGTGTTTTCGCGTTGGCGAAATGTGTGTAGTGAAAATTTGCGATGCGCTAATTGGTTGTTGATTTGTTTTGAAAATTGGGAGAAAATTGGAAAAAAATATAATGGTAGTGTTTTTGGAATAAATGAAGGTGTAAATAAATTGAATTTTGATTATATTTATTTCAATGGGAAATTTTAGCTTTTTGTGTATATGTATGAAATTTTTGAAAGATTTCATGGAAAATGTGATAATTAAATTGAGAGATGATACGAAAATAATTTATTTTTCGAGTCGTTTTTCGAAGAAATATTAACAATCGAAATTATATTTAGAATAATTCATTATTGTGTTTCGTATTATAAATTATTGTATTTTATTTATATACAATACACGATGTGTTCATCTTTTGTTATACACGATATGTTCGTCTTTTGTTTTGTTAACTTCGCCCTAACGAATATATTAGTTTCAAATCATTAAAAATAAATATATTCAAACCTTTGAGATAATTTGTATAGTAAAAAAAATTTGGAACTACTTTCATTTTATCATATATAAAAGTACTTTGTTTATAAAAATACCCGGACTTACATTCGGAAAAATATTTGACTTTATACAAATTACAAGTATTCAAACATTAGAATTTTATTATAGTTAATCTTATTGATTAAATTTGAGAAGAAAGCCAAGTTAAGTGACATATGGTATGGTCATCAGATGGGCATAAATTCGATACCCTCATTATCGTCAATTTGAGCCCATTAAACCAATCCTATATCTATGTTTCTATGTATTAAAAAATATCTCATCAAATGACAAATAGATTATTATGACATACATATACGTCGTTATGTCATTCAATATCATGTAGACAAAAGATTTTGATCTATTTTTTTTAACAAAATCTTATATTTTATTAAACACATTCTAAACTTATGTTCTAAAACCCTATCTATACTATAATATTTAAAATGAAAAAAGAGTCAATTTGAAATGAAAAAAGGTAAATTTTAAATGAAAGAGGGTCAATTTGAAAATAAAAAGGGTCAATTTGAACCGAAAAAAAATCGATTTGAAATTAAAAATAGTTAATATGAAATCAAAAAGGGTCAATTTGAAATGAAAAAGGAACAATTACAAATGAAAAACTTGTATATATTATAATCAAATTTCTTGAAGATTATTTTTTTTTGTATATAGTGTTCGGAAACTATGAGTGCACTTTAATGAGCAAGTCCTTTTAAACTGCACTCACACTTTGCGAACAACTACACAATAACGAAATTTATATATGGAAATATACAAAAATTTCCGATATTTTGTCATTTTAAAAAAATTAAAAAAAAAACAATTCAAAAAATATAACACAAAATAACCATAACACCAACGCACTTCAGTATAAATCCAACGAAACTTCTACCGAAATTCACCATAACTCACGCACACCGGCAGCGGACTTAAAAAGGGACTAAGTCGGTCCCTTTCGGCGGCGGAAGCGGCCTTTGATACGGGCCCTCGCTGTCCATTTTCTTTTCGCGAAATCTTGCCGAAACTTTGTTCAGGAATTCCCTTTTTTAGAGATCGCGGGCCCCCGACCCGCCCCTGGCTAATGGATACGCCGCGCCGTCTTCTTAAGTCTTTTTGCATAATTAAATACGGGACGAAATAAAACGCGCCCGGCCCTAATCCGGCCCCCGAGGATTAGGGCCCGAGGCGACACATACGCAGGGGCGGGTCGCCGGGAGAAAGGTCGCGGAATCGCTTTTTTGTTGTGTATATATATTTTTTATTTTCGATTTTAATTTTGATTTTGAGTGGAATGATTTTTAGAATGGGGCGTGATTGATTTTTTATTTTTGGGATTGATTGAAATTGTTTTATGATTTTTTTTTAATGGGAAAAATTTTGGAATTGAATTTTTTTTGGAGTTTAATCGAAAATAATAAACAGGCAAATGATTCGATTAAAATATAAATTTTTTGAAAATTTATTAATATGTTTGCTTTCAATCATTTTTTTATATTTCTGATATATGTATTGCAGTACTGAAAAATTTTGATAATTTTAAATATTATAAGTTTCGTGCATAATTTATAATTTTGCGGCTTTAAAAAAAGACCTAAAAATACACACTTAAAAAGGTTAAAGGTTACAGGTTAAAGACCTAAAAATAGAATATTTAATCCGATATGTCTTAATTAACTTAAATATTTTGCATATTTTTAGATAAATTAAAAAAAATTTGAATCAATGTTAAATAAAAAATTTATGAATATGTACATATTTTAATTTGATTAGAGTTAATATTTTTTATTCGTGTCTAATTTTAAAGATGATCTATTTGATTTAAAAAAAAATCAAAATGAATTGATTAATATAATAAAGTATAATTTTAGATTAAAATAGCTTGAATTTTGAATAGATGGGTATATTCAAATAAGTATGAAATTAATCTCTAAAGTAGATTTGAATCAAAACAGTGAAAATTTGATATATTCGATAACAATTAATAACTCAAAATATATAATTTATATTAAATATAGTTAAATTCTACAATATTGAAACAGATTTAATTTTAAGCTGAAAATTCAGTACCCAAAACATAATCTCGCAATATCGAAATATTATAGACGAAATTTCATCCTGAAAATTCACTACCCTCAAAACACGACAAAACAAAACACTAGCACAGAAATTTATATCGACAAAATCTATTATTGTATCCTCGCAGAAGATCAACAGAAATATTATAATATCGAGCTTTGCGCGAAGTTCACTTTTGCGCCACCGCAAAAGGATTTGTTTGTGCGAAATTTTGAAGTTTCATCCGACGTTCAACAAGTCGCCCGGCTAATTTTCGCAATCAAAACAATAACCGATTCGATAACGGCCATATCGCAACTAATACCCGATACTGGGGTACCCCAGTACCCCAGTACCCGGCACACTTCTGGCCGTGGGTAGGGATCGGGATATCGTCCATAAACAGTGCCATTATCCTGCGGGGATCTAGATGAAGGAAAAGGCGGGTTTTCCGAGGAAAATTCGCAGGAAAAACAAACGCAGGAGCGTCGGAAAATATATCAATCCCGACGCATATATTCGGGTGTATTGTGTTTTTTGAGGGTGCGGCAAAAATGTTTGGATGGTTTTAATGGTGTTTGGAGGGTGTGTTCGAATTGGTTATGTGTGATTTATTGATGAAGCATATTTTATTCAAAATCATAGTACCTGTACCTTAAATAAGCTTAATATATCAATATTGTTAAAAAAATCTAGTATGAGCTTTAGTTTTTCCTGTTTTCTTATATGGAATGGAAATCTTAATAATTAAAGCTCTAGAAAACAAAAAGCGTATTGAAAGCTTATGCTTTATATCTTATGGATGTCACTAAGACTGAATGATTTGAAATAAGCTTAATATATCAATATTGTCAAAAAAAATCTAGTATGACCTTTAGTTTTTCCTGTTTTCTTATATGGAATGGAAATCTTAATAATCAAAGCTCTAGAAAACAAAAGGCGTATTGAAAGCTTATGCTTTATATCTTATGGACGGCACTAAGATCGAATGACTCGATTTAAAAGGTTTTATTGCTAGAAAAAGCTTTCATTTTCTTAGGACATTTTCTTCGGTTCTTTGGACATGTAACAGAATAGTCTGGTATTGATAGGAAGTGTTGAAGGTAATAGAGGAAGAAAAAGAGCTTTTTACGATGATCGAATCAGGACCTTAATTAGCTTAACTGGGATTTAGACATTGCACAAGATCTGATGTATCAAAAGAATTGGAGAACAATTTTGAACCGAAGTATGGAAGGAAAATTATTGGATGGTTACAACTAGGGAGATCAATTTTTCCATAATTTTTAATTATTAGTAATCCGGTATTTTTTTTACTAATCCTAGTTTATCGATAAATTAAATCTTGTATAAAATCCCGGAAAACCAAAAAAATAAATAAAAACAACGAAATCATTAACTTATAAGACCTTTTTTACAAAAATATTCGAAACCTAGAAAAAGATAAATATGTATACATATATTTTTTATTTACCGGTAAAAAAAAAATTACTAATAAATTAGATAATTATTATTTGGGTCATTTACTGGTAAACCTGTTTACCGGTAATGACCTCGACTAAATAGTCAAGACTAGAAGCAATACGACTATTCGGTAATAGTCACGACTACAGCAACTATGACAGATAGATATTTGAACAAAATTTTAATCCAATTTATTCCACATATGCAATTTTTTTCTTATATTTGAGAAAAATAGAATAATATTTTCATTCAATACAACGTAACGAATTCCAAATTACAAATCATCTAACGACCTCACCCCTAAAGCGCACACGAACACGTACGTAGGGGAAAACGGAGAGAAAATAAACAAATAACGAGCCGGCCTTCTTTCTGGGTATTGTTGTTGTTGTTGTTCCAATGCCAGTGGAGGGTCAGGAAAAATGAGGATTTGTTCGTGCGGAGGTTTCACTTTTTTCACCGAACGAACACGCGAGGCTCTACTTAAGGGGCGTAATGCTCTCTCCATTTTCGTATGATTCGATACATGTTTTTATTTTATTTTATTTTTGTGACGTATTGTTCGATGATTGTGATTTTGAAAGTTTAACCTTAGGGTCACTAAGTTAGATTTTTGTACTCTATAAAAGTTTTGAGGGAAGTTCTATAAATATATTTTTTTCATTGCCCGCAAATTATGTAATCCATCTACGTACTTTATGGGTTTCACATTTTAAATTCGACTGTTTTCAAATCAAATTGAAACTTTTAAAAATCAAATTCAACCTTTTCGAATACAATAAACCTTTTACAAATCAAATTCAACTACCGCAAATTTATTTTCCCAATTTTTTATATAATTTCATGAAAAATATAAAATAAATGTTAGGTATTATACATACATATCTATGGTACCTATTTTTAGATTGATTTATTAAAAAAAAAAAGTATTCGTAAAAATTTGGAAAAATCATTGAGATTATGAAAGTCAAATTGAAAAATAATTTGCATTTCATTGATTATTTTGACAGCGATTTTAATAATACTTTCCAATGGTTGAATTTGACTTGTAAAAGGTTGAATCTAAATTTAAAAGGGTCGAATTTGATTCGAAAAATATTGTATTTGGAGTAAAAAAGCTGCGTAACAAATAAGTAACTACTACAAATGGTTTAATTTGAAGTTTGAAGGTTGAATTTGATTTTTAAAAGGTTTAATCTGAAGTTTAAAGGGTTAAATTTGAAGTTTAAAGGTTGAACCTTATTTGAAAAAGGTTGAATTTAAAGAGCAAAATCTATATACATACATATGTAACATACCCGAAGTAACGTCCATCCAAAGATAGACGCGTATATGCAACACAACGCTGAAAAACTCTGATGAAACCCAAAAGAGCCCTCTTTAGAAATATTAAAAAATACACACACACACACACCATGTTTATATTATAATAACAAAATGGCGTCGCGATACTTGCAAAGCCAGAAAACCCGTGTACGCGCCCAGCACTAATGTACCACAAGAGAAATCCCATCTGTACATTTTCTTGGGCTCTGCAATATATGGCCATCATTATATTTTCCATTAGCCTTTTCCTACTTCATTTTACCCGATGCCGGGTACTTTTTTTTTCACGCGAATTAATTTATTTTTTCATCTCACATAAAATTAGGATACATTTTGAGCGTAATGTAAACTGAACAGCTGCAGAGATCATTTTGTATATACATTTTTTTAGCGTAACGCATTGCATTATATTTAGAGGTTCGCGCCAATTTTCGTATCATTATTCCCGAGTGCGTTTATTACGCAAACATTTTTTCGGCGGGGTTCGTTATTTTTGTGTCCGGGTGTCGTGCGAGCTTTTCAAAGTGTGGCTCGCGTTTATCATGCGAGGCCCGTTTCGCCCTATTGTTTGTATACACGTGATTTCACGCCGTAAGCGAAACACGTGGAAAGCGTTTCTCTGCAACTTTTCTCCTTTGTGGCCGCGTTGGCCTTTATGCTGTTGCTGTTTATAAAATTGCTGAATTTTTTTTATTTTTTTTAAATGAATGAAATTATCATTGCGGAAGGTCTTTGAAATTGCAATCTGATGAGGATAATGTGCAAACGAAATGCGCGGTTTATACGACGGCTAAGACAAAGGTTTTTTTTTGTATAAGGGTGAATCAAAAATTGTTCATATTCTTTTTTTTTTAAAAGACTTGAAAAAATCTTTATCGTAATTACTTTCTGATGACTTTGAAGGTAAACCTTTACTTTAAGTGCGTAAATTATTTATCGATTTTATTTTTATTTTAACAGATAAAATGCACTATAGGCACTTAAATTAAATTTCTTAATGTAATTCATACAAAATGTATGCATTATAATTCCACAAATTGGTTTTCTTAATTAATTTAGTATATGTGTGTTAAAGAGAAGGTTGTTTTTGACAATTTTTAAAAATTATTTTCTTTAGATCGTCTGAATTTGCACATGTTAACAATTTGGATAGAAAAAGTGATATTGTGCAAAATTTGAACTAGAAACTCGTTAAAATATGGTTAAAAATTGATAAATATTACATCCAAACTATTAGTTTGAAAATTATGTTTAAAATAATCTAAATTGTATCTGTATCTATATATTGACTGCGAAATTTATGGTTTAACTTGAACGATAGTCGATAATGGGTCCATTTGATAAGTTTTGAGAAATATCTATAATTGATTCATAATATCTAATTATTGGTTATTCACTTTGGCTTTCAAATCAGTATTTTGCTTTATTGATAAGCGATTTTTTTATATCAGATCTCAAATTATAAATTATCACATGAAATTTAAAAAATCAAAAGAGAAATAAAGTGTACGAGTATCTTACCAAATTATAAATATGAAAAAAATTATAAACCAAATTTATATGATAAAATCGAATTTAAAAATAAAAATGTTTACGAGATGCTTAAAATAACCAACGAGCTACATTTATTAATCGCTATTTTAAAAAAAGACTCTATTCATATAAAATTCTAAACCAAAAGCATTCAACCACTCGAAACCAGCGCACATTCTTCTTTCTCCGAATCTATATCCCATTTATCTACCCACCCATAAAAAACCTCGGGTCTCTCTTATACGCTCACATCGACAATATTTATTATCTAAAAAAACCCAATAAAAACTACCCGAATCCGGCAACTTCGTAAGGACACCGCGATAATTGAATAGCGGCAATTCTATCGGTTCATTAGCCGGCAACGGTGTTGCCATGTTTTGGAGTATCGCCATATCCGTCTGTCGGCCAGATATGATTATTGCCAGAGTGCTCGCCTTTGATCCCATTAACGGTCCCCAAATGGCTGGACGTCCTTAAACCGGGCATACTCCAATTACCTGCCCGCGGAGCCCTTAAATGCAAATCATACAAAGGGTATATTGTGCGATATCGTGGCGGGATCTTGTTAGGGCTGGTTTTGGATTTGAAGCGTTTGAGTTTAGTTGGGTGTTTGGGTGAAAAAATGTTCGTGGAGATTAGTGAGATGTGTGGGGTTTTGTTGAGTTTGAAGGTGTTGTTGGGAAATAGGCGTAAGAATGGGATATAGATATATGGAAGATATGGGATTTGGATTGAGGTTGTTTTTTTTTTGTGGTATGGATGCAAAAATGTATTGAGAATATTGAAAAATAATCATATATATAATAATAATAATCGGAAATAAAAAAGGATCCGAGTGTCCCAAAATCGGTTTTATGCCAGAAGTTCGTTTTAAAATTAGTCCTCAAAATAGATTTTAATATTGGGTATCAACAACGAATTTGTATCGGTTGTATGAACTTTATCGATAAGAACCCACCATCCCGCCTGTTACATGCAGGTTGTATGAACTGTGATAATTTTTTGAAAAAAAACCGAATAATTTAAAAATATTAAAAATGGCATTTAGGTCCTTTTTCATTTTCGACATTCATATCTGTTATAGTTGAAGTATTGAGAATTATTTTTATTAATTTAAAATAAATATAATAGTTCTTGAGAAAAAATAAATAGATTACTTTTTGAACCACCTAATATTATATATAACTCAAGAGGTTTGCGCAAAAAGAGTTCGAGATATAGTAATATTGTCGAATATAGGCTTTTTATTATGAAGGTAGTCAATAATGTGAAGTATTCTACGAATCAAATTTTCACAGTATTATGTAAAATGGGAAAATATAATATTATATAATAGTTTCGTGTTGTTAAAGTTAAGCAAAATGTGGAATAGTTAGTTGATAGATATGACTACATACAATTTGATTTTTGCTAAGAAATGTTTTCAATGGTTATATTTTCATATAAATATGTACATACGAAAATACAAATATTCTAATACAATACAAAATCATCAACACTCAATAGATGGCGCCAACAACGCACAACACGCGCACCCGACTTCCCCCCAAAACATCCAACACACAAAAAAACACACACACCAACAACAAAACAACACACACACACTCTTAGCACCGAATCGAAAACATGCAAATCATACGAAAAAGGCCAATCCCCGTAACCGGGCCAATCCGATATATTGGTAATAGGGGCTCACGTTCGCGACAGTTTTATCGCGCATCCGAATTATGGTTTCGTTCGTCTCGCACGAATAAATTTCCCCATCGGTTTATATATCCACGGGCCTGTTCTAAGGCCGCAGATTTGCCTGTCCGGGCCTGTTTAGATAGCGCCAATATTGGCCCGATTTATATCCGACGCTTAACCGTGGGCCTGGGCGAAATTAGCCCTTCTGTGCCCTTTGGGGGTAGCTTTTTTTCTGCGGTCTTTATTCGGATGTCTGTTTATATAGTGGAGATTGTAGTTTTTGAAGATTTTTTTTATGGTGGTTTTATTTTTGGGGGTGTCGTGTGATCGGTGGGTTTGTTTGTTGAGTGATGATGGGTGTGTGTTTTGGTGAAATTGTTTGAAATGAAATATAATGTTGTGTGATTCAAATTGGTCCAACAGATGTATTTAAAGATTTTTATTTTTTATTACAGCTTTTTTACTCCAAATTTAATTTTATACAAATCAAATTAATTTTCTATATTTTTCATTTTGTTTTAAATGATTTCTTGAAAAATTTTAAAGAAATATTAGGCACATATTCATGTTGCTTATTTTGAGATTGGTTTATTTAAAAAAATAATTAAAAAATAAATTAAAAAGTAAAAAGTATATATAAATGTCAATGTAAATGTAAATGTCAATGTCAATGTAAATGTAAATGTCAATGTCAATGTAAATGTAAATGTAAATGTAAATGTAAATGTCAATGTAAATGTAAATGTAAATGTAAATGTAAATGTAAATGTCAATGTCAATGTCAATGTATGTAGTTTAGTATGTAAAAATCACTTACTAATTGTAAGATTATCAAAGTCAAATTGAAAAATAAATTGTATTTCATAAATTACTATGACAATGGTCTTATGTTAGTATTTTTAGTAATATTTACTTTTCGATAGTTGAATTTTTTATGTAAAAAATTTGATTTGAAGTTAAAAAGGCTGAATTTTATCTGTATAGGGTTGAATTTGTAGTAAAAAAATTGTAGTGTAAAAGCTGTTAACGTCTAAAAATATAGGTAAATAGACCAAAATAAACCAGATACTATTAAACAGAGATTCGATTAATAATATGTACGAGTATATTTATCATATATAAAAAAATACGAAAAAGCGAATACAAGCTCGCATTTGATTGGCCGACCGCCGACCTTGAGCAACAATCGACCAATCAAACGAAAATATCCCGAAACCAAACGTACCGAATAGTTTCACCGTTCCGAAGCGATGATCACTTATTTTCTCGGTATATTCTTTTTTTACACCAGTCAGAAGTTGTGCAGAAAAATTCGCCGACCTCGCCCCAGGTCCGAAACCGCACTTTTTGCCCAAAACTCGCAAAGGTCCAAAATGAAGCGGACCGCAATGGGGCACGATTTCACGCGGGATTGCGTCGATTGCGAATTTTACTTTAAAAGCTTCCCCCTACGTTTGACCTCCATTTTGCCACATCTCAGGTGAGGTAGGTGGAAAATTCGGGATGGGGGGTGAGGGAGAATGTTTCCGGGGGAGGAAAATTTCGGCGGTGTGAATTTTTCGGCTTTGGAATATATATGTTTTGGGGAACGTGTGTCGTTTTCGTGTTATGTTTTATAATATCTGAAATAATATTATATAATATGTTGAGTTAGTATTTATTTGTTTTTATTTAACAGGAAAACATACAGAAAAATACACCTTAACACAGTATAATACACCCTTATATGTTGTTAGTATTATATTATATCATCTTATCTGATTTTATGATTAGTTTTAACATTAATCCTATCGCAAAAAATATCGAATTTAAAATTATTCAAAGTATGTACATTTTTTTTCGGGACATCGGTATTATATTGTACTATATTTTACACAGGTTTTACACCTCAAATTAATTATTTTAAAGTTCAGTCATCGGAATGTATAATATCATATTATTTAAAACGTTGGCATATTTATCGTTGAACTTCATTATATTATGTATATTGTATTACAATATATTATATTATGTTACGTTATGTTATGTTACGTTATGTTATGTTGTGTTGTGTTGTTATAGCATAATTTTATTCCAATGCTTTGATGGTTCCAAATTTGTATAATATTATATATTATTTTCTCAAATTGAAAATTTTTAAAAAATCAAATAAATATCATAATCTTCAGTTGCAGAGTTATATGATATTATATAATATTTCATTGGAATTTTATTATAATTATAATATGTTATTTTATTAATCGAATTTGATATTTTCATTATAAAAAATTTCTTGCACAAAGTTTATTTATAATATAATACAATTTTATATCTAAAAAATTACAATGGAATATGAATAAAAATTATAATTTTGACTGTAAAAAAATTTTCATAATATATTTTATTTTTCAATTGTACTGAAACTCTTTTAAAAGTTTCAGATCAAAAATGAAATATTGTAGTATTCTCTCATTACCATAAAATATTTTCTAGACATTGTAATATTTCATGAGCCGATATTTTCAAATGGAAATTACATCAAATAGACACATCTTATCCTGAAATCAAATTATACAGACGTTGAGCTGAAAAAGGTCGATTGAACCGTGAAATTTCAGCAGCCACTGGATGCAAGCCAACCGCTTACAATGAAATCCAGTATGAAAATCTACACTGAAACATATTTCAGAAACGTTGCGTATAACTTCCTTTACATGAAAATGCGAATTTCGTTTTGTACAGTGCTCGAAATGTTTTTGCAGCGATGAAATTATACTTTCGAATTCGGGTCATGTGTTTGACATTAATTAAATCGCATAAAATGAATAGTTATATAAGAAATAGTTAGAATTTGGTATTTATCTAATATATGATATTTTTTTCTTGAATTGCAAGTTAGTAATCATGAAATAAATGCGTCTAAAAAAGGTAAAATATCAAGGAAAGTAGGCAGGTATTAAAAGCGAAAAATAATTATTGGGTTACTTGCACCCTCGTCATCGGCAAAATATCGGAAAACGTGACTATTGAACCTTAACATTTTAATTTGTATCGAATATAGTCGGTAGTTTTTCTTGTAATCTGAAACTAGATATTTAAAGATAGAGTTAAATGTTATATAATTATTGGAAAATATATTAGAGATCATAACTATTCGCATACCCGCGAAAAAAAAGGTACACACGAAACTCTTTTTACATAGTTTTGAAATAAAATATTTCAAGAAAAATAACCGATTATTTTTTAACACTTTTATTCACTTTAACACGGGGGTAAAAATTAAAGATATATGTATTATTATGCTATAATGATAAGACCCAGAACAAACCAGTATACAATTTTAATTGATAATTAAAATTTTAAGATGTTTTTTGATTATTACACATGGTGAAATTTTGCCATAATGCACATTTTTTGTGAAGTATCTTTGGATGGAAGTTCCATTCAAATGCACTGATAGAACCTAACTCCAATTTTTATATATTCACCATACATTTTTTTACATAGTAGTAGTCTTTGAAACGTATCCCCTACTTGGGTATATGTATATTTAAACAAAAATTCCATCCGAATACACTAATGGAACCTATCTCTAATTTTTATATAATTGCCATACAATTTTTACACGGTAGTCTTTGAAAAATATCCCCCACTTGGATGAAAATTCCATATGATTACCATGCATTTTCATATGATTATCATGCATTTTTTATACGGTACTCTCTGGAATATTTCCCCGACTTAGGTGTATATTTGGATGAAAGTTTCATCCGAACACACTGACGGAACCTATCTCCAATTTTCATATACTCACCACACAGTCTCTGGAACATATCCCCTTACAAAAAATCTTCGGCTACACACCCAAACAATTTTCCAAGACTGCAACACTTAAAGAATCGCGCGTAAGGCGGCAAAACATCAAGGGCGGGAAGGTGGGCGGGCATTAAAAGCGGAAAATAATTATCGGGGTTCACTTGCACCCTCGTCATCGGCAAAATATCAGAGAGTATAACCACCCGCCCACCCCATGGCCCGCCCACCGCGCAGGGCGGGCTGATATTATTAACCATTGTGAAGCACTTTGGCGCGCTCGTCCCACAAAGGAATTCCCGTCTGCGCCCGCCGAATTTTCATTCGGAAGACAATGGCGCCCATCAAAGGAAAGTATTCTCTCTCTCTCCGCTGTGTAGCTCTACGCTGCTCTGTTTGAGTGTGTGTGTGTGTTTGGTGTGCGTGTGTGGGCGTGGGGAGGTTCGGGTTGTTCTGTGAGGAAAGGCGGTGGTGATCGGTGAGTGTGAGTTTGTGTTGATGATTGTTCGATCGATTTACATAGGTGTGATAGTGTGAGTTTTGTGTGATTCAAATAATTAAGTATTTTTGAGGTTGATATAGTGTTTTGTGTGTAATATACAGGGCTTAAAGAAATACTTATATAAATGTTTGAAAAAAGGATCGATGTCAAATTTGAATATAAAAACTTTTTGGGAGATGTTATAATTTTAAGATTTATTGTTTTCGAAATCTATTTGTGTCATTTTCCACTTTGAAGCTTAAAAATTTTCCATGTCCTGATATAAATTTTTTTAAGTTATTGAACGAATTCTGAAGAAAGGATTAACAAGCATTTTGCACGAATAACAAGTAAAGCTGAATTAGTCACCTCATACTTATTTAGACAATAGAATTGTTCAAATTTTTTGTCTGAAACATATTTTTATATAAATATAATAATTTCTCCACATTTCTTTTGAAAATTATGGTTACAATATATAAAAAAATGCTTTTTTTTTAAAAAAATATTAGTGATTTGACCATTGTCCCCTAAAAACATTCAAACCCCCCCCCCCGATAGAGCACAGATCCCACATTAGAAAACCAATAAAAAAAATACTCTAAAATTAGAATCGTCTAAATTCTAATTGTCTAATTCGAATTCGTCTAATTAAACGATTCTAATTTTCTCAACAAATAATAATAATAATAATAATGATGATGATAATAATAACAACAATAATAATAATAACAATAATAATAATAATGTCGATGATAATGATAATAATAATAATAATAATAATGATGATGATGATGATGATAAAAAATTAAATCTATTTTTCTATCATTTTCTTTTTTTTATATTGTAGTACCAGTATAAAAAACTAATCAGTTTTTTAGATTTAATATGAAATAATACATTTGTATTATTCAATATCTTATAAAATAACAAAAAAATCACAAAGCCTACAATAAACAATAACAATTCTATATAAAAAAAAGTAAATAAATTAATACGAAACTACCCGAATTCACCCCCCATGTGTATTACGTACACGTGTACGTTGTAGTGTCTGAATTCAAACGCAAGGACGGAAACGCCATAAACATTAGAGCGTGTACACTATAAAACGACTTAATTAAAATGAGCTACATACACACTACAAAAGGGGCACTACGCAAAATTCCTAGCGCGCGAAACTTCAAATTTTTGAACCGACCGTTAGCGAAATTGCGCTTCAAAAAAGGCTACTTTTTGAGCAATTTCGAATATTTCCAACGATCGAATATGATTTCGGATAGCAGTGGCGTAACATCTGAAAATTAATTGGACATCTGAGTGCATCTATATGCTTTCGCGGTGTATTGCTTTTATGCAAATGCAGAATAGAATGCCTTTGTGGAATATAGATGCGCTTCCGTGTTCGAATAACTGCCGATTGTGGAATCGCCAATATTCTGGTTGAATTTCAATATTCCGTTGATTTTTTTTTATTGGATTGTGTATGAAAGTGGTGTAAATGACAATTTTGAAAATAATGAGTTATGTTTAGGTATAAGTTAACGTGGATGTTCTCTTTGTAATATTCTAATATTCAAAATCGATGTAGTTTAATATTATATGACCATGAAACAAACTAAATATATTTCGCTGTGAAATATTATATTATATCATATTATTGCATATCTATTATATTATATTTGAAAGTGATGTATCTCATTTATTATTTACGTTCAAAATTTAACATCATGCCGCCAAAATTTCAAAATCATAAATTGTTTATGTAATATAATATTACATTATTATTGCCAATTATAATATTATATGTATTATAAATTCTATTTGATATGTCTAGAACCTCGAAATATAGAAATAAGTTTATTATAGTATTTTTAAATATTAAAAAAACATAAATCCTTCTGTATCTCTAAACAAAGGCAAATAGAGATACCTTACTATACGCCACTTTCAAATACATATTGTATTATGAGAATGTTTGAAAGTGTATATATAATATGAAATCAATAATAGTAATAGGTGTATTAATTATTATTTTTTTGTTTCAGGTACGCAATATGGTGTTTTTTATATCAAGTATTAAAATAATATGTAAGTACTACATTTGAAACTTTTATGAATTTTAAAAGAATACCAATTTGAAAAAAAATTCTATTAAATATTAAAAAATATGAATACGCGATACAAATATTATATATCCCTCGACAGTCGAATTTTCAATAACTCTTCATTTCACTCTTCACTCTTTTACTTTAAAATAAAAACAGAGATTCTTAATTTTCAAATATAACGATTCACAAAAGTCCATCAATATATAATAATAACGTATATTTTTCATCATCAAATTCTGCTTTAGATAATTTGATAATATGAATGAAAATCTAACCAAAATTATTTTGAAAACGATATGAATAATCATAATAAATATTTTTCGACATCCTTTCATCAAAAATCATCTATAATATTAAAAAAAAACTAACCTTTCATTTTAAACTCACATCTATTCATCACATTTCGGGACCTAAACCATTTTCGATGCACTCAAATCGAATAGACTCCACCCACCCCACCCATCCACCACCAGAGCAATCAATCTTTATAAAAAATGCACTAAAACAAAAAAAAAACATTCTCGATCCGCAAAACTGTATTATTATTACTCCAGTAGGCCGAGGTGTAATCAGCCGAAAATTAGAGTAGACAAAGGCGAAAGTAAAACTTGGCTCATCAATTTTGATAGAGGCGTAATTGATTTATGACTTTATAACCTGATCGACGTCCCGGATCATACTTTCTGGAAAACCGGGAGAATTACGACAAAAGTCGAGTGGACTCCATTACGGCGGATGACGGGCGGGAAATTGATACAGGATGATTTCATTTTATTTTTGGTGATGTTTTTTTTTCGGGTTAATTGTTAGAATCGAAGCTATGGTTCTTTTGAGTGTGCAAAAGTTTGTTGTTCATATTTTTGGTTAGTTCGAGTTGATAATTTTAAAATAATAACTCGAGTTTATTAAATTGCATAGTTTATGGGGTTTTTGTATTGGGAAGTTGATACAAGATTATTTATTTTATTAATCGATAGAATCGAAGCTTTGGTTCTTTTGAGTGTGAAGAAATTAGTTATTCATATTGTTGGTGAGTTCGAGTTGATAATTTTCAAATAATAACTCGAGTTTATTAAATTGCATAGTTTATGGGGTTTTTGTATTGGGAAAGTTTTATTTTTAACTTGGCAGTTTCAAATAAACTTTTTAACGTTCGCGTTGCTTTTCTTTTCGTTCGTATACAAAGTTTTGTTAAATTATTTTATATTATATTTAAAATGAATTAGAAAATGATTCGATATTGTATGAAATTTTTGTTGTAAAGTTTTTCTTTTATGAAATTCAAGTTATGAAATAACATTTTTATTTAAATAAGAAAATGTGTTGAATATGAGCTGAAACTTTATTTTATTTATTTTTTGATATTATTTTTTAATTTTTTTAAACTTCAGATTATACATTTCACAAATCAAATTCAATAATCAGAAAGTATTATTAATACCTTTGTCATAGTAATCAATGAAATATTATACATACAATGTATGATATTTGATTTGGAATGTCGAACTTGTAGGTGAAATTTAAAATTAATGATAATTATTATATTGACATATATTATACATATCCGACTAATTTATAAAGTTAAGCTATATTTTATTAAACCAATAGATAGATATCAACCTGAAACAATTTCAGTATTTAATCCTTCGAAATTTATTTTCATCTGATATTAAAAAAAATACAGATTAAAAAAAATCAATAAAAATTCTATTGACTCATAAATATCTGACCAATTAATAAAGTTAAGCTATATTTACGAGTATACCAATATATTACTACACTAACATAATCTGAAAAAAAATCCAGTATTAAGACGTTCAAAATAATTTTTTTTATTATATCAAAATATTTTCAGAATAAACATAAAAATTTCAACACTCCCATGACGCTTTTTTCAGCGAAAACCAAACTTTTCTCTACATGTAAAATTTTCGCATAATATGACATGTGTGCGTCTCGGATTGCGCAGTTTTCAGCCGCATATTGTTCGACGCATGAAAATTTCGATCGTATTCGTTGAACCGAAATGAACTTATGGCCAAAACTTGGGGACGATAAATTCACGCGAAGTTTTCCTATTAAATCTCCTCATTTATATTACGCACAAATGTCTTATTATTCGCTTTATATAATATGTCGTACGTATGCGCGTATTCGACGCCCACTTTTTGGGCCATTTCCCTAGCGGGGCTTAAAAATTTTCGTTGTGATGTTTTTTTTAGATGAAATAATTTTCATTTTGAAAATTCATTTCGAATTAAAAGAGAAATCTTACTTAATAATTAATATTTTGATCATAAACTCAATTGCAATGAACAAATGTTAGCGTGCCAATCTTGTGATAGGTAGATCCATTTATTGGGACATAATTCAGGATTGTTGTTTTATTTTAATTACAAAATATTTTCCAAAAAAATCATAGATACTGTTACTTTGTAAATTTTTCATAAAAAAAAAATTATTGTTTTCTTTTTCTCAATCAGTATGGAGATGTATGCAAGTGTGCAAATTATAACGACTCGTTACATATACATCTCCATACTGATTAAGTGCTTGGCCAAACTATCGGTCGAAAAAAATCTCTAGTCTGCGGGTAGCCTTAAGGGTAGGCGCAAACTATAGACTATTTGTCGGCCGATAGTTTGGTCGGGTTCCCAATCAGTATGGAGATGCATGCAAGTGCGCAAATTATAACGACTCGTTACATCTCCGTACTGATTAAGAACCCAACCATGCTATTGGTCGAAAAAAATCTCTAGTCTGCGGGTAGTCTTAAGGCTAGGTGCAAACTACAGAATATTTGTCGGCTGATAGTTTGGTCGGATTCTTAATCAGTATGCAAATGCGCAAATTATAAAGACTCGTTACATCTCCATACGTATTAAGAACCCGACCAAAATATTGGTCGAAAAAATGTCTCTAGTCTGCAGGTAGCCTTTAAGGCTAGGCGCAAACTACAGATTTTTTATCGGCCGATAGTTTGGTCGGGTTCTCAATCAGTATGGAGATGCATGCAAGCGCGCAAATTATAACGGCTCATTACATCTCTATACTGAAACCCGACCAAACTCTCGGATGAAAAAGTCTCTAGTCTGCGGGTAGCCTTAAGGCTAGGCACAAACTAAAGATCTTTTGTCGGCCGATAGTTTGGTCGGGTTTTCAATCAGTATGGAGATATATGCAATTGCGACAATTATAACATCAGTATGGAGATGTATGCGCACTCTCATACATCTCCATATTGATTAAGAACCCAACCAAACAATCGGACAACAAATATTCCGTAGTTTGCGCCTAGCCTTAAAGACAAATAAAATAATTTTTTATAACATCAAATAAATATCCAATAACAAACACGAAACGATACAAAACAACCGATACATTGTCGCGATAATATCATCTCGGCAGTTTCCACGCTAGGATGCGTCTCTGGCCGCGAAGCCAACAATCGATTCGTCCACCGCTGCCAACAACAACAAAAACCACGTCTGCAACAACAACAACGGGGGCCGTAGCAACGGCAACTACAGCCCGGGCAAACACAATAAGAACCGTCCAATTAAAACTTGAACGCGAGAAGTTGGCTCGAGGAGCGTGCTTTATCTGTATCGGCGGGATTTTTAACCCTTTAAGCGACGACGGTTGTGAAAATTTCGAGGGAGCCGGTGTTCGGTTGGGTATGTTGTTTTTGTATGTGTGAAAGATAATATGGATATGTTTTTTTTTTAGGGGTTGAATAATTTAAAGAAAATGTTGTAAATATGAAGTTTTAGATGAAAATTTGGTTTGAAGAATCGTCGTGGATTGGTCTTGAAAATATAATTGTTTTTGGATTATATTGATATAATTGATGTCATGTATTGTTAGATTATATATTATTTTTAAACATTGCTTGTATTTATTATACAAGGCTCTATGTTGTATATTAGTATATAATATAATCAGGGATTTTTTAATATTACACAATTTTCATCTGAAATTTGATACTCAAATTTTAAGATCGTAATTCCTATTTATTAAAAGCTTAACCGGTTTTTTTTAATATTAATTCCATCAAAATGAAGTAAAATTTCTTTTTATATTATTATTAGGATCTTAAAATTATTATACAATTTTAATTCAACACTCTCATTGTCATTTTCTTTCAGTAATTAGATAACTTTTATTTGAAAAGAAATACTAAGAATCTATAATAGTTAAAAAAATCAATCAACTCAAATTAAAAATTATAATATTGCAATTTTTAGAAATCTTCATCGTATCTTCAGATACGTTTCTAAGACCTCCACTTAAAAAAATGTATGATAAACATATTGGAAATAGATTTCATCGGTATATTTGAATAAAACTTCCATCTAAATATATTTTACAAAAGATATGTTATATGGCAAAATTTCACCATATGAAATGAACAAAAAATAACGTCAATTTTCATTTAATAATTATAATTGTATACTAGCCTGACCCAAATCTTACCATTGTGGCACTATAACATATAATTTTTATATTTTTTTAAATAAAAAAAAATAATAGATTCTTTTTATTGAACCGCGTTATTTCAAAACCATGTAAAAATAAATTCAAGTGTACATACATATTTTCCAATTTTTTCAAATTAAATTCAAAACAGTTTATATTAATTGTCATCTAAGAACACAACATATATATGCAGATAGAGTCCTTATCTCGTCGCCGACTTTTCGCCGGTTCTCAAACAGAACGTGGCTCGGATTAGGGTTTTCGCTGGTTCTCCAACTTTCGTGATCTACGACACCCATTCGCGTGCCAGAACGTCTTAAGCGCGCTCCAGCAGATTCGCTCCGGAACTTTTCCTTTATATATTTGCATAATATTCGAACGAGGGTGAAGATTTTATTATTAAAACTTATAAGGGTAACTCGATCCTTTTGTTCGGCACTGATGAAAAATGGATGGACTTTAATGTCGATTCAATTACGTTTGGATGTCTTAAATTTATTCGATGATTGTTTTTGTATTCGCCCCTATATCCGGGTTGTGCAACTTCCTTTTGTTTTAGTGTTTATTTATTTTGACTCAAATCGAATTATACCAATTTATTTTTGTATGTTTCTAATATAACTAGGTAATGTTAAAATTAAAAAGTCATAAAATTCAATTGGGTAGATAGGAATACGACGTGATGTATTAATTTAATAGTGAAATTGAATTACCGAAACAGTAAAAGATTTTGAGTATTAAAATAAATTCATATAAATTCAAATGTATTCAGTTACATTTGAACAATTTCAAATTTAAATTAAATGTTTCAATATCCATTTATCAAAAGATTTTTGATTACTCAATAAAAAAATGAATGATTTTTATTAAGTTCTAATTTGATGAAACCTTTTACTTTGGAATTAGTTTTTCTGAAAATTTTTAAAATTATATTATATTTGGGGCTCCAATTACTTAAAATACTTAACACAAAATTCGAAAAACTCGAATAAAACTCGATACATATTAATTAATGGGATGGAATTCAAAATACATTTAATATTATAACTATATACTTGCGTGTATATTTTAAAAATTTGACCTTGAAGGTTTATATATTCATAATAATAATATTTAATTATTCACTTTACCTCACTTGAAAAAATCTGCTATTATTTATATTAAGTATAATGAAGTCCGTTCATCCAAATATATACAAAAATATTCAATCAATTTAATGGTGAAATTATTGTATTATATAATACACATACATATGTTTTTTTGAGCGTATTTATTAGTATTATTAGCGTGAATATGATAAAACATATGAGCATGTGAACATATTGAAACGTCTCAATACGTTCATATTCAAACGTTCCCGTTTACTTATATACTCCCACTCACGCTCACTATAGATTTTCACCCCAATTCAATAATTCCAAACATTATTATATATACTTAATACAAACTCCAGAACATTCAAATAACACTCAATACAAATTAATTAACGATATTGCACTCCAACACGAATATACACAAGTATATATATAATATATATTTTGACCATTTTGGCCTCTGCAAAGTCCACTTCCGGCACAAAGGCAACCATTGCAGCGACGGCCAACAATAGTTGCGCTTTCCCTTGTCTCGCCAACTTTCAGCAGTCGATCATTGTGCGAAAGCCTTCAGCAGCGCTTTGTAGCCGATACTTTGTCGGAATACTGATACGGCCATGTCAGAGTTCGATGTGTATATACGAGTATATATGTCGGCGAGTTTGAAGATAATTTGTATCTTCTCTGAATTTCTGATACTTTGTTTTGATATGCTGTGTTAGAAGTTTGATTATAATAAGTAAATTCGCAATTTGAATCAGGTTTTGTTATTGAATTTTTTTTACGTTTCAAAACTCGGAATAATATTCTTTTGACAAACAAAATTTCATCGTAATACTAAAATATTATACTAAAAACAAACACCCAAACGAATTCCTTCACTCGTGTATATATGACTATATATTATAAAATACATTGGTGAGTTTTAAGATGATTCGCATCTTCTAAATCTTTTGTCATGATATGCTGCGTCTGAAGTTTGATTATAATAAGTAAATTTGTAATTGACTCAGGTTTCGTTTTTAGAATTTTTATAATGATTCACATCTCAGAATTATAGTCTTTTGACAAACAAAATTTTAAAATAAATTTCATCGTAATACTAAAATATTATACTAAAAACAAACACCCAAACGAATTCCTTCACACGTGTATACATGTATATATATTATATAATATGTTGATGAGTTTGATGATGATGATTCTCGTTTTCTTTAAACCTTTTGTTTTGATATTCTGCATTAGAAGTTTGATTATAATAAGTAAATTTGTAATTTGACTCAGGTTTCGTTTTAAAAATCTTAATAATCATTCAAAATTCGGAATTATAGTGTTTGATAAACAAATTTTCTAAATAGATTTCATTATTATTAAAACCATTATACTAAAAACAAACACCCAAACGAATTCCTTCACACGACATAAACGCCAAACTTTCACAAACGCCATCCGACTCGAAAGTCCATTCTGCCATTTTTACAATTCAATTTCGCCGGAACGACAAACGGCTTTGTCGCCGGGACTTTCCGTCCCGCGCCGTTTGAGAACCGCTGGCCGGCGATCCAATAGGAAGCGGACGCCTTTTGGCGCTTCCCGAAGTGCAATATCGCAACGACAAATTCGTCATTGTTTGTTCGCAGCGAGGTTCGAGGGGCGTTCTAATAGTTGCCGTGTTGCTGGAATGTCTGCAAGTCGCATAACGCGAGGAAAGTATAATGTTGTGGATTAGAATCTTGCTGCGATTCGCACGCGCCGCCATTGTGATGTTAGGAAATTGGATGGGTTAATGAATTGTGTTGTTAGTGTAGTTCTGGGATGTTCAACCTTTAGTTTAAACATTTAATTTTTTAATTTTATATTGTAAATAATTTTTTTTTAAATTTAACTGTGCATTGAAAAAGTATAGATTGTGCCTTAAAACGAATTACTTGTGCATTATTTTTGATGCATTAAAGAATCTCGTATTGAGCATCATTATATAATATTTGTAGTGTGGAGCGTGCAAAAAAAAATTGTGTATTATAAAGTAAGCATTAAAAAAATATGAAATGAACAATAGAAAAAATAGGTTTGTGTGTTGAAATGATCGAGAGGTGGCAACGTCGCCAGAGTAAAATTTTTCTCCATAAACAATACAGTACAACTGTCAACTGTCGACGTTTCCTTTTGTTAAAATTTTACTATTAATTACATTTTAACAATTTGGTCCATTTTGATTCTATTATTAAAGTTGTGAATAATGGTCATGCGATTGGTATTTCGCTCTGTTCGCATATATTTATTCTAATGCACGTTATATTTGCTTAAAGATACAGATATTTTTTTAATGATTAAAATTTTTTCAAATGCATTTCAACGCTCGGGCAAAATGCACACATAATTTTTTTAACGAACACTAATTTTATTAAAATCTTCAGTATACACATTTATTTTATATAAGGTAATGCACCTGTGGTTGATTGTGTACCAGTAATTTCCCCCTTTAAAAAAAAAATAAATAAAAATTAAGGTTCTTAAAAACGACAATCTTTCGGAAATTATGCGTTAGATTAGCTATTTATTACATCTTATCTATCACACCTTTTCCGAAAGATTCTTGCCTTTAAAAATTTTAATTATTAAGTTTTTCTGAAAAACGGTCAATTACTGGTGCATAGTCAACCTACTGGTGCCGTTAATTTAAAGAACGTTCAAATTATCTCATTCATTTTATAAAAAAAATCAAAAATTAACCCGACCAAATTGGATTTTGAACGGCTCGTTGCGATCAACCACTGGTGTCGTTACTTTTACGTTTAAATCATCTAATTTATTTAATAAAAATTTCAAAAAATTAGCCCAACTGAATTGTACTCTGAAAAGCTCGTTGTAGCCAACCACTGGTATCAGTGGCGGCTCGTGAAAATTTGTAGTGGAGGGGCTGCAACAATGAAATTGAAAATAGTACACATGTTTTCATGTAAAAAATACGAAAACGTCATCATCAAGAATCAAAATATGTATTGCATTTATACACCTATACAAGACGAATATAAGAATTAAAAAAAAAAACTTTATACAGGCTGCAGCCCCGCAGCCCATTAGGATGAGCCGCCACTGACTGGTATCCTTACTTTAACCCACGTTTAAACCATCTTATTTATTTAATAAAAATTTTAAAAAATCAACCCAACCTAATCGTATTCTGAACATTCACAAAACCCACTTAAAATCCATTCCCAAACTCGCAAACATCCAACAGAATCAATTCCATCACCATCCACTTACACTAAAACACTTCGGCGGCTACGTCAACCCTTTCGCGGCCGCGCGCCGATCGCGCACAAAACGATCGAAAAACTCAGATTGCCGAGCATCAATCCCGCACTAAATCGGGGCACGCGGCTCTGGAGAGTCGTCGTTATCCTTATCCAGGATCGTCGGCTCGTCGTGTATGCAAAAGTGGCCGTTTCGCCTTAATTAAATCCCGGCTCCGTCGGCGGAGTGTCTCTCGTATCTCGCGTACCTGCTATTAGACGGGGAGAGGATAAAACTGCCACTCGACAACCGTAAAAATCTATGGGTTTTTAGGTTTTAATGTCGGCCTTAAGGTAATATGACGGGATTGGTGTAGGGGCTTTATTAAATATATTTTTTGGGGGGTGGGAGAGTTTTGAAGTTTTCAGAGTTTATATACGGATGAGTGGATGAGAATTTTAATGGATGGTTGTTGAGGGTATTGATTAAGAAATTTTGTATAAATTCTTCATGTTGATTTGAAAATTATTATTTTACTATTTTTTTTAAGAAGTGAAGAATATTCTGCTAGTACGAATGGGTAAACTTGTCAATTTTCGATCATGAAAATCTATGGATTTTTAGGTTTTTATGTTGGCCTTAAGGTAATATGACGGGATTGGTGTAGGGGCTTTATTAAATATATTTTTTGGGGGGTGGGAGAGTTTTGAAGTTTTCAGAGTTTATATACGGATGAGTGGATGAGAATTTTAATGGATGGTTGTTGAGGGTATTGATTAAGAAATTTTGTATAAATTCTTCATGTTGATTTGAAAATTATTATTTAATTATTTTTTAAAGAGATTTGTAGCATATTCTGCTAGTATGAATGGATAAACATGTCAATTTTCGATCATGAAAATCTATAGGTTTTCGGTTTTAATAACAGGCTTAGTATAATATGACGGGATTGGTGTAGGGGCTTTATTAAATATATTTTTCGGGGGGTGGGAGAGTTTTAAACTTTAAAACCGGATGAGTGGATGAAAATTTTAATGGATGGTTGTTAAGAATATTGATTAAGAAATTTTGGGTGAATTCTTCATGTTGATGTGAAAATTATTTTTTAAAGAGATGTGTATCAATGGATAAACTTGTCAATTTTCGAACACGAAAATATATGGGCTTTTCAGTTTTCATGCCAAACTTAACGAACGGGTAAATATTATGGAATTGGTCTAGAAACATTATTAAATACTTTTTCAAGAGTTGACTAAATTTTTAAATGTGTAGTTTTGTAAGTTATGTAAAAAGATGAAATTATAATGTAAGAACTGTCATCATTATTAGCAACCTATTAGTAATTCATTGAAGGTCTTATCAAAAAAATGCAATTAGACTATACCTTATCGCGCTAGCCCAAGTTGTATGATAAAGGGCTTGTAAGTGATGTAAAAGGATGAAACTATAATATGAGAACTATATCTTATATATTGTAATAGGATGAAACTATAATATGAGAACTGTATCTTATATATTGTAATAGGATGAAACTATGTATAATATAAGAACCGTATATGTTATAATAAGATGAAACTATAATACGAGAACTGTATATGTCGTAATAGGATTGAACCATAAAGATACCACAACTCGCATTAAAGCCATTCGACACTTTTCACCATTTTCCCGAAAAACCAATCGATCCCGCAAACCGTTTTGACACCAACCGGACCCATCGATCAAAACCGCAGACAAACGACAAGCGAAAATCTAATAACCGGCAAGATTGCGCCTTTTGATTCCGCGCCCCGCACTGTTTCGGCGTCATAGTGTTCAGATTCGGGATTCGGATAAGCGAATGGAAGTGGATTTTTGGCAGTGAAAAGGTTAAATCCGACGGTTAGATAGTGCGGGGGGGCGGGGGGTGGGATATGGAAGCAATAGTGCTCGAACGTTTATATCTTTTTCCGCCGTCGTATTTTCCGACGTTTTCGCGGAAAAATTCGCATTCGCGTGCGCTGTGTGGTGTCCGTGTGGGATGGTGAATCTCAAAGTTTTTGGAGAATTTTGGTTTAATTTTTTTATTGAATAAATGAAAAATTAGTTTTTTTAAATTTATCAACGTTTGAGCCATGTTTTTGAAAGAGATATGAGTCCATTTTTGGTAAAAAGCTTTGGTTAGATATACGAGTATGTTTCGGTTAGATATACGTTTTGGTTAAATATACGTTTTAGATAAATGTATCAATCTTAAACATTTTGGTGAATTTTGGTTTAATTTTTTTTTAAATAAAAAAAATATCAGTTTCTTTTAATTTATTATTGTTTGAGCCGTTTTTTTAATGTTATAAGTCCATTTTTGGAAAGAAGTTTTGGTTAGATTTAGATATAAGTTTTATTTAGATATATTTTTTGGGTCAGATATACGTTTTGGTTAGATATATGTTTTGTTTAGATACATTTTTTGGTTAGATATACGTTTTGATTTGGCTATATTTTACTAAAACGCATATTTTATAAATTATTTTCATCGGAAATGGACTTATACCGGTACAAAAACAATGGTTCATTTTATTTAAATATCATTTTTTCGAAATATAATGGCCGGTTTTTGTTTATGGTGAAGCGAACTTTTGATATTTCATTATAATCATGTAATGTCAATGTAATGTCGTAACTATTAGAAGGTAATGATAAAAAAAAAAAAAAAAAACCATTCATTATCATTATTAATTATTTGGTATTTTCTATAAAATTTCATTGTACTATGAGAGTAATCTTTAAACACTACTATCTTATATAATTTTAAAAAATATAACAATAATAAAATTATTAACCTGACACTTTCAGTAAAATAATTAAAAATTCTTTCTATTATAACATCAATTTTTTTTCTTTAACTAATGATTTATGGAAAATGTATTATATAATTAAATATAACTTTATATAACGTCCACTATAGAATAAAGACTTTCCATTACCATCAAAAGTTAAGGAACTTTTTCTTTTTGCGTGTAATAAGAAGAAAGTAACCCTCGAGGGGTTAAACATTGAAACTATTTCTTGCCGAAAATTCTTAGACTTACAGCACATAGTCAAATCCGTCTTATAAACACCGCACAGTTTTGCAAACTCACCAAAACTAAATCAAATATTTAAAAACCATTAAAAATTCAGCAATCCTTTACTTTGAATATACAAATTTTCATTTAAAATGAATTTAAGTTTTTGAATTAAGATTTTAAACAAATTTTACGCATAGTTTATGCATTATTAGTGGGGAAATTTTAATCGTTTTTTTTAAACGAATTTCGCGCATAATTTGAAGATTATATTTTTCAGTTTTCAACCATATCTTAACGAGTTTCAGGTTTGCATATTGTACAGTAGCACCTTTTTCCATCCAAACTGTTAACATATGCAAATTTATACAATCTAAGAGAATATGATTTGTAAAAACTAACAAACATAACCTCCCTACAACACGTATGTTACAAGTACAAACTACGCGCAGAATTCGTTAAAAAACCTAATTTACGGACTTATAATACATAAATTATATATGAAATATATTAGGAAATGTAATTTAAGCACATATAATGCATTTTTATTTATTGCATAAATTTTAATTTTTTGAAAAAAAAAAAATTTAATGATTAATTTCAACTCTATATGATGGAGTTAGTACTATAAGTTTTGTCATAATAATGACAAAAAATTAACATAAAATTTTACTTAGAATGCATTTTTGTGACGTTTAGCGCCTCAATAGACTATATTTTAATTTCTCAGCCTAAACAGAATATAGTGAATTTGAAAAATATATAAAATAAATGGATTTTTAAAATCATATAAAAATAAACACGTTTTATAGAAAATTTGTAACAAGATGCAATGAAGGATTAACAAAAAATGCATGATTACTAACTATTCAAAAAAAAAAAATTTTTTTTCAAAAATATTTCAAAAAAAATATAATTTTTTTTGAAAAAATATTCAAAAATCCTTCCGCGCCCCTCACTTTGAGAACCCCAGTCTGTACAATATGAACCATACGTATGTGTACAGCAATATCCCCGTGCAAGTTTGAACAAATCAGATTTGGTGATAGGCGAGGGGGTGGGTGGGCGGGGTGCGCTCGCATCTGTCAGCGGATATATAAAGGGACGCAGACCTGAAGTAATTCGATTCTGCAATATTTTGCGTCTTCTATCTCTTTCTGTCTTTATATGTGTGTGTTGTCTGTGCATAACGCATATTTTCGTATTTTAGTTCGGCCTAGAATCTAGGCCCTAGGTGCATAGGTTTAATTGAAAAAAACATTGGTTCGATTTTGATATTTGAAATTTGATGAGAATTCGTGGTAATTTTTTGTATTATTTGTAAGTGATACTTATTTGCAATTTTATGGATGATTTGGATATTTTTATGATTCGATTTGGATGTTTAAGATTAATCACAACAACAATTGTGTTTAAGGGTAACCACAAGTTTCGTTTTGTTATGTGAATCGCGTTTGTTCCATAGTTTTCGTAAAATTATTTGATTCTACATTCACTGATAAAAATTGTATTTTTTTCATCGACTTGTTCTTAAGAAACCCTTTAAAAATATCAAAGAGAAATCAAAAACGGTATCGAATAATTATTTAAACATATTCGTTCAATTTGGAAAAATATTCATAGAAAAATACAAAATGATAGATTTTTAGAAAAAATCGCGACCAACTAAATACTATCGCTCCATAAATTACGATGATATAACAACCTTTTAACGTAACAATAATAAGAAAATTGTACCGATTTTTAAAACAGTTTATCAATCTATTTCGTTGTTGTTTTTTTATTTTTATGATAAACGTTTTCTAATGATCGATTAATAGGTTAATTAGAAAAAAATTGAATATTTGAAATTGAATGAAAATTTAGAAATTTTTTTTTTACATCGATTCTGCAATTTTTTTTTTAATATGCGTATTTTTTATA
This sequence comes from Hydropsyche tenuis, assembly GCA_009617725.1. NCBI lineage: Eukaryota > Metazoa > Arthropoda > Insecta > Trichoptera > Hydropsychidae > Hydropsyche > Hydropsyche tenuis. The sequence goes on from VTON01000095.1 coordinate 1,010,778, forward strand.
TGTAAATGGCGTAATTTTTTTATATAATCTTATACAAATTAATAATATTGTTTTATTCCATTAATCAATTTTAACCAAAATGGTTATTCACCACAGAAAAATTTTACAACAATTTCGATCATTTCGACATAAAAAAACAACACAAAAGAAAATATTTTCATTTCGCTAAAATAAATAAAAATAAATCCCCATATTTTTTTCACATGGAAAAACATACCTCACTAGATATACATTCAATTTTCTCATACCGAGAAACAAGAAAAATATATTCAACCCGAAAAAAAAACAATATCATTCCAGAGAGTATGATTTATAAATAATACACGCGGGGAAATAAAATACAGCCAAAAAAAAAACCGGTATTTATATAACGGCGTAATGTATACGGAGGAGTCATAATTTGCCGATATAAGCCGATCGCTAATAAAGCAACGTCAATTTTCGCCGGCTGGAAATTTGATATGGCGTCGGGAAAAGCGGGCTTCGGCCGAGGGAAAGCGTCGGGAAAATCTGCCGCGAATTTTTCCACCGAAACACATAAATATTTGAGTGTTGTTTTTCCGGGAGCGTCTCGGAAAAACACGAGAGCGTGTTTACGCTCTTCCTTCCGACACGTATTGTACCGGATGGCCAGGAAATGGCGGATTCTTTTCGACGTGTTGCATCGATTTTTAAAAACGGTTCATCGATCTGTTTTGTTGTTGTTTTTTTGGTGTGTTGGGGTTTTTTGATATTTTATAATAAAATACACCTAATTCTCTTTTTTCACGGTTTTTTTAAACGGTTCCGAAATAGCACGGTTCAAGAAAGATGAACCGGTTACTTTTTACATGGTTTAAGGAAGATGAACCGGTTAATTTTTTCACACGGATTTTTCACTTAAACACGGTATAAAAATAATATAATATGTATTATTATGCCACAATGGTGAGATTCAATGTAGGCCAGTAAACTGATATAATTATGTGTATGTAATTCTTGTTATTAAATAAAAAATTTCGAAGTTTTTTGATGATTTTAAACGGTGAAAATTTTTCATATTGCACATTTTTTATAAAGTATATTTGGATGGAAGTTCTATCCAAATATAGATATGGAACCGATCTCCAATTTTTTGTATGGTCACCCTACATTTGTTTACACGGTAGTCTTTGGAACGAATCCATATACATATATATGTATATATACGAGTATACTCGTATATACGAGTATATATTGGTGGAAAAAATATGGGTGGACTAATATTTAAGATCGGTAGTGTATATGTTATAGTCTATGTATATTATTAGTCTACGTATATTTGGCCTAACTCGAACTAATCCAACTCATATCAGTCAAAAATTTCGATCAAAACAAATTAAATTTCAAAAAAAAAATAAACCTATCTCAACCCAAATTCTAACTATATGTATTTATGTCCGATCAAAATATACATGAACTGAAATACACTTGGACTGTGACATATACAATAAAATTATAAACCGAAAAAGCAACCACAATATCATACAATTCCAACATATAAAATTTTCCAAACCACCCAGTACATAACACACGATGTAATGCACATTGCACGCGCACCATACAATTCCCAAACCGACACAAGTTCGCCATTATACAAAACCCTTCGTTTTTTTAACAATATCACACGTGCAAACGAGGAAACCGACGACCACTGGGCCGGCCCAGTTTGGGCCCAAGCTTCTGACTGCATTCGTTGCAATATATTATATTATACATGCGCAAAACGAACATTCGAAAACGTGTGCGGAACAAAAGTGCATGCGCGAGTTTGCAAAGTTTATCTTTCGCGAAACGCTGTCAACACTTGTCGCTTCGTATAAAAATTGCCAGTACGCGAAAAGTTCATGTGCAGTGTCGTCTTTGTGGAATTTTCATGAAAAACTTTTGCGCGAATTTCATATTGCGAGTTTTCGCGCTCATTTTTTATGCGCTCGTGCGCGAGTCGGTTTTATATTGAGTTGTGAATTTTCATTGTGCTCGTTTCGTTTTTGATGTTAAACTTCTATTAAACGTTATTGTGTATCAAATTTTTAACAAATTTCGCATTATTATTTTGCTTCTATAAGTACGAGTATATACTCTACAATAGTTTTTTTTTTTCTCTATTATAATATACATATAAAAGAGAGTACAATATGACCATATTATAGTATATTTTTGATAATAGTGTATAATTACTATAGTAGTACTATATATTAGTACTATATAGTAGTACTAGTCTGACTACCATGTTATATTACTAGAAATATTTCTACTACTACTAGTAGTAGTAGTACTATATAGAAGTACTAGTATAATTACTGTGGCATATATAAATACTAAAACTAGAAGTAAAATATTTCTACTAGTAGTAGTAGTAGTGTTACTAGTATTAGAATAAATTCTATTATAGTTTTAAAATATATTCTAACACTAGTAACACTAACACTATTCTATAGTATTGGTATACTAATATTATAGAATAATAGTAGTATATTATATACGAAGGCGTATAAAAGTATTTTATAATATAGTATACTATTATATATTCGACGAAGGATTAATTTTGTACCAAATTGAAAATTTTAAAAATTGTATACAATATATTATAGTATTATAGTATACTGTAGTAAAGTATTGTATACTATTATATATTCATATTCATGATCAATCGGTAAAAATATATCTTTCAAAATACTAAATATTCTATTCGAACAATCTTTAAATCATTTAAAATTAATATAACGTAATTTTCGATTAATTGGCTAACTTTTATATTGACGTTCAATTAATTTCAATTATGATAGTTATTAAATTGGATTGCTTAATATAATATTAAGGAGATTTTAATAATTGGATTATTATATTATAGTTCAAACTCTATTGAATATTTAATCAAAATTGCTTGCGTAATAAGTTAAGTGATGATGATGTTGTATCTGCTTAATATTATTATATTAATTTTACTTAATGTCGTTTGCATTATTTATCAAGTTAATAATCAAATTTTATTTTGTTTCAGGTATGTGATACGAATTTTATACAAACATTCAGAAATTTGAACTTACGTAAGTACAAATAAAATTAGTCTAACTCTAAATTTTTTAAATTATACTTCTATTAAAAATAAATTCAACGAAAATATATAATATAATAAGTAATTATTTCAATTCAATTGTATATAAAGAATTTTTTTACATATGGAAATGAGTTTATGTTTATTGAACATGGAAGGATTTTTTTGTAGTTTGGGGATATTTAAAAAAAATAATTTTAAGATTTTATATTGAAATATGATTCAAAATATTAAATTTATATATAATATATAAAAAAACATTTGCCTGTTAAGGTCTTTGTCCTGTAGTCGATAACTTATAGGCTGCTAATGAAGACGATATAAAAAAATTTAAGATTTTCAAACGCAATAAGAAAAGATTGTATAAAACGGAATTTGTAGATAAAAATTTACACTGAGACCTAACTACTTAAAATTTTAGTGATTCCAAAACTTCAATACGACGAATAATATTAATAAAAATCTCATTCTGCACGCGCAAAAACATAAACGAAATTAAAAACGAATTTAACTTTCCGGCCCATAGAAACGGCCCGCAAATCGGCCCGCGGTCCACGGCCCAAAAACAAACACGCAAACATCCGAAAAACTCCCACGACGCCAATCACAAAATTCAACTCGCAAACATTAAACGAAATGGAAAAAAAAACGGGAAAAACCGGCCCAAATCCCCCGGTGGCCGGCCATGGCCGCACTACCGGAACGTCGCGCATTTCATTATAATTTTCGGGGGGTTAATCATTTCGAAATTTCCGTGGGCCTAATCTGCCCGTCCGTCCGAAGCGGGCTTATGAAAAAGCCCGATCCCGCGGGACGCGATCGAATAATCCCTATCCTTCAGCCCGATTCCCGAAATAGGGGTTTTGGCCCACCCGGTACCCGGGTCGTCCGGAAAAATGAGTTGGAAAAATTTTCGGAGTGATCGGTGTATTTTTTTTTTTTTTTTGGTTCGATTTTGGTGTTTTTGGTGCAACTGGGTCGGCCCAGTTAAGATGTTGTGATTTTTTTTTACTAGTGGTAGTACCCGGCGTTGCCCGGGTTTTTTAGATTTTTTTTCTGAAGTCATGATACCTATTGCAATTATTGTCACAATCAATGGCGCACCGGTCCCGTCGCTGCCGTTTTACAATTAGTACTGGATTTTTTTAAATCTTAAAATAGCGTCAGATCGAGTTGTGCAATGGTTTCAATGATGCAGATAGGCTGACCATACGTCCCGTTTTCGTCGCGTCTTGCGTTCGTCTCATCGTTTTCATAAAATTATTTGTTTTGTCCCGGTAGGCAAATATATTTTATTGGTAGTGTATTTTCTTAACGATATTAATCAAGGGAATTTTTTCGAACGTGTAACAATTTTTTTTTATATAGGAAGGGGGAATTTTTTTTCTGAACGTCCCGTTTTGGGTCCTGGAAAATATGATATCCCTATGCAAAAACCTTCCTGGATGCGTAACCAACATATTTACAAAATTTCATCGTGATCGGATAAGCGGTAAAGGCGTGCATAGGACCCATACGGACATCCATACATTCATTCATTTTTATTTATATATAGATTTTTTGTGGTTCAATTTTGGTGTTTTTGGTGCAACTGGGTCGGCTCAGTTAAGATGTTGTGAATTTTATTTTCGTGTCCGATGTTTAGTGGTATTGGTGGATGTTTTTTTGACATTCATAGAGCATCTTGAGGAGGTTATCACCATTTTCAAAGAACAACTGTAGTGAAAGGAGGTACATAGGAAGGGGAGAGGGAAAGGAGGGCCGATTCAAACACGTACAGTACATATTGGGTGTACCAACCAATTGTAATTATTGTCACAATCAATCGCGACGCCAGCACTTCATATTATGATTTGTATGGCGATCGATAGATAAGGCTTTGTAATCGGTACCATTTTTTGGAATCGTCTCATTAATGAGAGAATCAATTCTCATTTTCTGGTTAAATGCCAAAATTGAGATGATCGAGTAGATGTTAAAAACGGAATCATACTCTACCCCCACGCACAGCTTGAAACATCATAAATACAATCGATAGTCCCTGCAATATACCGCTGCACCACGGGTTGGTTATGTTGTGAATTAAAATATGTTATAGAATTGTTAAAATTTGTAAAAATAGTGTGAATAATTGAATTTTATGTTGGCCTTTTTGATGCAACTGGGCCGGCCTAGTGATGGTGTTACAAATTAGAATGTATTATGAAAAAATATTGATTTTTCTATTCGTAGTGAACATTTAATTTCAATTCATAATGTGTTAGTAACTTTTTAATTTTTTGTTTGATGTTGGTTTTGTTGATGCAATTAGGCTTGTTTAATGATGGTGTTATGAATTAGAACATATTATGGGAATATGTGGACTTTTTAATTATATTTGTAGTGAATATTCAATTTTGATTCGTAAAGTATTATATTATTTCATAGAATTCCTTTATAAATGCCTGTTAGGTATACTTAGTATAATATTTATGTAGCAAGGATTCTACTAAGCCTACTCACTGACGTACATAATATATAGAAAAATACACGTGAATATAAAAATAGTGAATTTCTCTTTTCACGAATCATTTGGTGGAAGAGATTTACGTAATAGACGTCAACTTAATTTTGTTTTATTTATATTTTATTTTCAGATCCAACTATGTTATGTAAGCCTAGTGATTTGTTTGAATAAAATTTGATCTAAATATTTTACGAAATAGGATCATTATCAAAAATTAAAAATTACTATTCAATTTTCATTCAAATAATTTATTTTAATAATAATAATAATGACAATAATAGTAACACTTTTTTTTTTTTTTAATATGTATATATCAAAACACATAGATATTTTTTATATATTTTATACCTTGTTTGATTAAAAACTTCGCAATAATTCTCCCATTTCAAAACACATAACTCGAAATTGAAACGCGTAACGCACTTAAACCTTCTTTCTCAGAATTTTCATTGGAAAGAAATATAAAAAAAAATCCTAGGCCGATTTTAATTGTGTTCTCGCCATAAATTCTTTCAAATTACGATCGCTTTTACGTGCCCGAATTTTATTCGGATCGTAAATCAGCCCGTAACTTGGGCGGGGGTGTTACTTTGCACCAGAGAATGATCAGGCGTTGAAAATAATTAAACTAATTCGCGAACGAGCTCGACTAATTGAATTTGATCGAATTTATTTCTTATTATAGTGTAAGCGAGGCACGTGATTAAATTTAATCAAATTTAATTCAATTTAGACTCATTTGAGACAAAAAAATTTTAAAATGGTACAAATTACAGTTGTCTTTCGAAATCGATAATTAATAATTTTTTTATTTTTTTAAAATGAATCGCGTCCACATTTCCGTTTCGCAAAATTAGCTACAGGAAGCACTTAAAGCTCATTTTTCGAATGAATAAAAAAAAAGGCGGAAAAAAAAAAAAAGGGGTCGTTTCGTAAAATTAACTGAAAGGGTTTCGCACGGACCGATGATTGATTATCTCAGCGGGAAAACTTTTCTGTGAAATTTTCTTGAAAATTTTGCCGATGGAAAATTGCGAATTTTCTCCATATCTATTTTGGTTTTATATCGCACGGAATTTATTTATTGGATTCTGAGTGTCGCATAAATTATTTTCCGGCCATAAATATGCATTATCTACGGAACGAATCGAATTTGTTAAAATCAATCTTTAAAACCTTTAAAATATATATTTTCAATACAAAACGAAAACACGTAATATATCATAAACGCTTAATCAAAACACCGAATGTCCAACGGCCGAAAACACACACAGAAGTGTCACCAGCGCTTCCAAAAGTGCGGTCCGAGACCCAACTTTGACGAATCGCGTCCCCAGAAGCAAACAGTCGGCCATGGCTACAATTTCGCGCGTTACGACCGTCTGTTTACCCTTCCGTCCGTGTGTCTGTCTGTCTGTCTGTTTGTCCGCACTCACACCGAGCGCGTTTTCTTTCTGGGGTTCTGTTTGTTTGATTGTCTCAGGATACGTTTTCGCGTTCGTATACATGTATAGTTATGTTTGGGGTGAGGTCCCATGGTGAGCGTGTAAGAATATAATGAAAATGCTCTTAAATATGTCTGTATTAGTGTTGTACTTACTCATTTTTGTTTACTCATGTTTATACTCACAATATGAAATGAAATTCGAATAAAGGTGAGACTCTATGATGAGCGTAAGTGTGAGTATATAAAAATAAGCATGAGCGCAAATACGTCCGTATTAGTACTCATACATTTTCGTATATGTCATTTCGTGCGTCATATTTATTTATATTTCAAATTAAATTCAAATAAAGGTGAGATCTATGATGAGCAGATAAAAAAGCGTAAACATAATAAGTCCGTATTATTATAGTACTCGGGAAAATGGATAAGTCGGTATTGGTACTCATCCATTTTCCTGTACTCACGATAGGGCTACATTTTTATTTATATTTCGAATGAAATTGAAGTAAAGGTGAGACTCCATGATGTGATCATACAAAAAAACCTGAGCCTAAATATTTCCGTATTAGTACTCACTCATTTTATTGTATTTACTTATATTTATACTCATCATAGGCTTCATCCTTATTTATATTTCAGATGAATTTCAAACAAAGGCAATAGCCTCACCTTAAATTTCAAATGAAATTTAAATGTAAGACCCCATAAAGAGTATAAGTGTGAACATACATATACACGTCCACATTGAAGATTAACTGTTTTCGTATTCCAACGTTTATTCTAAGCATAAAGCCTCATCCTTATTTGTATTCCAATCTAAAAAAATAATTTTATTGCAAAAAAATGAACAAACAACATCGATTGATTCTTCGCACACAGCAAATATTTAAAGTGTCCTCTTATACATCCAATAAAAAAACCGTGTGAAAAAAGGTTTTTCCGGGCACGTTTCATGCAAAAGTGCCACAGAGTCTCCATTGATATCCACTAGCACCATTGTAGCTCCTTCTCGACATGTAAATAAATAAATAAATAGAGAGAGAGGGAGATAAATATATGTATGAGGGAGATAAATTCGGATTCCCGAAAGGTCCCTTTGTGGCCCTCCCGGGGGAGGGATGGACCTCTGGAGGGGGGAGCAAACATTGTGAAAACGTCGACATTAGTCAAATAAGGGTGTGTGTGTGCGTGTGTGCTCAAAACTGCAAATAAGGGCCGAGCTGTACGCGTGCTTGAGATCGTGCAATATGAAGTGTTGATTGAGAAAGTGGACTAAGGCGTGGTATGTGTTCGGGGGAGATTATGGGGTTTTCTTTGGGAAAAAATTGCTTTTGAGTGTGTATTGGCTGAGTATGGGTGTTAGTGGCTTTTGAGTGTATGTGGCTAAAGGATTCGAATGTGTAGTTTTTGTTTTTGTAAGTGAATAGTGAGTGGAAGTTTAAAGTGTAGAGAAACGCAGTTTTTCAGTTTTTGAAATCGTAAAAAAAAATTTTTTTTGAAGGAAAATGTATATTGAGGGTCTTAAATATTAAAAAAAAATAATGAAAATTTAAATTACATATTTGGTGCATATTTTTTAGTTCATATGAGTTCTTTTTATAGTAAAAATCGATTTGTACTTTTGATGTTATCACATTAAAGGCAGGATCAAGAAACTGTTCGAATGGGAGTAAACAAAAAATAAAAAGAACAAAAAAAATTTAAATTTAAAAATATCAGCAACAAACGTTCGATACATTTGAACAAAGATTGTCAATCGCTTTGAATTTAATTAAATATTTTTATGAAATTAATTTAATATAAGAAATTTCAGGCGTGAATTGCAAAAAATTAAAAAAAGCTGGTATGAAATACCATATATGTACTAACCGTAAAATGAAATGGGACTATAGAAATCGAAGAATTTAGAATTTAGAAAATCGTTAAAGCCGGGATTTTACTATGTAATAATTTTCAATGTAAACAAAAATAAAATTACTCTATTTACAAAACATAAATTTACCCATTTCATACACATACTTTATTGTCTTAGACCGATCGCAAAATCAACAGAGCGCAAACGCAAAGTGACGTAACAAATCTCATATTGACACTAAAGATTCCGCAACCTTCCAACACCTTGACCAAAAGATCCTCACAACCCCCAAATTCATTTGTCACCTCCGACACACACACACATACACAAACACACTCGATATTTAAATTCTCCCGCGAAAACACACAACAAATCCGGCGAACCCAAACGCCAATTTAACGCCCATCCGAACGCCGTCGTAAAAAGCAACGGCGCCGTATTCGAACGGCGCAATATTGCGCAATATTCGCAATATTCGAATATTTCGCAACATTATCCGAGGGTTACAAGATTTTTTCGCCCGCGGGCACAAACCGGCCATCAGGTGGACTCGAATTCGACGGGGGGGTCAGGGGGGGGGCCAACCCTTTTTATCTCGTAAATCAAAATTGAGGCAAATTTCGCAAAAATCTGAAAGTAATTTATCGGACTGGGCGGGAAAATGGACTTTCGGATCGCTTCGGCAAATATAGGGTGTGTCGCGGACGATCGTTTTTTAAATAGGGCTTTTTTTTGTTGCTATCGGAAATTTGGGGTGTGTCGCGTTTGATGGCGTACAAGTTTATTATTATGTGCTTTGATGAAATGTGTGGTTTTTTTGTGGGTGTTGAAAGTGTGTTTTTATTTATTTTTTTGTTATTTTCGATACTCTTTCTATGTTTAAAATTTTTATATAAATATAACAATGTGCACTCTATGCAATATACTGAATGTTATATTTTAACCAATATCTTATAAATACTAAATGAACTACCCCAAAATCTTCCCATATAAAAATATATATATGTATATATATAAAATTCATCTCCACGTATAATACAAACTCAAGTATGTACTAAAAAATTCCTTCAAATGTATCAAAATCGTTACATAAATTCTTAGTGCATTTTAGACTTACTTTCATATAAAGTAATAGAATTACTTTAAATAAAAATATATTATATACGTTACAATTTTTGTATATTTACTGACGAAAGATATTTTTTATATATTATAAATTTCGTAAACCTTCCTCTGTGAATGAGCGAATAAAAATTCACTAAAAGTGATTAAATTAAATTTATTTTTATTAAATACTTTTGCAAGTGATTTTTCTTGGTTTATTATTTTCACAAACGATACACACTCAACTTTTTACCTTTTTTAAAGCTTTTTATTAGCTTGCTCCGAGGCATAGGTTTTTATAGTAAAAATGTGTATTCTGAAATAAATAGCCACCTTCAATTAATAATCTATCTATTCGCGTCCAAAGCAATATGAATGACGAATACAAAACAAATCAAACCGAAAAATATAATTAAGATAAATGAAAAGATGTAAAGTAAAACAAAATCAAATTAAAAAAATGTTGGACAAGCCTAGCCTAACCAATGTCAGCGATTCGATGCATTCTCTCGTTAATATATGCCATCTCTAGAGACAGTGTATGCGGAACCTCGTATCGTGCGCTTTCTCTAAAACTCAAAGCGCGCGTATACAATCTCTAGATAATGTATGCATTAACCACGACGAACATATATACTCTACCCAAAAACGACTATACATTTTTACCAAAACTCAAAACGATATTAGGCACCGATCGAATTGCGCAATCAGCGCACCTCGGATTTCAGCCAGCTGAAACTCGACGTCGGGCCCTAATTCAATAACAGTTTTCAGCGTCCGCCTCACAATTATCCTGTCACTTCGCGTTTCGGCGAGTGCCTATACATTATATACGCGTTTTCGGATCCTGAAATGTGCCCGTCGTAATGAGATAATCCCCTTTACACGTCCCGGCACCCATAAAATTCAATTGGTGTATTTACGCGAAAGCCATAATTTCGGGATGGCGTTAATGCCCCGGATACGTGTATCATATTGTATTGAATTTGTCTTTGGATCTTTTTTGATGTGTAATTTTTTTTTTTTTTTGGGAATGAGTTTCGGTTGTGGGTTTTAATTTATTTGAATGAGGGTTTTTTTTGGGAAAATATTTTTGTTTTGGATGTGGAGGTTTTATTTTTTTAGTGATCGTGTGAAAAATATAGTGTTTTTATTTATTTTGTATTATCGTTAGATAGATGTAATTTTTTATTTATAAAGAGTGTTAAGTGTAGATTAGTGTATATTTTCATACTTATATAGACATAAATGTAGATTAGGTATATATGGTATTTTTTTTTTAAGATTGTTTTAAGTCCTGCTTATTACGTACAAGATATACATATGTATATTATAATATATTAAGCACAAAAATAAACTAAAAATAAGGATAATCAACAATTTTTTGGTCTTTTTTATACATATTTTAGCCATGGTTTGATACATGTCAATTTTTAAATATTTTTTTAATACATTAATAATAATATAATATTTTATCTGTAATGCAATAAATGAATCATTTAAAGGCTGATACAGTTAAGTTAATTGAAAATATTAATATTTTAAAGCCTTAAATTATTCTACAACAAATTCAGAAGCTCATAAGAAAACGGTTTTCATAGTAATTAATAAATGAAATGACGGGTAAATCATTAAATAAATAAATAAATAAAAATAATATAATTTATTTGTTTCAAAAAAATGTAATTCTTCAATATTTTCATTAAAAGAATATATTATTATTATTATTATTATTATTATTATTATTATTATTATTAAGAAAATTTAAAATACACAGAAATTCAAATTTAAATCGACCCCGTTCTTCGATCAATCATGTCCTCTATATAAAAAAAAAATAAAAAAAATGAAAATAAAAAAAAAACACCCACGAAAACCTTTTCAAAAAAATAAAAATAAAAAGGTTATACACACAAAAAAAACGACAGCCTTCGGTTCGATTAAATGAGGCCGTATATATTTTTTTCAGCGACGTCAAAGTGGCTTTCAGCTTTCAGAAGGCTTTTCCATTCACCGTCCTTAATCTGAAGCGGCCCTAAGAGACAAATGACACTCGTGTCGCGGCCCCCCCGCATTGGTGAAATACATAATTTATTATTCAAAAAGTCCACCCCCCCCCGCCCGCGCCCCGTCCCCTCCACTTAACCGACGTGAAATAAAATAAAATATATTTATAATGGGGGTGTGTGTGTGTGTGTGCGTTTCGGAGACGGGTCGTATATAATAAATTAATGCGGCTTATCGACGTGCGGTCATTAGAAGAAAAGCGGACTGTTTTGGACTGTGGCCAAAACACGACGGAGCGCGGCCAGTGTCGTTTCGCGGTGCAGAGTCATCGTTGTTTTTTTTTTAGGTTCGTAATTTAAAAATAATGAAAAACGAGGATTAAAACTATATAAAAAATAATTTTCAGTATAAAATAAAAATTTTAAATATCAAAAATATTTTGATTTTAACAATTCTATGAATAAAAAAATAAAAAAAAATATTTTTTTTTAATAAATTTTGATTGTGTGATGTTTTAATGGTTTTGTGAACGTTTTCGAAGCCAATTTGTAATTTCGGAAAAAAGTTGTATGAAATTGCAAACTAATTTCAATAGTGAATGGAAGTTAATTAAAACTTTCATGCGACGTTAACTATGCACATTAAAATGCCAACACTTTAAAACTAACTAACTCGGCCATTACAATGTACATAGTGTAAAATCAAAAGTGCTTAAAAAAAAGTAGAGTGGAAATGTATTAATTTGGATTAAAAAATAAAGTAGTGAAAAATCATTTGTATCAATATTTGGATGGCGTCTACAAATAGATATAAAAAAATGAAGATTATTATATTATATTATAAAGTTATACAATGAAGATTTTTTTTAAAGTATTGAACTGCCTTTATTAATTGATTCTATTGGAATATACGAATAAGTCCGATTAGGATATATAATATTATATAATATAAAAAACATTGTAATTATTCGATAATTTTTTCTATTAATTATAACAAATAAGTCATTCGGAAAAGTTAAATCATACTCATATTTTTTTAAACATTAATATTTATAATAATTTAATATTATTTCATGTTAAACATCATAGCATACGTATAAAATATTTTATTTATCAGGACCGCAGTATTTTTTTTTATTAAGCGATTTTTCACGCTGAGCGTTTTAATATTAAATGATTTTCATTGTATATTTCACAGTCCCAAGTGTATTTTTCAGTTCATTTATATTCAGATCGATCATAAATACATATTTTTGGGAGTTAGACAAGGTTGGGTTGAGTTGAATTAGGTATTTTTTCGGCAATTTAATTTATTTTGATCAAAATTTTAGGTTGAGTTAAAATAGAATAGATTGAGTTAAATATACATGGACTGAAAATACACCTGGACTACAACATTCATACTTGATTAACTAAAGATCAATCCGACTTCAAACACCTCTAATTCACATCAATCAAAAACGAACATGACACAATCCATCGATTCCACACATCGCCCATTTGAGAACCGCTGCACTAGTGATACACGTATATAAATCCATGGCCGAGTAAGAAGTGTTCTGCGTTGCAACGGGGCGTCGTTATCTGCTTAATCGTCCGTTAAGAACGGCCCGATTTAACGCTGGAACTTAAACTGTGGCGCGCGTCACCGTTATAATACACAGTGTTTATCATTGCATAAGTACCGAGGGGAATGGTAAGCGATTTGCGGATCGGCGTTTCGATTTTGGATTTGTATGTTGATAATGGATGTATCAATTAGTAAGAGGTTGAAAATCATATTTATTTTGATAAATATTTTTTTTAAAACTAAAATTTTATCTTTTTTGCATTAATCTATTTGTATATTCTCAGTAAAAGTGTATTTTGTATATAAATGTAAAAAAAAATTTTTTGTACGAATACAAATTTTCTAATAGAGATCAATTATTGTATAAAGCTAATTTTTAAATATACATTCACTAGCTGAGTTGGTGGAATTATATTTTCATCGTATTCAGTGGAAAACGTTTAATGCGAAAATGAAGGGATCGAAATACTTTATCGTGTTAAAAGAACTTCTGCGTATTATAGTAATTTGACAGGACCGAAGTATTATTTCTTGTTAATCGATTTTTCTCATTAAGCGTTTTTGTGATAAATAATTTACACTATATATATTATCATTGAGAATATAGATTTACTATGAAATATACAAATTTTGGTCAAAACGTTTCATAAATATGTTGTAAATATCTATCTTAAATATATTTTGTTGTTAGAACAAGGTAAATGAGCTTAAAAGTTTATAAGTTTATTCATGTTATATAATATCTATTGATTTCAAATGATAAGTGATATATGATGAGGTCAATAGATGAATAAAATTGTAAATATTAAATGATTTTATTATAAAAATTTTGCAAAGAACGAGTCCTAGTGATTAGCATAAATATGAATATTTATGTTTATACTCATCATGGGACCTTAAAACTTTATAATAATAATATTTATATAAATTAGATTTGACTATCTATTATATTATATTTTTATATAAGATTAAAAAATGTTTAAATTTTCACCAGTATCTGAAAATACTGAAATAGATTTTATACGACATTTCACGTCTCTTTGAAATTAATTATGATTATTTACTCCTTCGATCGATTCAAACACTAAAAAATTTTTAACGTTGTTATTTATTATGTATTCTAAATTATATTAAAATTTTTAAATAAACTAATACTTGGATAATAAAAAAATACAACGAATAACTTTCGCAAAACTTCACAGATATTACCATTTATATTACCAGATAAACCATTTCACTAAACATAAACTTCTCAATATTTCAACCGTAAAAAAACCATTATTACTGAAATCAAATCGTTGACGTTTTCCAATAGCCTCCTTCATAATAATAACGAGATTTTCGCCATTGTTTTGCGAAAATCCGTCGAAACCTTTCCGTGGCACTATGCGCAGAATGCACTTTTCGGTCTTTCGCTCTTCGCAGTGTTTATTGTCTTTCCGGTGAGGAATTTGGCTTTGGGAATTTGTCTCAGTAATAAGAAAGTGCCCGTGGCACTTTGAGATTTTAAATTCCTGCAATTCTCCGTCGAGGGTGAAAAATAAATCCAATTTCGCCGAGGGAACTTGTTTGTTGGCGATTTTTCGCACGTTCCGCCATTTTATTTTTATTTATAAGGCTAAGGTTGAAAAATGGCTTATTTAATCAATATTTTGTAAAAACAAAAGCCGCACTGAAAATACGTTACATATATAAATGTCTAGAACTATTATGTTGCAGACTGTGTATTATATAATATTATTAGTTTGTATATTTGACTCAACCCAAAACTTCGATCAAAATATATGAAATTGTTGAAAAAAATCTTACCCAACATAACCTTATTTAAATTAACTCAACCCCCAAAATGTGTACAATTTTTGATATATAAAATTTGACGTATACAACTTTTGAAATTTTTATATAATACAAAATCTTATTATATACATTTCAGTTTAGAATAATAAAGACGTGTATATGATTTTCTTTTGCAAAATAAATCGTATTAGCTCAAAGAAATTTTATTTTAAAAATTTTCTTAGACGTTCTTTCAATCGTATGCCTGTCTTGCGAAAATATTATTAAAAATATTTTCGGTATAATACAAAGAAAACGTTTCGAAGGCGAAAATTTAAGCTCGCATTCATATTAAATATTATATTATTATTATTGTATAATAAAAATTTCTTTCATGCTTCGGTAATTGAAAAACGCCCGACGTCAAATACCGTCCATATATCGTTTATTTGGCGAAACTTTATTTTTCGATCGAAGAAATTTAATTCCCCCCCTCCCCTTCCATCCCTTGGCCCGAATAATAATACATTTAATTCAAAGTATATATTTCGATACGCTTTGACGAAGTCCAAAAACTAAATACATGTAGCGTATTCGACGAATTAAATTACTCGAGTTTCACGAGAAATTACCGAACTATTTTCTTTCGCATTGAAAAGTTCTAGTTTAGTTTTAGAACTGAGCGAATGTTCTTGACGTTAACTTTTATAAGTGTGTAGTATATTATACACTATTTTCATTTATTTTTGATCAATTTTAATATAAAAAGCTATCGATTATATACGACAAATTGACACAATCAATCGTTTGATCCCCTATTGTATGACGAAATAAGACAAAATAAACGAAATTGATACTTAGAATGAAACATATGTCAGCTGTGTATATATTATATATATACATAAAAAAGTGGAGTTCGAAAACGACCTTAGGAGGGGTTTCATTACTCGTAAATACGCATTCGTTTGTTCCTTAATCTGCCCCTTTTCACGAGGACGGGCAGACAGATAGATAGACAGACATAGTAGGTATAAGACAGGGGTGGTCAACCATTCATATTTCATAAATAGTTCTGAATAAGACGTGTACGGTGATGGAAAGGGATGTTTGTTAATTTAGTCCAAGTGGGACAATTTATTTAAGTCTTATCAGTGTAAGATGAAGTGTTTGAAATTTTGAATTTTATGTTTTTGAGATGTGATTTAAAATGATTTTTTGTGATTTCGAATTGAAAATAATGAAAAGATTCAGTATTGGAAGTTTTTTTTTGACGTTTTTGTTAAGTCCATTAGTCGTATCATCGAAGTTAAGTGACACAAAACGAGGTCAGTGAATGAAACCAACCGTGATTGGAATAAATTACTCAGATTTTCAGTGACTTGAAAGCTATCTTTTATAATCACCATATTAAAAGCTATCTGAGTTTTAATGGTATTTGATTTTTTTTATCCTGTATTGAAAGATATATAAACCGCATATAAAGATTATTTTAATTTCACTATTCTTGTTCAATCAATTAATAGTATAGATATGCAAAATGGATCAACTATCAAAGTTGAGTAGTGTATGGTGAGATTATCAGATAGATATAAAAAAAATATATTAATATATTTTTTAAATTATAATAATGAAATTATCAGTAAAAAACGATTCTAAAATTATTATAGTAATAATAATATAGAGTCTTGTATGTAATAAGTAAGGCTTAAAACGATTTATAAAAAAAAATAATATCGATTCAAAAATTATGACAGTAATAATAATATAGATCCTTGTTCGAAGTAGGGCTTTAAATAATTCATAAAAAATGAATGTCATCTAAAAATATCACGATTAAAGAATTTTAAAATCAAATTTCAAGATACTTAGATACTTAGATATTAGATACTTAGATACTTCAAGGTACTTCCTCAAACGATAGCATTACAAAGTCTGTATATGACGATCATAAAAACCTAGATATTAGATACTTAGATACTTGGATACTTAGATACTTAGATACTTAGATACTTAGATACTTAGATACTTAGATACTTAGATACTTAGATACTTAGATATTTAGATACTTAGATACTTAGATACTTAGATACTTCAAGGTACTTCCTCAAACGATAGCATTACAAAATCTGTATATGACGATCATAAAAACCTTTCTAAACAGATTCGACATCCCTGATCCAGAGGTAGACACGAATACGTTAGAACAGACACAGAGGTAGACAGACGCATAGAAAAAGACCTTTTTCGAGAAAACACTACATTATATGGCCGCGCGGAAGATAGATACGCAGCGAGATTAGGACTAGCTACGCTCGTCAAGCAATTTTATCTACTATTTTTCTATTTTTTCCCTTCTCTGTAGTCTGTAGAAAACAATTTAGAAAACCCATTACCTGCCAGACGTCTTCGGGAGCCGGTGGGCCCCGTGTAAGTGCCCCATTTCGGGGTCCCAATTTCGGCGATGCCCTTTTTCGCTACGCAGGGCGAAAATTTCGCGGAAACTAGGCGGTATAGGCAAAAAATAAAATGAAATAAAATATACGGGAAAAAAAAATGTTCGCATAGTTCTCCGAGAGGAAAACAAAGCGTATATTGTGTGCGATAAATGGCCGCGGAATCATCAATAATGTAGGTGAGGTCGTTCGGCGAACGTTTCGGGAGCCGTTTGTGAAAAAATAAAAATGAAATTGAATGTTTGAGAACGCGAACGTTTCGGTTTTTTGCTGTTTAGGGCTGTTTGTATTTTAATTTGGGACGCTCCTGTGTTTCGGGCGGGAATGAATTGTAATAGGATGTGTTTAATATTGGATGAATGTTCTCAACTTTTGGATGTGTTCGAGTTCGAAATAGTACATTTGTACTTGATTAATATTAAAATCATTTTGTATTATTATTATATAAAATATTTTATTTTTCTTAACCACCGTGGTGATTTGGGGAAACCTATTATGCCATGTTAGCATATAGGGTCTTACAAAAGGGACGCTCGAAATTTGTTAGGTTATAGCAGCCATGTTGTTAAAATTACGTCTGTCAAATTTGTTGTCAATTGTTTAGTAGTGTATGGCAAATCTCTATGGGAGGTTATAGCGTTGAACAACGTGTGTAAATCATCAAATTGTATTGTATATTTTAAAGTCGAGCGTCCCTATTGAAGGACCCTATATTTATATAATGTTTGTATGCCTATACTTTTATGTATATGAATAAATTTCTATTACAATAATTATTATTATTTGAAAGAACAATACGATTTTTTTAATAATTTTGTATCATTAGACTTTTATAGAGTACAAATAAAAAAATTTTAGGAATTCTAGAATTAAAAAAAATATATAACAATAGACAGTTTTATTTTAATTGATTATTATGATTTAAGTAATATATAATTATTTATATATTGTTTTCTTCTTCCAACTTTATAATTATTTTTTAAATCAAATTTAAAAAGCGTTCAAATATAAATAAAATTCGATTCAATTCAAATTTGAATTTAATTTCATTAAAAAAAAACCTCTGAACTATAATTTACATACTCATTAACATTTCAGCACATTACAATTCAATCATCGAAAGATAACGCGCAACACAACTCCATTATCATGCAGATCGATATCAGTAAAAATTAATAATCGTTTCACTGCAGCAACATTAAAAAGTCATTAGACAAAATAAATAAGCACAACAAAAAAAACCGCTCGGTTTTTAATATGTTAATTCGCCCTTTAGCGCCGCCGTGTATATAATAAAACAAGATAATTAACGTTACATCTGTAGACGTTTTCAGGGGGGCCGAAATTCAGCAGAAAGAACTCGATTAGCATTTCGTTCTAATTAAGTCGCCAACTTTTGCTCATTAATAAATAAACGCCGGGACGCCACTGGCGCGCGAGAGAGACGCACGATACCGAAGTACCGCGCTAGAGAGAGATAGAGATACTTTCACGCGCCAGTGGCGGCGATAAATGCGATTTTCATAATTCACCTAGGCTGAATGCAGGGGTGGGGGGGAGGGTTCAGTTTTACAGCGGGACGACCCCTTATTTATGTCTAACCTTGTTTTGGATTGCGAAAAAATATGTACGCAGATAATTTATACGGGCGGATTGACTTTTTGTTGTTGTGAGGATTGTTTTTGTTTGATTTGTTTGGGGTTTGATGAATTTTTGTGTTTATGAACTGTTTCGGTAGTGTAAATGTTATTATATAATGTTTTGTCTTGATAAGTTTAATTTAACTTTGAAATATTTCTATTTTATATGTATCTTATGTGGTTATATTTTGTTGTTTTTATTCAATATTTTTATTTGAAAGATATTTTTTAATTTATTTTTATGATTCTTTGAATTCTTCAACTAACGGAAATTTATCTTTTTTTTTACTGAACAGAGTACAAACTAGTATAAATATAAATTTGACAACTCTCAAGAATCTCTCTTAAATTAATTAAAAATACCTAGGTCTCTTACTTCTAAGAAAATTTATAATATAGTTTCTGCGAATTGTTTTCATCTGGATGTATTATATAACTATTTTCTATATTATACATATCCCGAAATTTCATCAACATTGTTCAAATAATTTAAATTTCATTACAAATTTTTTCATCTTCGATAAAATTTGACTTCCAAGATTCCTTTTTTGTATTTTCGAAAGGAAATTTTAACTTTTTAAAATTTTAATAATCCCAAATCAAAGTCGAACAATTATGACCTCACTGATCACTATAAATACCTCTTAACTTCAAATCGAGCAATACGATATAAAACTACCTATAAATCAAACGTTACTAAAGTATTCAATCATATTGATTCTACTAAAGTGAAAAAATCAATAGACAAAAATTTATTGAAGCATTTCGCAATGATTATACTCACGTTTTTTGCTAATATGCTCATAATGTTTGCTCAAATTGTCGTTCGAATTTCTGCTAGAATTTCCGCTCAAATTGTTGCTCAAATCGCCACTCGTGTTGTCGCTCAAATCGTCGTTCACGTTGTCGCTCAAATTTTTGTTCAGCCTGTCGCTTAAATCATCGCTTAATGCCGCATGTCTCAGTCAAAAGTCTGAACTTATTTAGTACTAAACGCGTATTTAGGTTAGGTTAGGTTAGCGTTTTTTGCGTCACATTTACTGAACGTATCTTATTCAATCAGATTTTCAGATCGAAAATATTTTATAAGTATCTATCTTAAAATGTGACGCAAAAAACGCTAACCCAACCTAACCTAAACACGCGTTCAATAATAAATGTTGATCATGGTGTCTTCTTATTGAATCGTGTGAATAATTGTTTTCGTTCGACGTAATGTAAGGTTATGCGCGATAAATGTCAAATGAGTGCCAGCTAAGTGCGAACGCGTCAACGTGGTCGTCACTGGGATTTTAAATTTTCGGTCTTCGAGCGATGTATGTATAGATCCGTCCATAACCAAAATTTCACTTTTGATCGGCCACCGCAAAAAGATTTCAATCTTTACTCACATTGCTGTTCAAATTATCGCTTACGTTGTCGTCATCGCTCAAATCATCACTCAAATTTTCGCTTCAACCATCATTTAAATTTTTGCTTGAACCATCATTCAAATCATCGCTCAAATCTTCACTCACATTGTTGTCCAAATTATCGCTCACATTATCGTTGTCCCTCACACTCCCGCTCACTACAAAACCTTGCCCTTAAACGAATCATCAACTTTTAACTCAGAAACCATCACAAAAAAGTGAACCACAAAATAAAAAATGTCACCTTCGATCGGTCTCGAATTTCCCACGGACTTCACCTTCTCCATGTCGCCTCCATCTTCCCCCCCGTCTCATTTTCGCTTAACGTTTTCGAATGTCTCACAGTGCACACTTTTACGCGCGGGGACGTGTTTCTCGTCTTTAGTCGGTCAAGTGGAACGGGTAAAAAGCGACGTGAGAAAATAAAAACGGAGAAGCTTTTGCGTAATTGCAGCGGCTCTCAAAGGGTTTTACATTCGTCGCGTTACGTGTTCGTTTGTGTGTGTGTGCGCTGGAAAAAAGTGGGTGCGCTACTTTTAGTACTTTGAGTGCTTTTAATTTTTTTTTTAAATGCGAATTTGATTTTTTATTATGTGAAGCTCAAATTTTATCGTTTGTCTTTGAAAGATATTTTTAAATGAAAATGTTCGCGAAAACTTTTTGATAATAATATGAAAGTCGGTCTTTTGGGATTTCCTCCATCTTTGGATACAAATGTGTATATGTAAGTTTTGCTCGCTCGTAAAGAAAAGTATGGGTGAATATAAGTAGTGCTTCTTTTCTCTCTGTTGCGTTTAATTTCTTTTCATTTCAAGTTTCTGTGAGAAAGATATGACGGCGCCACTGAGGCACCTAATTATGGATGCTTAATACGTCTTGCGACATTGCTTTCATGAGTTTTATGATTCACACGGTTTTCGGTCGGTATATATGTATATGTTATAATGAAAGTATATTTTTAATATATGGAATCTGTACAATAAAGATTTTTACGTCGAAATATTCATTTTCTAATTTTTAGCACATTATGAAAAAAAACCTGATCTAACCTGACTCATAGATATGTACGAGTATCTAACGTTTCTCTTATATTTTTCATTAAATCATAAAAAATTGAAAAATTGAAAAATTAAGAATGTTTATTTGCAATGTTTGAATTTGGTTTTTAAAAGGCTTAATTTGAAGTTCCAAAGACTGAATTTTGAGTTAAAAGGTTGAATTTGATGTTTAAAACGTTGAGTTTGGAGTATAAAATTTGTGTCAGAAATATTCATCTCATTTTATTTCATTTTCGAAATAAATCGAGTCAATTAGCAAGTAAGCGAATTTGAAATTAATTTTTATTCCACATTTTCATACTGCTGAAAATTTAATTGAGTGTAGGACAACAAACGAAAAAAAAAATTTGCATTAATTCATTCATAATGGCGATTTTGCGCATCAAAGAAACGCATTTCTCAGAAACTCGTCTACTCGTGAATTAAAATGAAAATTGTCAAAAAAATTTAATTTCTCCTCGCAAAATCATAAAATAAATACGCATTTTATATTCATGATGTAATTACGTTTGTAATCATAAATAAAATGAATATAAACTGTTATTATATGTATATATAAAAAAAATAAAAAATACGTTTGACAAACATAGGTATTGAATGCATAGTTGAAAATCGACGGTTGTTAAAACAAATTTTGTGAATTCACTGCGCCAGATAAAGTACCATTATTATCACATGATGTATAGAACATGGACGCTAAACATTTTATATGAAAATTTCGCAAAAAATACACATTTTTTTTAATACCGAAATACTCATGAATTCATAATATTTTCGAATAAATTCCGCGACAAAGTAAAAAATATAACACTCGGATGAAAATGTTATTTTACAAAAGTTTCTTCAGACGAATTCGCGTATAAAAATAATAGCGTTTTATTTCTCGATAATAAATATTTATTTTTAGGCACTCCGGAATAATATTCAATGCGAGAAAAGGCATTCATTCGCGTCACGTATACCAACTTTTTTACGCGCCGATTTGTCGCGCTCATAAAAACGAAACGTTTCAAAAAGTAAACATTCCATATTACAAATTTATAATTCGACCGAAAAGCCAGATCGGATATATGTATATTGTATATATATTTTTTTGGGACGAAACTTCTGTAGGGCGTCGGTAAGGGTCGGAAATTAAAGGAAATCAGAAACGTTTTTATTTTGGTAATTATTTTTTGATGTTTTTTTAAATGAAAAAAATTCTGTTGAAGATTGTTTTTATGATTATTTTGTTATTTTATTTGTGAATATTTGATTTTATGAAATTTTTAATTGGAAAAATATAATTTTATTGTATTAGAAAAATAATGTCCAATGTGCGAAAATTTTATTTTATATACATATCTACATATGTATATATACATACATATCGCGAGATTTATTTGTGAAAACTGAATTTTTTAAATTAAACATAAGTGGATTCTTTAATTTTTAAAAGGTTACTTTTGTAATTTTTTGCATTGTTACTATTTCTGGAGTGATTTTTGTATAAAATTTTTGAGTTTCTTAATGCATCAGGTTGAACATCAGCATATTAAAAAATCATCCTAATTTACGACATGGGCAAGCTTTGTAAGTTTATGTTCAAAATATTATATTATATAATATAAGATGAATAAAATTTGTTAATTCATCTGATTCAAAATTTGTGGTTTTTGACTGTTTTAAAAACTAATTTTGAGTTAAAAAAAGAAGGTGTTTTGAATTTCTGGTTTTCAATGTAATGCACCAAAGAACTAAAAGATACTTTGAAAAAATTGGTTCAAAATTTTTAGAAGAAATTATAACACAATCAAAATTAGTATACAAATTTGCAAGAATAATCTTTTTAAAATGGAAATATCTACGAGTAGTTTTTAAAAATTAATTTTATAAATAAACTCTACGATCATTTTTGTTACATCACGTATAATATTTAATTCTTCACGATAAATTTTCTATAATTGGATTCAAATAAAATTAAACAAAATATTATTTTACTTCCATTTGAATTCTCACATAACCGAACTAACTAATGAACACTTAAAAAAATCGATAACATGAAATTTCGCATCCAATACGCGATAGTACCACACAATATAATAATACATTATATACACTCTTTCCATATCCTTGGAATATAAACCCGTTCCGCTCGCGGAACGTGAAATCTTTATAAACTACACGTACATACAATGTCGAATATTTATTGCATCTCTGTGTAAAGATACGGTTTTTGCGGGCATCCTGTTAAGAGAAAGAGAAGGCAACACAAAAAAAGGGAAACGAAAAGGATAGACGGCAGAAAGCTTCCGGTTGTCTTAAACGGATTGTTTTAACAAACGAACGGCAAAACAACTCCTTTTCGAAGGCTTTTACGGTGTTTCCTTATTTCGGTGCGGTCGTTTTGTGTACGTCTTCTAAACACTCCTTTTTTTCACAGCGGAGCATTATAACGATTTTATCCACTAAATAAATATTCGAAAATTAACAATGGGCGAGTGCCCCCCCTAGTGCGCCCCGCGGCGTGTTTTATCGCCGTTAATTTGGCGGTATTGGAAAAAATCGGGCGAATTGATTCGATTTTTCCTTTTCTTTGGCGAAACGAAAACGGATCGTCCGCCGTTACGGTTGACCCGTATTTATTGTGTTTTAAGCCAGATCTGAAGCTGAAACGCGGCGGCCATTTTCAGCCATTTCCTGATGCGGATGGTTGAAATGATTGGACACGAGGCTCTTTGTGGATATGAAAAAAGGGTGGTTTAAGGCTAGGTGTAAACTACAGACTTTTTGTCGGCCGATAGTTTGGTCGGGTTTTTGATCAGTATGCGAGTGCGAAAATTATAACGACTCATTACAATTTACGCACTCGAATCTCGCACTTCAATCTTTTGAACTTTATAAATTTCAAATTCAACCTTTTAAATTTTAAATTCAACCATCGGAAAGTATTATTAAGACCGTTGTCATAGTAATTAATAAAATATTTCAATGGTTATCATAAAAAATATTGGGAGAGGTAAGGTTTTTTTTTATTAAAGTGTAATTTGACAAGGGAATTTTTATTCTGTGTAGATTCCCTGTAGTGAAAATTTGCTTTCACTAATAATACATTTTCACTATAAGATACACTAACGATCGTATACAATATACCGATATACCGATATACCGATCGTATATTATATTTTCGCGCCCATATTTTTTTAATATCACATATTTATTAGCAAATTTATAACTCAAAATAAGTTTTAAATAATAGATAATATCATTTTAAATATATTTATCTAAATATAAATGATCAGAAGTGAAAGAAAATATTTTTACAAACTTTTCTAATAAGAATAGAACTTTAGAAAAAATCCGTTTATCGTTTTCATACAATATTTTTCATTTCTGTTAACAGGATTCGTTCATTATTTTATTATTTTGAATTAATGGAATAATATTTTAACCAAAAATAAATTAGATGTTTATTTTTCTTTTAGTTTTCATAAAGAAAACAGCACTTGAATTTTGCTTTTTTTGCATCAAGTCTTTACCTAACTAAAACTACCTCAGAAAAAAATTAATTAAAAAACATATCAAATTACATTCGAAATAACAAAAAAAAATTCTAAATATTTAAGATTCGTATACATTTCATACAAAAAAAAATACATAAAAAAGGTTGTCAAACCCCGATTTTGCGTAATCGCAACGACGTCAGCGTGTTTTCGCATATTTCACACAACATTTCATATTTAGTATACGCAAACCTTTATTATCAGGTAGACCTAAACTTCTCAAACTGTATCGACATTTTTTTTAATAACAATTTCCAAAAATCATATGATAAAACCAATATTTCCGATAAATTCAATCATAATCGAAGAAACCATAAGTAGTACAGGGTGGTCAGAATGTATCGGTTATGTCGGCGTTAAGTTTAACCCCTCAGTGCGGGTGTATTATATGGACGGAACGTGACCGGTTTAGGGTTCTCAATATATAACCGAAACGCGTGAAATTGAACCTCGTTTCTATTATTACACGTCAATGACGACCATAAAAAATATATTATGTGTATTGTGACGTGTTTCCCGATTTGATGTTTTTTTTAGTTATTTTTGTGGATTTTTTTCGGGTCGATTCGGATTTGATTTGATATTACGATTTGATTGTTTGTTTAATTGGAGTTTTAAAATTTTGAAGCCTTTTGTTGAAAATTTTTGTTATATTTTGCAAAAGAAGACTTGGTTTAGTTTTGTTAATTTAAAGTCATCCAGTAACAAAAATTCATTTGTTTAATTCTTAGTTAAAAAAAATAGTAAAAATCTTATATAAAAATGCATGGACTCATCCATATCTAACCTCATATGTTTTATAATAATATGATAAAATTTACGTTTTGTTTATTATGGGTCTTATCCTAGAGCTTTTTTTTATGGCGTCTCATTATAAGTTGAAAATGAAAAATAAAATTCAAAAGTAAAGATGAGCATGAAAATATTGTATAAAAATGTATGGAATCATCCATATTTAGCCTCACATATTTTTATAAGATAAAGCTCACGTTTACGTTCACCATTAAGCCTCGCTCTTAAGCTTTTATATAGCCTCATTATGAACTAAAAAATATATATTATAGATTAGAGAATTAAAACTATTACTTTTAATTTATTATTCGATTCATAATGATCGAATATTCTATTATGAATAATATTCCAATAATGAAAATATTTGATTCTTTGATTCAATTAGTGTTTTAAAAATTAAAGATTTTACTTTTTTTCGATGTATAAAGTTTCACTTCTAACATATAAATACGTTATTTATTTATGGGTGCATTGAAGAATCTCGTATTGAACATAATTTTATTATTTTTTATTTATATTCATTCTAATACACGTTTTGAGATATGTTTTCAACGATCAAAGTATAATACTTTTTCGAATGTAGACATAATTTTTTTCAATGCATATTAATTTTATGAAATTATCAGTATGAATGCACATTTATTTTATAAAACGGATACTTAAATTGTAAAATTTATTTCTGAAAAAAAAAATGGAATAATCAGTTTTAATAAGAAAGTGAATGAATTTTTTTATATATAAAATAACCATATATAAAAAAAACTCATTTCTATATTTAGATCAAAACGCCCAAAACTCCAAAACGAGCCACCTAATTTTAAAACCGAACACCCAAAAATAACAAACACCAAAATTGATCGAGCGAAAACCACTTCTATCCCGAAATACTACGCAACGGAAATAGCGCCACGGCTATATGTATATAAAAAGCGGCATTCCCGCTTTGCAAAAACGCGCGAATTTTTTGCATTTCCGCCATAGTGCATATCGGATATTTACATGGCGCATTCTTGGATGCATTGCGCATCGTTTGGCCTCCTCTATTTTGGACGTTTTGTACGCAACGTCCTTTTATGAACGGGTATCGTTTTACAAAAGCGGTCGTAAATACCCCGAATCGTTGTCGGCGGGCATTATTTTGTATTATAATATACGGGTTGTAAATTGTGGAAATTATGCGCGTAATAAAATGTGTTTGTGATGAAATTTATCTGTGTTTATTCGGATGAGAACCCTTTTCGTTTTGTGATTAAAATATTTGCATTTTTTTATTTGAATTGTGGAACGTTTTTAAAAAGGTGTTTTTTTATATGGCAATATTTTATTTTAAGTAAATAATTTATTGACAGATTTGTATTTTGAAATGAATAAAAATGCATTATAAGTGCATAAATTGAGATTTTTAAAATGCGTAAATTAGTGTTTTTTTTACGAATCTCTTGTGTAGTTTGGAGGTTATATTTATCAATTTTTAATCATTCTTTGAAATTTGGGTTTATATGTTGTAAAGTAGCATCTTTTGACATCCGAATTGTTAGTATACTCGTATATGTGAAAATTTTGACGATCTGAGAGAAAATGATTTGTAAGAACTGTCAAATATGAACTCTCTATAACTCGCATATATACAAGCTACTAGTACTTGCGAAATTAAGATACCTATTTTGTGGACTTATAAACTTCGCATAAAATACATTAAGAAACCTAATTTAAGCACTCATAATACATTTGTATGCATTAAAGTACAAATTCGTCATCAAATAATTTACGAACCTAAATTTAAAGATTATCTAAAATTTTAATTATTATATTATACTTGTATGTGGTTTTATTATATTATTTTAGAGTCTATTCAATTTTTACAATATCTAAAAAATATTTAAAAAAAATGCATTTTCAATATTAATAATTTGAACATTCCCTCCCCAAAATTTTCGAAATTTCCCCACATTGTAAAATACTGATTTAGATAACCAAAATTTTTCGATAAAATCATTTTTTAGTCCAAAAAAAGTCTATTTTTTTTCGCCTAACACACACACCAACTAGCGAAAACGAGTTCAAATTAGCGCAAAAATTAAAAAAATGAAGCCGCAAGAGGGCACCAGCGTCGAAAGTCATTACACACCGGCCGGCGAGTGTTTGAAGAAAACTTTTTTAATTTCCCCCGAATCGATTGTGCCACGGGGAAGTTGTCAACTGTTATCTGATTCCTTCCACTTGGGTATGGGGCGTAAGATGGCCGCGGGGGGACTGCGGGGGGGGGGGGATGCTGTCGTCAAACTGTGGTCCGCGAATATAATTGGTAGTTTTGATTTTTTTCAGATTATTGATAAATGTGATTGGAATTTTTTTTGAAGTCTATTTTATATAATCTCTAATCTTATTGTCTCTATTTCTTTTATTTAATAACTAATTTAATCTAATTGTATTTTTTTCTATCATATATCTCTGTCTCTTTTATATGATCTATAATATAATAAAATTTAATCGTCTCTATCTCTATTATATTATATGACATATCTGCCTCAATTGTATTATAACATGTCTGTGGTAAATTCTAATTACTATGGTAGAATAAAAGCTAAGTAATAGTATAATATAACAGGTGTTTTAGATAATGTTAAGAGATAATTCGAAAGAAATTTGAACAGTAAAATTCATTCTAAATTAATGGTATGCTATTACAATCATGAACTGGTCACATCGTTTATAGCTCAACTTTTGTGATTGATAATGCTAAATTATTTCTCAATATAATCTATACAGCACTTCAGATTAAAAAAAATCTAAGAAGTTTAAGTAATAGTAAAAAAGTGACTCACAAAGAGTTTGAGTATCCAAAATCATCTTTTGCCATTCATCCATACACTGACGAATAATATAAACTAAATAATAAATAATATGACTAAATAATATAAGGCGACATATTAATGTAGCCTTATATTATTTATTATATAATATTTCATTTCCATATTCATTCTAGAGTAGAAAACGTTTAACCGAAGGGACCGAAATACGAGTGCCTTTTTCATATTAAAATAATTTTATGTTTAACGCCATAATATTTTGCTAGAACTGCAATACTATTTCTTGTGAATAGATCTTTCATGTTAAACTAATTGGTATCTATTACAAAATTTTTTTTATATATCACTAAAATTTTACATTTTAACTTATCGTGCCAAAGAAAAAGTGATTTACAAGAAATTTGATTATAAACATCTATTACAAATCTCCCATACTGAAATACGACTTGGGGTAGCGTGGTTATGTATGTACGAGTAAAGTTTAAATTAATGCATTTGTCTGGTATGGCTTTGTCCTGCAATGGATAACTAATAGGCTGCTAATGATGATTATGATTATAAATCAGAAAATTTTTCACTTAACTTCAATAAACATAAAAAAAAAATTACAAAATAGACGATAAAAAAAAACATTAAAAAATAAAACAAGCGATAAATTCTAAACAAATGATCACCCAACCGCCCCAAAGTTCGAACCCACCTAAAAAAAAAGATTGAGAACCGCCGCAAAAGCGAGTAAGACACGAACGCTAAGGGCAAAGTAAGTCCCCACGACCAACTTTGCCGGGTCACCGTGAAAGACTTTCCCGGCTCGAATTTGACGATAATCAAATGGGCGACGAACGAATGCCGATCCTTCGAGGGCCGTAGGGCCGTTCGTTGGGCGCCGAAGGGGGCCGTTATTAAATCGTATGGCAATATCGCGAAGTCGTTCGATAAACTGCTAGTAGTTCGGCGTTTGAAGATTGTCATAATTGGATTTGATGTTTGTGTCGAATATGGGTCGTTATTTCGCTGGGGACTTTGCATGGGATTGAAATTAGCCGGTGATTGATTTGGATGTTGTGTTTATGGGGGCGATTTGATGCGTTTGATTTGATTATTTGATGTAGTGATGTTTTGATGTTGTGTGATGGGTGGGAGTGAAAAAAAATCGTGTGAGTCGAGGTTTGTGTGAATTTTTTTGATTGGTTAGTTAAGGTTTGTTTAATTGGGATCGAGAATTAAGTGAGGGTGACGTAAGTCTAAATTGTGTATGTTAGGGCAACGTAAGTCGGGGAAATGTTAATCAGGGTAATGTAAGTTAGGGAAATGTTAATCAGGGTAACGTAAGTCAAAGAAACGTATGCCAGGGTAACGTAAGTCAGGTAACGTATGTCAGAATAACGTTAGCCAGGGTGATGAAAGTCAGGGTAATATAAGTCAGAGTAATATAAGTCAGAGTAATGTAAGTCAGGGTAATATAAGTTAAAGTAACATTAGTCAAGGTATTATAGTAGAAATTTCTTGACTTACGACGATTCGCACTTATGACGGAAAAAATAATATGAATTTTTTTTTAATTAATAATTTTTTCAAAATTAATTCTTATACTACGAGCTGTCGTTATTTATGGCCAATAAATTTCAGAAAAAAAATGGATTCTATCGAATTATTGTATTAGAAATGGAAATTTTGATATAAATAAAATTGATTGTTTTTTTCCAAAACTAATTATTTTTGTATTCATTTGACTTACGAGCGATTAGCCTAATGATTAAGGTTCAAGAGTGTATCTCTGTCATATGTTTTGATATGTTAAAATAATATTTTTTATTTATTTAACTATCAATTTTGCCATTTTTATTAAATATGTCATAGCGAAAATGTATTTTCACTAAAATATATTTTTACCATACAGAATCTGTTCAAAAATAAAAATTCCCTTATCGAAACACATTTCATTTAACTTCTAACACTTAATCAAAAGAAAAAACCCTAACCTAACCCAATCTTTTTTTACAATCAGCAGAAAATACACTTTCACTGATAATACATTTTCACTATGACATATACAATGGAAAAAAAGAAAAAAAAAGCGAAACCGACAGTTAATTAATCGCGAAAGAGAAACGCGATTTCTTTTTTCCAGGCGCCCGCCCTAAGGGACGAAAACGGCGCGAATCTGAAGGGGGAAAAACGTAATACAATATAACATAATACGTATATATGTACAAATATATAAAAAAGGGAAAAAATGTTGCGACAGATTTACGGCCATAATAAAACCGTATGAGGTTTGCCCGAACGGTGATGGCGGAGTGAAGGAGCGAACGCGGTGATTTGTTGATGCTCGTGCGAGCCACACTTTATTCATATAAATTGTATAACTATTATTTTATATGTTTTTTTTCTATATATAGGTTTGAGTGAATTATTTTGTATATATATTTTATTAAAAAAATATTTTATATAAAAAAAAAAACAAGAATTTTTCATCAAATAGTTGAAAAATTTTTTTCTTATCTTATTTTTTTCACCTATCCCTCAATTTACACGGTACTTTTTTTACACGTTTTTGCTTTTACACGGGTTAAAAAAAATTAAAAATAAATGATGAAAAAATCAATAATAATAACATTAATAATTTTAACATTGAATTCTATTACTAACTAAAATAGAAGAGCCACTGTTAGGTAAACAATGAGGTTTGTCATTACATCGTAGTTTGACGTTTCAAGTCTAACCTCAAAACGATATGTCGACCATGATATTTAAACATTTTTATAAATTGCTTCTTAAAATTAGGAATTCGGACTAAAATTAACCGAGCCTAACCTAAGTTAATAAAAAGCTTGAAAAAACAACCAAATTATGCGTTTTTTGTGTACTTTTCGATTTACACGATTTTACATTAAAAAATATACAATTTCGATTATGTATCATATTATGCTTAGCACTATCAAAATTAAACCATTAGTTTATTTTTCTTTTTGAAAATAATCAAACGTTGAAAATTTATTTTCATGCCATTTTGAAGCTTTCGAAAATTATTATTATTTTTTAAAATAATTTAAGTGTCAAAATGTCTTTTGGTACAAAATTTCATATGATACGTTTTTTGTGAAGTAATTACGTTTTATCGTTATGCTTAAATTAGGTATTTTCCGAGCATGATTTTAGTGTCAGAAGCAGATTAGATTCATTAATTTTTAAGCTCGCTTATTTTCACATTATACGGAAATTGGAATTAATTAATTATTATATTATTTCGTGACATCCAAGATTAATTATCTCAAAATTCGTATAGAATACTTGTGAGAAATTTCTAACAATAATTTGAATGTATAATATTTAAAACCCTTATACAATATTATATAATACGGATATATACAATCATATACGTTTATGTTAATGTGGATTCTCTGATGTTTGACCAAATTACAGTAGAATACACAGCAGTCGGTGTGTTTTATTGTCGTGTGTTCTAGTGTCATGTGTTCTACTGTCTTTTGGTCAAATGTCTGGTCATTATATACAGGGTGTACTGAAACGTGATGCAAAGCCTTTAATTAAGAGAGATGGATCAAGTCATTTGTAATATTTTATGTAAATATATCTTATTTTCAGTTGAAAGTGTTATAGTTTTTAAGTTATTGTTATTTTTTTTATTTTTAAGAAAAAACCCGAAATCTCGCATTTGCGTACTAATAATTCTCAAATGAAAGGTAACAAATCTTATTTTTTGTTTGTTCATTGTGTATTACATAAATTTGAATACAAACATCTATAACATAGATGCAGCACCCTGATATAATACCATGTAAGTAATATTATAAATTTAAAATACCAGAGTTTTTAAATAAAAAAAAATTATCTAGAATTTCAAAATGTATTTTCTTATACAACATCCAACGCAGATAGATCAAAGTAAAATAAAATAAAAAAAACAAATTCCGAAGCAATGCAGACGAAGAGGTAGATAGATGACTGGCAATACAGCGCAGCAATAAAATGAATATTTTAGCCATTCCCGTTCGCGTTAAGATAAATATCGAATGCCCCCCCCTCGACCGGAACACCCTGTATCTGCATCCGGACACCGTCCACAAGACATGCAGATATCCGGCGGGGATTTAATAATTTTCAACCGAAATTACTTCATAAAGGCACGACACAATAAAACTCCAGGGGAGGGTGTCAGGGGGGGGGATTCCGAAGGGAAAAACCCAATAAAAGCCAGTCGCGCCGGTCTAGAAAATAAAACGCGAAGACGAGTCCCTTTTAATGGGTCAATTCCGCCGTTTTGTTACTCCATTCGGTACACCCTGTACGTACGCTGTATAAGACGCGTTCTGTCTCTGATACACAGCAGACGGCTAATAAAGGAGAGCGCGCCCGTATTTTAGCGGATTAATTTTTAATTTTTGCACTGGCGTTTAATGGGTTGTGTTTATTTATTAGTTTTTGTATTGAAAAAAATTGTATGTTTGTATGTATTTTTTTGGATATTTTTTTTTATTGTGATTGTGATAAGGATGAGTCAGAAATTTAGTCACGTCTAGAGAGAATATGGAGTTAGTTTTTTTTATGATATGTCTAAAAATATTATATTATATACGAGTCATAGTGAAAATATATTATCAGTATATATTATCAAAGTATATAGGGAATCTATACAGAAACGTAGATTCTCTTGTTACATTTTATCTAACTTCTAAAACTTTATCAAAAAAAATTCAAAATTAATTCGTCGGAATCGAGAAATATTTATTTTTATATCTGTATGATTTTATTATTATTGTACATAATGAATAAAAATATATAAGTACATATTATATTATAGTTTTAAAATCTGGAATGAATGATTAGTCAATCTTAAAAAAAATAGGAAACCGGAGTCATAATAGGTATCATAGTATTTTTAGTATTCTAAAATCATTCTGAGTTTGACTCATCGGAAATACTTTTCTTAGACGAATTAAATAAAATTATTATTATTATTATTATTATTGAAATTAGTAAACGGGTTATATTATAATATATTTAAATAAATATATTTTAAATGTTTCAAATATGAAAAAAAATAAAAAAAAGTCAGTCAAAAATTTTGAAATGACTTCTATAACAATATTATAATACAAATAAGTAATAACAAACCTATGCCTCAGAGCAAGCTAGTAAAAAGCTTGAAAAATATAAAATACTTTCATTTTGACCAATTATTATTATTAAACTAACCATTTTTCATTTGTATACCACACCTTCATTATTTATATAGAGACCATTTATTTTTATACTGACTCGAAAAATATTTGAACACCGATCAAACATTTCGTTTCCGAATATTATATACAGGTACATAAAAAATAACAATATCGAATCGTACCACTAAAAACCGAACACAAGATAAAACCGAAACCAAAACTAATAATACGAAACACTAAAAAAAACAAAACACTTTCACGACCGCCGCCGCGACCGTCTTAATTCGCGAACTCAATATGAAAGTTTTTACAAGTTTTTGCGCGCAGTTTTTATTTTATTTTACGCGCGCGCTTTTACGTTGGCAACATGTGTTGTTTCGGCGGAGCAATCATCTAATGCGATATATAATAAATGTATGGATGCAAATTGTGCGCTTTATATTCGCGAACGTATATTGCCCGGCCATGTGCGTGCGTCTGATTTTTCATCAGGAGTATTTTTATTGTTTTGCGCGTTTTTTTTTTACGAGATTTTTGCGATTCTTGCCCGGATGAAAAAAAATTTTATGGACCGAAATGGCGTCATAATTCGGGAATTCGAATGCATAGTTGATTTGTTATCGAATTTTTTTTTGTTTTTGTCGGATTTTTTATTTTTATTGCAATATTTTATTTTAGTTTCATAATAAGGGTAAAGCTAAATAGTAGTATGGATATGAATGACATTTTTTTTTATTAAATTGTCATGTCGAATGTATCACCATATTTCTTGATATCAGTTATGAGCCGTTCAGTGTACACAATGACTAACTACATAAAGCAAAATGTTGAGAAAATCGATGAAACAATGTTTATTGTATTTTGAAATTCCATTTATAATATAAATTCAAATCAATATTGTAGAATGCATAAATACAGGTTTAATTCATTTGAGCTGCATTATTGCAATGATTTACATTAGAGTATGGAATTAATCAAAATTGCCCTGAAATAAATAATTTATTATTCAATGGCCAAAAAAATTTTGTCGTTTTTTGATGTTAATCTTCATTATTCAGGAAAGTTATTTTAAACATAAATAGTTATGACTATACCAAGTGCTTTAATACTTAAATTCAAGATTTTTCAAAAAGTGGAGTTAATTAGTCTGTGCACTGAACGGCTAGAAATATTTACGTATATTCTCAATATGGAACATTACTCTGAAATAAAAATTATTTTTTTAATATTATTTTTTTTATTAATTTTTTTGTTTTGAGATTAAACGTGAGTCTATAGTAGTAAGGATACGTGCAAAAGTTTTTTTTATTAAACTGATATTTCGAACGTATCACCATATTGCTTGATGTGTTAGTTTTATAAAGAAACATTTTATGTTC
Source organism: Hydropsyche tenuis (assembly GCA_009617725.1). Lineage (NCBI taxonomy): Eukaryota > Metazoa > Arthropoda > Insecta > Trichoptera > Hydropsychidae > Hydropsyche > Hydropsyche tenuis. Next base: position 1,046,390 of record VTON01000095.1, read on the forward strand.
TCAATATGGAGATTTACTTTGAATTCTTCTTATTTTTCTTTTATAATTTATTTTTAAGATAAAGATGAGTGTCCATAGTAACGTAGGAATGAGCGATAACGGCGTTTTTTTAATCACAATAAAAATGATACTCAGAATGTATCACCATGTTGCTTATCATGTAATTGTTATTCATAGAAATATGGAGCTTTATTCAGAAATGAAAATAGTTTTTTTTTACATTCATTTTGAGAATAAAGGTGAGTCTCCATAATAATGTGAGAATGAGCGTCAGTGACTTTTTTTTTATATAAAACTGATTAGCAGAATGTATCACTATGTTGCTTATTGTATTACATTTTTTATGAAATTGCTCACACATACGTTTAGTATGAAGATTTATAAAAAGGGTTCATCCTGAATAAATTTTTTTTTATTTTTTATTTTGAGGCTACATAGTAGAGTAGGCATGGGTAATTGTGACTTTTTTTATTAAACTAACATTGAATGTATCATCATATTTCTTGTCAAATCAGTTTTATATATAAACGCTCAATATGGAGTCTTACCGTAAAATATAAATAATTTTGTTTTGAGAATAAAGGTGAAAACGCATAAGCGTAAACACATCAATATGTATGAACTCATTATGGAGCCGCACCTTAATGAAATGTCGCATTATTTTAAAATTTTTCAACATTGCAACGTTAAAAAGAAACTGCAACGAAAACATTCGAATTTTTCAAAATCCATACACAATTCCAAAACAAATTTTAAACCGATTTAGCTACAACCGAATCCGAAAAACTCCGTATAAAATTCGAAGCGTATGCAATATTCGGCCATACAACTTTATCGGCGCCCATTTTTGTTTGTATTGAAAATTTATGGACGCGAATAAAATCCGAACCGACGAATTGAATAAAAGTCGAAAAATAAATATAAAACACACACACTAACATAAAATAATATAAAATATGTGCAAAAACGCGCGCGCGAAATTCGCACATCCGCTCCGAAATGAAAAGTTAAAGTTTACAATGGCCGGCAAACGGTTTCGAAAATTTTCCTCAATTTTCCGGAAAATGAGCGACACGCTGAAAAGCGAACTCCATCGAGTCGAACAAATCGAATTTCGACCGCAAACTTTTCATCGCGCGAAATTATCCGCAATACGTTACCGACGCACAAAAGCGCCGTGTTTGTTTTTTTTTTAAAATTTTCCATTTCGCGGGAAATTTTTTGAAAATAAAAGCGGAAATCCGGTCGTTATTTCGGCGGAAGTGTGACCGTTTTCAAAATGTGATTTTGAATGTTTTGGAAAGTGCGCTAATTTTGTCGTGAGTTTGTGTAGATTCAATTATCATTTGAAAATACTTTTTTTTTTTGTTAAATTTTGAACTTTACTAATGTTTGTATAGAAGTTTTATTTAAAAAAAAACCATCATTTTGAATAAATTTTAATCGAATATATAGAAGATAATTTGAAAATTGTATAAGTTTAGGTTTTTTTTAAAGAGTTGATACAGGTTTTTTTACTCCAAATTAACACTTTTTAATTTAAAATTAGCACTTTTTAATTTCAAATTAGCAATTTTTTATTTCAAATTAAGACTTTTTTATTTCAAATTAGCACTTTTCCATATCAAATTAGCACTTTTTAAAAATAAAACTAATATGTATAATTAAAAATATCGAAAAACCAAAACATTCTTGAAATGTTAAAAAGAGTTTTTATTTACAAAACAATATGTAATACATATTATAAAATATACAATGAATATTATCTAATTATTTTTTTTTCTTTTCAGGTATGTGGCATTTTCTATAGTCATCAAGAGAATATTTTTTACTAATCGTAAGTAGGAACATTAATATAAATAATTGAAATCAATTAATATTTTTTTTTTACAAAATTTACACTCCATATTTTCCAAAATTTTACAAATCGAATATTGGTTTTTATTTGAAAAGTGTTGAATTTGATTTGTGAAAGGTTGAATTTGGTTCGAAAAGTGTTGAATTAGATTTATAAAAGGTTAGATGTACATTTGAAAAGTGCTGTATTTGTATTTAAATGTGGAATAACTGGAATAATTTGGATTTGAGCTTGGAGTGTAAAACCTAAAAATAATAATTTTTTAAAAATCTGTCTTTAATAATATAATATAAACTTATTAAAATAATAGGATGGGAATACTTTATAGATTATATGATTTGTTTCAAATCTACATAATTATTTTAAAAATTAAAAAAAAAATCAAAAACTTCATTCAAATCCACAAACTCAAAAACTATTCGACATATGGCCGATATATTCTTTTTATTCCGTTTTCGTTTTCATCATTATTTTTTCCCCGAATCTCTGGCGCATTTTTCGCGCGCTTTGACAAATTTCCCGAAAACACGGAATTTATCGTCGTGTGTGTTTATGTTGTGCGTTACCCGCTCGGTGATTTATTATAACGCGTTTTTATGCATAGCCCCCCCGCCACCCCCGCCCCCTTCGCGCGTCCCCGTATCTGTTTTTATTGAATTATGGCTTAGTAAACATAAAAAGAGAAACGGGCCGGCTCACATAGACGCCCATGAATAGTTTAAGTTTGTCGCTCGATTGACATGTTTGCTTTTGTGGTGAAGAAAATCTATGAATTTTATTGTATTTTTTTTTTTTTTAGGAAAAAAAATTGTTTTTTGTATTTGATATTTGTGATGGAATGTGAAGTTTCGATGTTTTTTTATTTTAATTTTTTTATGTAAAGAAAATGGATAGACTGGGAATGATCCAGTTTTGAACTTGAACTAGTATGTACCTATATGTATACCCAATCCTTTTTTTGTACGGGGTAGAAGTTCTAGAGACTATCGTAAAAAAAAAATGGATAATGACTATATAAAAATTGGAGATAGGTTCCATCAGTATATTTGGATAAAACTTCCATCCAAATGTACTTTATAAAAATGTCTAATATGAAAAAAATTCGCTATGTAAAATCATCAAAAAACATTGATTTTTTTAATTTAATTACTGTAATTAGACGATTATATAATAATTATAATAGTATTCTGACCTGTACTGAATCTTATCATTATGGCATAAAAAAACATATTTTTTTAAATTTTTATACCACGTCAAAATGAAAAAAGTCTATTCTTATTCCTTGAACGGGGTTATTTCAGAACCGTGTAAAAAGAGCATTTAGTGAATATAAAAAAAATACAATATAAAATTTTATCGATAAAATTTAACTAAAAAAAAATTAAAACAAAAATTTTGGATATCTAAACGGATATAAAAACAGATTAATTGGATATGATTCAGTTTTGAACTTGAACTTCATAAAAAAAAACCTAATATAAAATTTTTCCAATATTTTATTTAAAAAAAAAAAACACTTATGATAAAAAATCCAAATACCACAAAAAAAAATCCAATTTCGCAATCTTAAAATGCAAAAAAAAAATAATCCGGATCCACCCCCCATCATAAAAGCGATCATCCAATAGTTGACATAAAAATAAAAACGCTCCCCCCTTTCCATATTCGCAGAAAGTAAACGCGCACGTATCCGAGTCGCGATTTCGCATGCAAATCCAATTTGGTCGCCGCGGGCCAATTACAATAAATTTCTGGATATCCGCACAGGGGCGGACGAGGGCGAAGCGGGCCCACTGAGCGGCTCCCTTTGTCCGCGCCCGTAACTTTCGCGCCGGAGATATTTCAGCGAATTTTCCGCGGAAAAGTTTCTTTTAGCGATTCGAGATTCGATGTTTATGAAGCCAATTAATTTTATTTATGAATTATTTATCATTTTTTTAAATATTAAAAGTAATTTGATTTATATCAAAATATAACAGTTTATTTTTTTTTATATTTAGGATGTTTGAAATTTTTTTTTATATTTAGGATGTTTAAAATTTTTTTTGTATTTATTGATGTATCAATTTTTCTTAGTATTTTTTGAAGGGTCAAAATATTTTTTGATTATTCTGAAAATTTTAGGGTAGTTGATTTTTATATATTTTTTAAATGTTATTTTTTAAAACATATACGGTGATCTTGATGTAGGTTATATTTTTTCAGTAATTTTCAAATTATATAATATAATTCAGATGCTATGTACTATATCTATATCTATATTAAAAAGTACAATAAATACACTCAATCCTCTTTTTACACGGGAGATACATACGTTTCAGAGACTACCGTGTAAAAAAATATATATTTTTTGACCATATAATATATATTTTTTGACCATATAATACATAATTAGAGATAAGTTCCATTAGTATATTTGAATAGAACTTCCATCCAAATGTACTTAATAAAAAAATATGTAATGTGAAAAAAATTCGCCACGTAAAATCATCAAAAAATATCGATTTTTTTAAATTGAATAACCATAATTACATACATATGTATAATTATAACAGTATATTGACCTGTGTCGAATATTACAGGTTTTTTACTCCAAATTAGCACTTTTTAATTTCAAATTAGTAATTTTTAATTTCAAATTAGTAATTTTTAATTTCAAATTAGTAATTTTTAATATCAAATTCGAATATTACAGGTTTTTACTTTAATTTCAAATTAGTAATTTTTAAATTCAAATTAGCAATTTTTAATTTCAAATTTAACTTTTTAAATTCAAATTAGTAATTTTTAATATCAAATTAGCACTTTTTAAATTCAAATTAGTAATTTTTCATATCAAATTAGCACTTTACATTTCATATACAAAATTTTCCAATCAACAAAGCCTTCTGATACAATACTTATTAATAGCTCAATTTCGTTTCGCAAACACTACATTCGAGCATTTAACGTCACAATCGACCGTCAAAATTCAAAACGTCTTTTCATCCGCGGAACGTCGCTGAAATTTCACCTTTTCGAAACACCGTCGTTACCATGGGGCGCGCTTTCAGGCCCGAAAAGGTCGCGGAAACACAAAAGACAACAGAAAAGTGACATAACAGTATCTCAGGCCCGAAAGCTGAAAGCGTCCGAGTCCGAATGCATTTTCGTCTGAAAAATCGCCGCGATTATTATAAAACAGGGGTCGCCACTTAATTTCTACTAAAACGAAACACTCACACAGACGTATGGGGCTGTCGGTTTCAAAATGAGCGATATTGTTTGGAAAAAATGTGTGTTTTTTATTTTTTGTTTCTGTATTGGTGTTATGCTCTTTTGAAGGTTTTATTGAAAAAGTCATTCATAAATTTTGTAAATTAGTTTATTTTTTACAAATTCTATAGAAATTAAATTAATGTGTTTTATAAAATTGTTATTTTTTTTGAACAATTTTATATGGATAATATCTGAATTTATAATGATACTAGAAAAGCTTGATTTTTATTAGTAGAACTAGTTCTATAGGAATATTTAAAAAAATATAATAAAGTAGTTAAGCATAAAAAAGTTGTGAATTAAAGTAGTAAAGTAAAAAATTTTTTCGATAGAAATTGTTGATAGTAAGACTTAATTTTTTTTAATTTTTAATTTTTAGGAAAAAAAAAACAAATATTTTTTTCAATTATCTTAGACTTAAAAGATAGAATAATATTTTAAAAAATATTATTGCACATAAAAAAAGTTTTTATATAAAAATCTGTTGAAAATGATAAAACAATCAACATTAAAACATTCTTAAAACGTATCAAAGTTAAGTTGTACAAGTTGTCCAATAATCGGATGATATTTTATATAATATTATTGTATATCATCAACCAGATATAATATAAATTTTTAAATATTCAACTCTCAATAGTTTTAAAAAATAATTGGATTTCTAATAATACTGGAAAAGCCTGATTTTTTTAGTAGAATTATTTTATAGAAAAATAATATTAAAAATATACATATATTAAAGTAGACAAAGTAGTAAAGTAAAAAAAATAATAAAGTAAAAGTAATAATCTTTAAAAAAGTATTTTACTATCATAGCAAACTTACAAAAAACTATCACAAAGACCCTGTCTTTATTTCTTTTTAAATCTCCAATAGAACAAACTTAAAATTCTCACAAGCAACGTCGATTGCGAGTTTCGACTCTGCACCCCCCTCCATATAATATGAATTTGTGTGGAGCCTTTTGTGCGGAGGCTTTAAAGGCACCAGCCCCCCATTGAAACGCCTCTCTGAGGTGGAATATAATTTATTATATTTTCAGTCTATTTAAGCGAGAGCATAATGCGTTTCGAGGCTCCACATGCGCGGGCCCCTTCTTCTTCGTCTTTTGATCGCAACGCCATTGTTGGTTTTTTTTTTTATTATTATTTTTCAGGATTTTTTTTAAATTTTATTCCGCTTTTTCGTCGCCGCTTTGTAGTATGGCTTGCGTCGTAACACTTAATTACTTCTCGTTAATGTTTTACGTTTTCGCATTCTTTTCGCCCTCCGTGTGAAATATTGTCTAAATTTTTCTCGGTGCCCTTTTTTATGAAGGTATTTACTCGTTCCTTTTTTTTAAGTTGTTTTGTTTGATTTTTGAAATATGTGCGCGAAAATTTAATTTTTATGCAAAAAAAAATCCAATTAGCTATTGAACAATTCATTCATCATGCAAAATAATAATTCAAAATATATAAAATTAAAATAAAATAAAAAATTTATTAACGCTTCGGATTTATCGCGTTTTAACAAGTCCGTCCCCGCTGTATATAAATCATCAATTTTTTCCCTCAAACACCATCATAAAGGTTCAATGGCAAGTTTTGATTTATATATTTTTATCTTTTCGGCCTTTCCATTTCGCTCCATTGGCTACGCGAAATAGCTTTGTCTTGCACACACATATAAGCGCGCGGCTACGTGCAACATAAAGCGGGCGTACACTCGCACAAATGATTCCCAATATATCTCTAATATAATAATAGTTTCGATGCGTGACTTTTATTGCGGTCCTGTGTCGTTGTATTGATTTACAGTGGACGGCCAATTTCGCGATAGATAAATTTCGTTGAGGTTGTTTAGGGAAAATATGTTATGCGAGTCTGGCTTCGGTGTCGTTAGAATGGATAAATATTCAATATTGCTTTTGCATATGTTTGAAATTTGATTTTTATAAAGAAAAAGAATCAATGGAGATTTATATTATATATCGCACTGACAACTTTTTTATTTATTTATAATCATTTGTATGAAAGAATATAAATTAAAATATACCATCATGGCATAATAGGCTACCCCATATCGCCACGGTGACCAAAATAATTTAAAATTTGAGATGAGTGCGTATGTGAATAAAAAGTATTGAAATGAGGGTCAGCGAGAGAGTCAGAGTGAGAGTCAGTACAAGGAACAGCAAAGGCAATAAACTGAGTATTAGCGTGAGAATCAGTATGAGGGTCAAATTGAGCATCAAAATGAGCATCAGCGAGATTCAGAATGAGTATTAAATTTGGCATCAGATTGAGCATCATCGAGATTTAGAATAAAGATAAAATTGAGCCTCAGCGAGATTTAGAATGAGGATAAAATTGAGCGACAGAATGAGCATCAGTTTGAGTTAGAATGAGGATCTAATTGAGCATCAGAAAAAATCAGAATGAGTATCAAATTGAGTATCAGAATGAGAATTAGTGAGAGTTAGAATGAAGATCAAATTGAGCGTCAGAATGAGAATCAGCATGAGCATCAGCGAGAGCAATAAAGTGAATATCAGCATTAGCATCTAAGAGAGCACGAGTATGAGAATGAGCGTGAGTATCATTATTAGATATGACGATGTATGTGTAAAGGTTTATATTATAAATGTAATGTAAAATAAAAATTGAATAAAACTGAGCAAATTTTATGAATCACTTTTGATTGTTTTTAAGGCTGTCAATCGAATGGATTCAAAACGAAAAATAAAAATACAGTTTAAATGTCAGATCAGAGTGAAATCGTTTCCACGTGAACCCTTGCACTATTTGCGATTGACGTGGCACGTTCACGTGACGTCACTTCAACGCCAATACTAGGAGAAGGGAAACTAGTCCAGGGGAAGCGGTCGGAAAAGTTTCACACTTTTATTTCGCATTCTTTTATAAAACCGTACTTTTTCAAATTCCACGTTCGTATTGTACAAATATATAAAAAATAATTAATATGCGTATCTAAACATAATAGTCGCGCCGAAACCATCACACAAAAGGACACAACGATCGCATAAAGCCTTTGACAATATGCAAAACGATGCAAAAACACCATAAACGTGACATGCTAAACCGAAGGGGGGGATGAGGCGTTCGAGAGGGGGGTGGGGGGTGGCGCACGTGACGTCACGCAAAAGCCTTTGTTATCGGGAAACGAGCACCCCCGGGCACTTTTCGCACTTGAAAATTCCCCTGGCCGATTCCCGACGGGACTTTTACTTGGGTCACCCGCTACGGCTACTTCCGGTCCAGAATGCCGGAAGTGACAGATTTCGGCGTTCGGACTCCTAGAAAAAAATTGGGATTTTTTTTTTACGGGAGTGCGATTTGTGGATGAAGGGTGCTGGGTTTTATATTTTGTAGTATGGATTTTGATGATGAATTGAGTTTTTGGATAAGTGTGTGTCGTTTCTTTTGGGAGTGGTGTAGGTTTGAATTAGGAGAAATGTACGTTGTTGATGTTTATAATAATTTCCATGTAGTAATTTATATTTATGTAATAAGCGAACCATTATAATACCATTTTCGTATATAAAATATAAGAAAATTTTTGATAATAATTACAGCTTTTACACTCAAAATTCAATCTTTTACAAATTAAATTCAATAACCGGAAAGTATATTATTATTAAGATTGTCATAGTATTCAATAATTTACAATCTATTATTCAATTTAACTTTGATAATCTCATTTGGTGATTTTTTACAAAATTTTTACGTAGACAATTAATTACATTTTTTTATTAAGTCATTATGAAAATGGTTACCATGGAACCTAATTTAATTTAACCTAAACTAAAGTTTCTTTTATATTTTTCATGAAATTACTAAAAAATTGAAAAGTGAAGAATATAAATTTTCGATGGTAAAGGTAACGATTAGCGTCACCAAATATTAAGTTGGCAGCGCTGCATACACACACATATGCGTAAAAATATCAAACTGACATTAGAAACGTTAAAGTATGGATATATAATATATGTGAATGCAGTCTCTCAACTTAATAATTTGTGACGCTAATCGTTACCTCCACCTAAATTTGTAGTATAAAAGCAGTATTGAATGTTATATTTTTTAGAACTATTATATTTTCAACCAAAAAAAAAACCCGACCAACAAAAATAAATGAAATTAAAAAAATTTCAACCAATAACCAAAAAAAAAATACACAAACCAATAAAAAAAATGAACATATATACAAATTATCCAAAACGGCATATTTCTTAAAAAAAAAACGAAACAAACTGCACAAAATAACAATAGAAAATAATAAAAAAAAACAAACAAACAAACAAGCAACGTTCAATTCAACAGCACACATCCGCCAAAAACCCGGCCCATTAACGGCGCAGTAACGCAACGGTAACGCGCCAATAACGCAATAGTGTAACGCCTCTGGAAACTTTCTCAGAGGCCCGCTGAAATATGTTCCGGCGACGAAACACCTTTATTATGCCGCGGGGGCGTAAGAAGCCTTTTACGACCCGCCCCTGGGGAAAATAATAGGTTTTTTACGCGGGTCTTATTTTCATATTATGCTCGTGCGGTAACAAAACGGCGCGGACCCGAATCTGGGATTCATAACCGATTCGGCGTGTTTTGTTTTGTTTTATTTTATTTTTTTAAAATTTTTATGGGTTTTTGGATGGGTTGGAGTGGTTTTTTATATATTTATAATTTTTTTTGTATTTCGTATAATTTTTTAGTTTACATGTGTAGTTTTTAGTTTTGATTAGAACAGTTGAGATTTAATTGAGTTGATCTATAAAAAAATAAGAAAAAAATTTGAAAATGTATAATTATATGTAGTATTATTTTAATATATTTTTCAGATATATTTCAGAATTTGTTTATGAATATAATTTAGTATTTTCTCTAATTTATGACATAATTAAGCCAGCCTAAAATCAAAAAATATAATATCTAATCTAATGTCTCTTTATAAACGTGGATGATATCATTTTTTATTTACGTATGATTTATTTCAACATATGAATTAGCAAGTTTTTTAATTTTGTCCAATTTTAAAAGGACTTGACTAAGTCCAGTATCATTTGAAAAATTTATTGATACGTACTTTTTTCTTACTTTATTTAATTCATAGGCTTTATTAAAGTAGTATCTTAAAATATTTTATTAAATCATTTATTTAATAATTAAATATTAACATAGAATTGATTTTTGACAATTTGATGAGTTGAAGAGTAGACTGGTTGAAAAGTTGATGAGATGAAGAGTTGACGATTTAAAGAAAGGATGAGCTGACGACTTGATGATTTGACGACTCGATTTATAACTCAATATGACATGCTCTCACATAAATTTTGAAACATCTTTTAAAAAATATACAACTTTTATTATTAGTTAATTTTTTATATGAATACTAGCGGCTTGTACCCGGTATGCTCGGGACTGTGAAAATAAATTGTTTACCCTATTTCGATGACCGATTGCAATTATTGTCACAATCAATCGCGACGCCGGCACATTATGCAGAGTGTTCGCTAAGTATGAGTGCAGTTTAAAAGCGCTCACTGACAACAGTGCACTTATACTTTCTGAACACTTTATAATTTGTATGGCGATCGATAGAAAAAACTGAAATGCAAAACGAAATTAAAAAAATTGAATGCTTACTTAGTTTCTACAGGTTTCAAAGCACATTCATACCAAATTTGGTGAAGATTCGTCTGTCGGCTTAGGAGTTTATTTAATACATACATACATACATATATACATATTATAACATACATACATACACCGTTTGAATTTTATAAATTACTAGCGGTAGTACCCGGCATTCGCCCGGGTTTTTTTTTGGGTTTTTCTAATTGTTTTTTTTTTCTGAAAAGTCAAGATCACAGATTATAGTAAGAATCTGCACATGAACGATTTTTTTCAATATCCAACGATTTAAAAAAAAAATACAATTGTATAATACTTTTAAACTCGACACTAAAATAACGCAAAATTCTCAAATTTTCACACCGATTCTTTAAAATCGTTAAAACGAAAACGGAGATAAATCAAAGCAACGCATATTAATAATGAACGAGAGCGAGTTCATGAAAACATCCGAAGCCATGATTGATGCCGGCATTAATCTCACCATCGCACTCGAACAGAGGCCGTCAGCTCCAAGTCTTCATGCACATAAACGAACTATAGGCAGGGGGTAGGCGGGGGAGGGGGACGTGGGAAACTGGGTCGGGTTAGGTTAGGTTCGATGAATTAGAAAAATTTTCCCAGGGTGAAATGGGATATTCGGATTAGGGTAGCATCGGGGTATAAATAGGTTTTGAAATTAATTTTATTATTATTCGGGGAAATAGGAAAGTTGTTTTGTATATGGAAATTATTGTAATGTGATATACATTACTGATTTTATATGTTTGCCCATCCTAGGAATTGTATACAAAAGGATGCAAAATCAAACTATGTTTGCGTTTTATTCAAAACGTATATTATTGGAATATAATAGATTTAGAATGTATTAAATAGAATTCGATTAACTGAAACGAAAAATATCGTATGAAAAAAATATGGATTTTTTTCTATAGTTATAAAAATTCGTGAAAATATTTTTTGTTTCTTCTGGTTTTTTTTATTAATATAAATATATTCAAAGTGATATTGTCCATTATTTAAAAGTCATTTTGAGTGATAAATTCGTTAATAAATATATGATGTTGGAAAAAATATGGATGGGAAAATATATTTTATCAGTTGTGTATGTAATAGAAGGAAAATGGATGTTTTATGATCGAATGTGAGAATTTTTTTTTTTGTAAAATGTAGAATCATTTTATTTTAATAATATTATAATATGATATGATATGATGTAATATAATATGATAATAAAAATGGTTTGAAGAAATAAAAATATACGGTCAAATTTATTTTATTCTTTCAAAAACGAACAAAGTTTCATTGTCAGATATAATAGATGCTCGTAGTTTTTACATTTATTATAGCTCTAGTCACGTACTATACGAATTAAACCCATTATTCCATCGCGACGAATTAAAAAATTCATAAATTTTTACATTTAATAAAACACAAAGAAATATTAAAAAAAAACACAATAAAAAAAATATACATATTCACTAATTACACAATATTTCAATCATCAAAGCACTACACAACCAAAAAACAAAGCGACGTTCGAAGCGAGAAAATCGAGTTGCGCGATATGAGCGAATTTGTATAGACAAAGCGAGCACAAGTGGGACGGGTGAAGTAGACAAAGTGGGCTGGATAGGAGTGTGGCTACTTCCGGTTCCGAGTCCGGAAGTGGCTCACGTGACGCAGCTTCCGACCGGAAGTGAGCCGCAGCGAGAAAATGCGAATTTTCCAACAGACTTATTGCGCTCGCTGCCTCTTACATTCGGGCATGGTTCTAGTTACTTGGAAAATTGTTAGGTATGGACTTGTGTTTGTTTTTAGAACGTAATTAGACCTTGTTTAATTAAACTTTAGTGGTGAAAATTTTTTTTTGAATGAAAAAATGTGCTTCATATAATTTTTTTTTGGATGTGAAAATGTCCTTGATATAATTTTTTTTAATAGAAAAATTTTCGAATCGAGAAAATGCGAATTTTCCAACAGACTTATTGACATGATTCTAGTTGTGTTACTTTGAAAATTGTTAGGTATGACTTTGGGATTGTTTTTAGAACGTAATAACACGTTGTTTATTCTTATTAAACATTAGTGGTAAAAATATTTTTTTTTGATGGAAAATTTCCTTCATTTGATTTTTTTATAGGAAAATCTTTTAATCATATGGAATATAATTTTTTTTTCAAATCATAATTAATCTTTTCAAATAAAAATAAATAAATTTATTCAATTAATATCGAAGTTTTTTGAGAATTGAATCTTCATCAGTGAAAGGTTGAAATTTTTATTTGAATATTAATTAAATTCAAATTTTGATAAAATTAATCATTCTTCTAAGGTTTTAATTGAAATTATTTATTTTTTCATGTTTTTGTACTTTTAGAACCTAAGGAAAAAATAATTGAATACATAAAAGAATGAATGTGAGATATGAACCAAAAATTTTGTACCAATCCCAATTTTTATACATGAAATATTTTTAATAATAATTATATAAAAATATTGTCATGAAATTCGATTTAATTTCATCAAGATTAATATTTTCCTTATTCAAAAACATATATCTTAAACCATTCTATCGCACATTTCCTGTTCATAACATTCGACAATAAATTCAACATTTAATCTTTCTCATAAATATCACATTATACGACCATTCAATACTACATTAAATATAATATGCATCGCAGAATAAACGTCTTATCCGACATCAAAGCGCAAACGAACATATTTCATCCTCATCGAATCGCAACAAAATACTGTTCAAACTAACAAGACAACATTTGAACTATGATATCCCCGAGGAAACCTCCTTCAGCTCGCGAACAGCGCAACGAACAAACTTTAATAGACAATATATTATATATTATTTGTGCATAATCGCAATGTGCAGCAAACAAGACACGTACAAGCGCAATTTGCGCAACGAGAGTCTTCAGCAATTGTCGCAGTTGCGCTATCATATGTACTATGGTGCGAATTAACGCTATTGCCGACAATAACATAATGAATGCAAGATACTGCAATTGTATTCGGAGAAGATACAGGATGTGAGAAAAAGTGTGTTACGAGTATGTGCGATTGGATAATTCATATAACGAAAGTTCACCCCCGAAAGTTGGTTCCACAAACTTTTCTATCCAGATTTTTCCTTGCCACATCTTTTTCACCCCGAAAAATTTTCACTCCTACAGTTCTTTCCATCGTTTTTTTCATCGAAAAAGGTTTTCTCTCCCATAGTTTCTAAACCACATATTTATAGGTAAAAAGGATGGTTCATAGTTTGATTGTTCGCTCCTGAAAGTTGATCCTCACACTTTTCTACCCATATTTTTCTTTATCACATCTTTGTTATCCCGACAAGTTTTCACTCCTACAGTTTCTTCCATCGCCTTTTTCATCAAAAAGGGTTTTCTCTCCCATAGTTTTCACCCCTAATAGGCAACGATGGTTCATAGTTTGATAGTTCGCTCCTAAAGGTTAATCTTCACACTTTACCCATAGTTTCCGTTCCCATGGTTTTCCTTCTCAAATTTTTTTTACCCCGAAACATGTTCACTCCCATATTTTATCCTTCCTCATCTGTTTTACCGAAGAAATTTTTCTCTCCCATAGTTTTCACTTCACATCTTTATAGGTAAAAACTAAGGAGTGAAAGCTTTGTTTCCCTTATTTTCATCACAAATCTTTTTAGGTAAAAACCTAGGGGGTGAAAATAATAGTTCATAGTTTGATAGTTCACTCCCAAAAGTTGTTCTCTTAAACTTTTCTACCCATAGTTTTTACCCTATATATTTATATTATAGATAAAAAACTAGGGGGTGAAAACGATAGATTACTGCCATAGTTTCACCTCGGATCATTTTTACTCTTTAGTTATTCATCTATAAGGATGTGGGTTGAAAAATATGAGAGTAAAAACTTTTTTTAGTTTAAAATATGAAGAGTGGAGAAAACTATGGGGATAAAATTTTGTTCTATTATCTTTCTGATTGCTAATATTCATATAATCAGGAAAAGTAAGTTGATAGAAAATCAAGCCATTTCATCCATTTTTTTTTTTTGGAAATTACTCCAAAAATTCGATCTATTCTGAATCTTCCCGTATATGCGATTAATATCTGTTTCCTATGCATGTATATGTGTATATTTGATGTGTGCATGGTTGTGAGATCGCCAATGACCGTGGTTGGTCGCTAAGTGCATTGTCTAGTATGCGTCTGGGTGCATCGTTTCCGTATGCACTGAAACTTATGTGTTGTACTATTGTCATTGTTAAGTGTTTATTTGTATGGCCAGGATCTGTTCAATGGTGTGTATGTAATTATCAATAATAGTTTTAGTTGGGATTTGTTCGGAAGTTAATAGGAATTCATCGAAATTTTGGAGTAGTTGTGATTGAAGTTAAGTAAGATATTTTTTGAAGTTATGTAATATAAATTTTAAAGCGGATTGAATCATATATTGTTGGATTTTTTTTGTTGTTATAAAAAAGGTTTGAACTACTGATGGTATCGAAAAAGGTATCATTTTGTATTGGATATATGATAAGAATTTTATATAACGGAAAAAGGTTTTTACGATGCCTTTTTATAAAGAAAAGTAAAATTAAATTTCAAATACTGATCGAAAGCATGTTTCATTTAACTTTTTTGATACAAAAAATAGTAACGAACAATATTTTATTTAAATTTATTTGATATTCATTATTTCGCAAACATTCACGTATAAAATATAGTCTTTTACTGAAAATATACTATCAACTAATAATTATCACAATTTTTCAGACATAAAAAGTTAATATAGGGTCTTTTTGATGATTTCCACACGTTATTTAAGGCTACAACCTTCCATGTGATTTTTGGTACTAAACAATTGACAACAAATTTGACAGTTATCACTTTACCAACATGGCTGCTATAATCTAACAAACTTTTAGCATCCCTATTGAAAGACTATATTACAAAAAAACGATCTCACAACGAAACACTAAATCAAATTACGCTGATTAATTGTGACACATCCACCTTTCGTCGTATAATTCCGAAATCTCGCGACAAACTCGCGCAAAACTCGGGAAATTTAATAAGCAACTTTGATATGCACCATGACGAAAAACAAGCAAAGTAAACGACAATCCGCCATATCCACCGGATCCGAAACAAACCGGCAGTAGGACGGAATGTTTTGTAACTTGTAACTTGTAACTTGTAGCCAACAGTCAAGTGGTATCGCACGTCTATTCCAACTTTTCAAAACTGCAAGTTTTCGCATCGCGAAGAGCCGAGAAGCCTCAGGGGCTGTGCTATCATTATGCTTCGTCGCAGTTTGTGCAAATATTCGTGTGTTTTGGAATTTGAGAAGATGGTGCCTAACCTTTTTTTTGTATATGGAAAATTTAGTATTTCAGTTTTTTTTTTGATTATTTTAATATTTTTGGATGATTGTTATTAGTTGATGGTTTATCTCCAAATTTTGAACTTATTTCAATGGTTGATTTCTATCTATAGTAAAGTTCATAGTTAACCATTACTAGGGTGATGCTTGATAAAATTGAAGGCTTTATTCGTCAATTGTTCTGTTTTATTTTAAACGGTTTTTCAAAAAATTTATTCGTTGATACTCAATGAGTTACTTCTTACAATCAGTATGTATTATATTTATTTTATAAGTTAAGTGATTATTAGTGAAGTTGATTGATGGATGTTATTGCATTTTACTATAATATATTGAATTACATTACTGAGGGATGTGTTTAGTATTATATACAATAATATATAAAATTTTATTTTAAGAGATTTTTTGGTAGCAACAGAAAGATTTTGACCTATAAATAAGCTTTGTATAGACTGTATAATGTTGAATTTTTGTATAATATTAATTTAACATTTTATATAATATATTATATATTATACAATATCATTGATTCAGATTTGTTCATTTAAATTACTTAACTTAAATATACATTGAACGATCTCAATTATGAACTATCGTTCTATCGTTCTATTATCAATCGACAAAAGATTAAATATCCAATCTTGAAAAGTATTACAAAAAGCTCGTACTTAAAATAACACAAAATCTAATAAACGATACCCACATAAAATATAACATCCAAAACGAATAGTTACAGCACTTTTCTTAACAATAAAAATCGAATTGAATTATACGCAAACTTTTCATACAAGTCTCTTAAAAAAAACGAACCATTCCTCTCCATAATATTTGTTTATATTCAAACTTACGAACGCCAAAAGTTACGAGCTCAGACTTCGGAATATATTCAAGATACAGAAACATTAACACACTCAAAACGACACTTCAAATAACCGTAAATCAAGATCGCAAATTCGCGATAAAAACATATTACCTTTTATTTCCGAACGCAACACAAAACTTTCTCCCCCATCGAACGCGAAACAAACGCTTCTCGGTGCAAGAAAATAAATGTGTTTGCACACTTTCGACCCTTTTTTGTATCGAAAACAATAAAATATGCGCATTTCAAAAACGAGACTGAAAAATCGTTAGCTGTGTGTGTGTGTTTGGGGCCCTCGAGCTTTTACAATGGCGGCCATCTGTCGTGATCGCACATGGCGCGAATTTCGAAAATGCGCTTTGTTAAATAAAAGCTGCGGTGAAAGTTTGAGATTTTTGATGTTTAAATGAAGCTTGAGGTGTGTTCTTTGATTTTTTGAAAAAAAGTTGTTTTTTTGGGTGTTTTTTGATAGTTTCAGATCAGATATGCTTGATGTTGAATGAAGTTTGAGGAGTTTTCTTTGATTTTTTTGTTGAAAAAAATTGTCTTTTTCGATGTTTTTTTTTATGGTTTTAGTTCAAAAGATGTGGAGATGTATAGTTTTAATAATCCAAATTTAACCTTTTTCAAATCAAATTCAACCATTGGACTTTTTCAAATTCAAGTATTAAAAACCATTGTCATAGTAATGAATGAAATACAATCTCTTCTTCAATTTGACTTTCTCAGTTGAAGATTTTTACAAATTTTTATATACAAAAAAATAAGAATGTGAATCTTGTAAAGTCTACTAGTTATTAGATATTAGCTAATTATTACTAGTAATAAGCTGTTTTCTATTAAGACAAAATTATCGTTAATAATATAAAGTATCATATTGTCTTAACTATGTTAATACTTATTTCTACATATTCAAATCCCTTATTTTATAAATTTGATTTGTAAAAGGTTGAATTACGAGTGTAAAAGCTGTATTGAATTCATAATATGAGCAATTGTTTTGTCGTTTTTTTCTTTACTAAAAATCATACAAAATTTTGAATTTTATACGTTTATATAAAATTTGTTAAATTTGAACATGTTTAAGAAAAAAGGTATTCTTTTCGTGTGTATTAATTTTTTGGAATGCAAATATGTTTTTAAATGAAGTTCGTTATACTTTGGATGTCGGATAAAAAACGTTTTGAAAACAATCAATCAAAAAATATTTGATGGGAAATATAGGATGTTGGCAAATACGTCAAATAGTTTTATAGTCAATTGATCAAAATTTATTTGACATATTGTATTGACAGATAGAACAAACAGCGGATACATTCACCGAAAATCGGTTATTTGAATTATCATACATATTATGCCAACTTCAAATTAAAAAAAACATGTACTTAAAAACTAAACAAATAAAAACTGAACAAAAAACTACCACACACCAATTTCGATAACGTCATCATTTCAATGAACTTTCTCCAACTTTTCCATTGCAAAATCAGAAAAATCTTCCCAAACTCCACACACTTTCCACAAAAACCCCACCTTTCCCATGCACACACCATCGTAATTACTCTGGCCCACATTAGCCATTATCATCTTATTTATGTGATGTGATTAGTGAGTCGTGGGACCGTTTGACATTCGAGAGTCATGATTGTCGTGTCACGCCCGCCATGTTTCCGTCTCTTGTGATCGCATGGTGGACGACAGCCTTCATGAATTTCAAACGCCTGGCAACACACTGTGAACACACTGTGGTCATTCTGTAGTGTAATATATATGGCGTTAATGTGATTAATGCATTTTTATAGAATGACTGGTGAATAGGTTGGGAATTAAACGTGAAATTTGAAGTAGAGCTTAAATTATTCGCTTTTTGTATATGTGCCCATAATTTGCCCACGTTATAGTGTATGTGCCCATAATTTTTAAAGTGGTTTAAGTCACAAAAATGAGTTTTTTGATTATTTCGTAATTTTAAAGTAATATAATATGAAAAAAAATTAAAATTTTGAAAAATTGGAAAAGTTATATTCAGTGAAAGATACGTTTTTCAATGGAACGCTGCTTGTATTTTTTTTTATATTGGTCTAAAATATTAAAAAGATTTTTGTCATAATATTAATTATACTGTCATTTTTAGCACACTCAACTGAATTAACTAATTTAGAATAAAATTTTACATATTGAGCTTTTTTTATATGGTATTACTGCCACGATTCCCAAATGAGAACTGACAAAAATGTCCATATCTTTGGTTAAAATTTTTCTTTTCTAATAACCGATTGCAAGCAGTTATTATAGCTTATGAACTAGCTATTTATTAAATATCAACTTATAATTTGAAGAAACAATACAATGAAAATAGTTTTGAAAAACTCGCATTTTTCCATTGTATGATTTTCGTAAAAGTTTTCACTTTTTTCGCTTAGTACTTCAAATTTACAAAATAAACCTGAATTTTTTTAATTTTAAAAATATACTTTAGAGTTTTATAAACCTAAATATGTTATAATTTTTTTAATTTAACCAAACACAACCAATTGTAGAGCAAAATAGTCAATTTTCCTAATTGAGAATTGTGGCAGAAAACAGGTTGAAATTTTGTATTTCCTTATAAGCTAACATACATGCTAAATTTATATGTCAAAAAAATATAAATCTAGTAGACTAAATAAATTGTAAAACATAGCATCGTGTACTAAAAAATATTTTTTAATCACTTCAAACACAAACCTTTAAATATCTCGAAATGATCGGACGTGGACTTATTGTTAGACCACTTTCCATATTAAGGGCATATGTGCCCCACCATATATCACACCACCTCCTTTTTCATTATATACATTTATTTCGTTTCATGTTAAAAGAATTAGAAATTAAATTTTGCATTATTTGGACTGTGTCGAGTTGCATTAACTTTTTGCACTCAGCTGGCAAGACATATTCACCAAAACTAGATATAAGTTTAATCTCCGATTCTCACACTCATAGATAAAACTTATGAAATATAATCGATGAGAATTGACAAAAATCTAAATGTGAAGGTCAATATAAATGTGAAGATTTATGTAAAACATAAATAACGACATATTTTCGATACAATTATATGCCAATGAAGAAAATCGACATATGACATCCGACATATGGCTCGCGTGCGGCTTCTTATATGAAAAAAATGACCGAACATAATAAACGGCATTATTATCGCGAAAAACGTAACAGTTGGGTCACGTCTATATATTTCTTAACAATATGCAATAATTTTGCAATTTTTGTAATTCTGGGATCATTAATGTAATGATAGTGAAGAGATTTTTTATATATTATATCATTTTTTAGTAGAAAATAATATGAATGTGGTTCCATATTGATCATATTTGAATATGAATATTTTCAGATACTACTATTATATATTAGATCGTATAGAACTTGTTATTAATGAATAAGATTAGACTTTATCGATATATTTTGCAATAAAATGCAGTGATTATGAAGAGATATTATATGCATTATATTTTTTTTCATGAAAAAATATTAAAAAATTATCCCCTATCGTTCAAATTTGAATCTAAAATTTTTTGATATATTATATTAGATTATGTAAAACTTATTACAAAATGAATAACGATAAGATCTCACGCATATATTTTGCAATAAAATTCAACAGTTTAACAACCTCTACAATTATTGAGACAATAACAAAAATTGTAGTTAAGAGATTTGAAAAAGTGAAGTATGTAATAACGTATATAATGAATGACACAATGAATAAATGAATGAATGTAATGAATATATGGAACGACAGTGAAGAGATTTCATATATTACACAAATTTTCAATGAAAATCACCTCTTATTGATCTTATTTGAATCTTAAAATTTTAAAACACTAATCTAGCATATGTATATAGGACTCATTGTGAAATAAGTAATATAATGGCCTCGCCCACATATTTTGCAATAACATGCAATAATTTCGTACTCCAACATCGGCATATTGGCAATAGGATGAGGCTGTACACGTATACGGTCAGTAAAATCAAACTGCCCGCTTTATTAGCGGGTCAATAATAAAAAAGAAGTCGCTCGTTACTGGCGACACGAGTATATAAACTGGACGGTTGTAAAGCGAGAGGGTTGTTTGAAGATTCAGCGGCAGGGGTTGTCAATCTTTTTTTTTTTATGAAATGGATCTCGTTTTTTTGAAATTTTGTTGTGGTCGTTATTTGAATATTGATACTGACCATTTATATAAAATTATTTGTATTTATATAATATATAGAAGTTAGTATCTATCGTGAATATTTTTGACAGCACAGATGTGCAAAAACTTTTTGAATTATGGAAAATTTGTCATAATATTTTGATGAAGCATGCTTTATTAGGACTTTGCTAAATACTCGTATGTTACAGGTAAAGCGTTCAACTTTGCAAATTAATAAGTTTCCTAATTAATATTATATACATACACGTGCTTCAATTTTTAACTAAACCTCACAATACTAGTTCCCTCATTAATTTAACTAGCTAAAATTATATTAGATTACTGACCACTTAATAAAATATTATTGACCAGAAAAATATCAAAATCACCAAATATTTTGATCCCAAATTGGGTTTATGTCGTTTTGAGATATTTTAAATTTTTTCTTTCGTTTATTATATTGTTTTGTACTTATTATATATGTAAAAAGTCCACTAACATATCCATATATTATATATGGTTCCAATACCTTTTTCTCAAACAAAAATAGAATACACAGGCAAACACTGACAATAGAATATAATCCGTTAAAATTTTCGATATAGTATGATCAAAATAAATTATAAACCATTAATTAAACCATCATTTAGTCCCCTAATCGACCTAAAATATACCATATGTGCTACTGTCGGTATGTGCCAATGTCGTATGTGCTAGTATCGTTTGGACAAACGTCACCATTACATATACATATAGGTATCCATATGGAAAAAAATTAATACCACTTAACACATCCATCTCCCACATATCCATTGCTCAATATCGAAAAAAAAAATACTGACCAAAAATGAACAATCCCTGTCACATGGTGGATGAAAAGATGGTTTGGGGCCGAAACGGACGTCGCAAAATTATGGCGCGATCCATAAAAACTTCATTTACGGCCAACGGGGGTGGGCGGGGCGGGGGTCGCGGGTTTCCTATGGCGTCTATGCGGTTAGCATTAACTCTGATTGGAATTTTTATACCGCGGAATTTAACGACTTTAACGGCGTTAACGTCCGCGTTAAACGCGGCCAATCATATTGTGAAAGTAAAAAATATGGCGGCGCCGTATGACTTTTTATGGTGGGGTCGCGAATTTAGCGATATTTTTTGTCGGATTTCAACTTATTTTTACTATTTTTACTTATTTTGTTTGATGAGTTCGAATTTTGATAGATTTTGGTTGAAAGTCGTATTTTTTGATGGAAGATTTTTTTTTCTTATATTATATATTATTGATAGGATTACTAATATTCTTCAACTTAAGATGGAGATTCGCTCCTGAATTTCGGTCGTAAGTTGAATAAGTACAAAAAATTTATTTTATTTATATCAAAATTTTCATGTTTAATACATACAATAATTCGAATGAGTCCATATTAATTAAAAAATATATTCATTTAAATTTTTTTTTTGTAAGCGCAAACCGTCGTAAGTCAAGGACTACTTAAATTTTATGAAATAATAAAAATCATAAAAAAAAATTAATAATCATATTTTGTAGTGTTTTCAGAAAGCTTTTATTAAAAAACATCGATAAGATGAAATGGGCACTCTTAAGAGATTAGAGAGTGATTTATAAATTGAAAAAGAACATTACTTAGATCATTCTTATAATATACATAGTTTTCAATCAATATATAATATTTCGATGCGTTAAAATAAACATCAAAATATTATTCTATTTGATATCAATAAATATTCATTATAATTCGCAACCTATTAGTTATCCACTACAGGACAAGGTCTTATCAAACAAATGCGATACAATAAATATAATTTTATTTTAATACTATTTTGATTTTTACTTGATATATAAATAAAAACAATTCCATAATTTATTCACTTGAAGGATACTAAAATAAATATATTTTATGCAATCGATAATATTAATAAGTTTGTCCTTATTGTTCCAGGTAAATGAAATTTCTTCTATTCGCCCGATGTAAGCCGCATAAGAAAAAAAAAGAATTCTCATACAAAAACGTAACGTACCTTATATATGTTTTTCTCATTGCGAAATACATTTTTGCTTATACTTGTAGTATGCTGCTTAAGTTTCCCTTATAATCCTCTTTTTTACTGTACCTCTGTCCCTTATCTCTCTTCACATATTATAAAAAGGCAAGACTAGTGACTATTTTTTCTCGGAATTCCTTATCTTAATACTTTCCCTTTTACTTATTCTATTAGGCGCTTCTTCGGAAATCGAATGGGCTTATGTATATAGAATATAAACGATAATTTGACTGAAACATTTTATTAACTCCGCCTACATTATACCGTATCGATTCCAATGTTAATTTATATAGGGTGGTCCATCGGAAATGTGGGATTTATTTTTAAAAAGAAACACATTGAATGATTATTTAATTGAGCAATTTTTATTGATTTATAAAGTAGACATGTCGAGATTAGTTTTGATATATGTTATTGCCTAAATTACTGCTGAGGATGCGTTGATATACCATAACACTTTTGACCGAATTTTTGAAGATTTTTCATAGTCATTTGGCTTAATTTTTGTAATAACGGGTTAGATTTCTGTTTTTAGTTTAGGAATTGTTTATGGTTTGTTGGAATATAATTTGAAATTTACAAAATAAAAAAAACATCTTACGACGTTAAGTCGCAAGATTTAGGTGACCAATTAACATTAGTATTTCTTAAATTTTCACTTCCATGAAACGGTTGTCTTAAAAAAATCGATGGTTTCTTTTGTTGTATGGCATGTGGCATTATTCTTTTTCAACCATATTTTTTCAAGGTCCATATTGTCCAATTGATCCTACAAAAAAGTATCATGATATCATGTCACAATATCGAACCCAATTTAATCTCAAAAAAGGTCCAATTAAATCTGTGTTTTAATAATAACAATCTATTCTTTTAATAATCTTAATAATAACAAATGACAAATATGAAACATATGGATAAACAAATTAAATATAAAAAAAATGGATAATTTAAATCAGACATATACAATGGGACCACCCAATAATCATATCACTCTATTTATTCGATATTGGTTCCTCCGCTTTTGAGATTCGGAAATCGAACAATATTAACACTCGACGAAACTCGCAAGACTAAATTATATATATTTTTCACAAATCGGCGCTCAATCGAATCCGCAATAAGACCCGATTTCGAATGTCGAGTTGGCGAATTCGCATCGTCGATATTCAAACAAGTGGTTGTTCCGCAAAGTCTCACCCGCTAATAATAGAACGTTTAAAGTTTAAATCGGCCGACCGATTTCCCGGCAGGGCCGAGTCGATTTCCGGATTCTTCAGCTGAAAATTTTCAGTGGTGTATATAATGTGGTGTGTGTGTTTTTCGTGGAAATGTGTGTGTGTGTGCGTCTTTTCGGGCGGATGTCGCTTTAATGGACCGCTTGTGCGCCAGTTTATGGTGTTATAATTGAAAGTGGTGTTTTCCGGAGACGAGGAAAACCTTTCAGACGGTGGAAAACTCATCGGGAAATGTGCGAGAATGGGTTAACCCGTGTATACGCTTTTGAAAAATATTTCAGTCGTTATATAAGTAATATACGTTAATAAAAGTTTCCTCCTTGACATAGATATACATACATAGTTTCTATAAGTATTATATACAGCTTCGAAACTGCAAATTTCAAATTGAACCTTTCACAAATCAAATTTAACCATCGGAAAGTATTAAGGCTATTGTTATTGTAATCAAAAGCTAAAAATATCTTCTGATATAAGATATACGTTAATATAAGTTTCATTCTAGAGATAGATATACATTAGTTTCTATTAGTATTATACACAGCCTTTACACTCAAAATTCAACCTTTAAACTTTAAATCAAACCTTTCAAAAATCAAATTCAACCATTAGAAAGCATTAATATTATAGATAATAATCAAAAGCTAAAAATATCTACAAATATAAGATATAAGTTAATTAAAGTGTTTCCTTCTAGAGATAGATATATACTATATTAATTTCTATGAGTATTATATACAACTTTTAAACTTCAAATTAAACTTTTTACAAATCAAATTCGACCATCGGAAAGTATTAAGACTATTGTCATAGTAATCAAAATCTAAAAATATCTACTGATATAAGATATACGTTAATATAAGTTTCCTTCTAGAAATAGAGATACATTTGTTTCTATAAGTATTATATACAGATTTTTCACTCCAAAAATAAAATTCAACCATTAGAAATTATCAGTACTATAGACAATAATCAAAAGGTAAAAATATCCATAGATACAAGATGTAAGTGAATAGAAGTTTTCTTCTAGTGATAGATATATTATAAATTAGTTTCTATAAGTAATACAGCCTTTACACTCCAAATTCAACCTTTCACAAATCAAATTCAATCATCAGAAAATATTATATTAAGACTATTGTCATAGAAATTAAAAGCTAAAAAATATCTACAGAAAAAAACTAGAAATATCTACAGATAAAGTTAAAAACATCTACAGATATAAGATACATGTTATAATAAAAAAAATAATTATAACAATACTAATTTTCGGACCCACAATTGGTTTCGATAATCGCTCGAGGCTCGAATGGGCCACTTTTGGCAAATTCATCAAAGTTTGGCTATCCGTGTTTGTCCTGAGTGCACTTTGAAGTTAGTGTCGCACTTGAGTGGTTGTTAATTTGACGTTTGATATGCACATTCAGTTTCAATTGTTTGATCTTGTACCTAATATATATTTCGTATTTCCGTTTAAGTTAGTCGAATTGGAATGTTAGGAATGTTATGCAGTTAACTGATAAAGAAAAAAATATTTTGGATCACTGAAATATTAGGAATCAAATGTGATCTGTTGTTCATATTTAATTGATTGGAATCGAGTTTTTTTATTGTTTTAACAAATTTTTTTTATCTTTATGTAACAAATATAAACAGTAACGAGATCTAAAACAATTGAATGAATATTTTTTCCAAGACTACAAAACTAAAAAAAAAATAAAAAAAAATTACATACATATATTAAAAACATATGTGGTTTGATTATGTATTAATTTCATTTATATTGAATGAAAAGTTCTTAAGTAAAAAAATAAACAATTAAGAAACTTAACTGTAGAGTTTCATAACAAATTCTTTAGAATTATATTCTTTAGAATATATTGAGAAAATTATAGCACTCCTGTATAACAAAATTTTATATAAAATCTCCAATTTACTATTAGAGATTATTAGATAGTATTTTAAATTATTCGATGGATAAATTTAAGTTTTTTTTAGAGTTTAGTGAAAAATTATTTAATTATTGTTATGTGTTGGACAAAATTATTTAATCAGATAATGAGAGCGTTCTAATTGATGATCAGGTGATTGAGTTGAATATTATTCTAATTTAAAAATACTTTTTTATATTATTAAAATAATTTAAATACACGTAGGTATTTTAAATTCAAATATTTTATTTTTATATTAAAAAAAAAAATTATTCTTCCATAAAATCACTAATTACATTCGCCATTGTTTCACCAACAATTTCTTAACACTCCACACACATTCCCAACAAATACTACATTATCCACGACATATTTGTCGAACACAGCATTAGCGCGCCAAAATCGCTCATTTATAATACGAGTGCGTGAAAGGGTTAACAATAATGACAACTTTCTTGCAATTTTGAACCCTTTCAACGCAAACGACACTATAATGACGAGTCGTTAAGCGGATTTTCTCAGTGTTTGTCCCGCTAACTGTATGCGTTAATTATTTCTTATGCGTGCGTCGTTAATGTTGATTATGCTAGTTGCGAATTTTCGAGGTTTTTGTCCGAACGTCGCGTAATGGGTGGCCCCGATTTAAGTGCGGATCGGAAAAGCGAGGGTGCAGTGGATTTGATAATCTAATTATGTGATTGGTGGAACGAGGGAACTCTGCTGGGGATAGGGGAAGAATAAATTTTTATTGGATTATGTTGTATTAGAAATGAGGGGGGTGTTATTTGATTTTTAGTCTTGGAAATTGGTCGGAAATGTTATATTTTCGATGAGTAAATTTAAGTTAGTTTTAGGGTTGATAAGTGGTTATGTTAATGTTGTTTGTATAATACGTCGATGTTATTGAATCGACCAATGAGAGTGTTCTGATCGCTGGTCACGTGATTGAGATGTGTGTTCATTCTAGTTTCTATTTAAAAATTTTATAACAACTTTTACACTTCGAATTCAACCATGAGGAATTAATTTATTGTGCTTAATAGAATATAATCTGTTCTTCAGTTTAACTTTCATAAACTCGATTGGTCATTCTAAAAAATTTTTACTTACATGATTAATTACATTTTTTGATAAATCGATCTCAAAAAAGGTACTATAGATGTGTACCTAATGTTTGTTTAATATTTTTCAAAAAATTATAAAATAAAATTGAAAAATGAAAGAAAATAAATTTTCTATATATTTGTATTTAGTTTGTAAAAGGTTTCATTTGGTTTGGTAAGGTTGAATTTAAAGTGTAAAAGCTGCATAGGAAGAACAAATGAAAAATTTTATAATTATTGTTATGTAAATGTCGATATTATCGAATCGACCAATAGAAGTGTTCTAAATGGTGGTCATGTGATTGAGTTATATTTAATTCTAATTTCGTTGATTTCTTTACTATCGACATAAAATCTACTCTCTCTTTCAAATTTTTTTACCATCACTGAAATATGATACAAAATATAATATTATATACGATAATTTATTATATTTTGATCAATAAAAGCTTATGTTTTCTTTTCGGATACCATATTATGAAAACATACATTAATATATAATAATTTTGAACGAATTTCTTTTCCGACAATATGAAAAGACTCTTTTATCTTTTGCCGAGAAGAAATGTGGAAATTTCCTCGACTATCTCTTTTAAAACGGAACATTTCCCTCGAAATGTCTACAAGAGAATTTTCCAATGAAATCATTATTTTTTTTCATTCATCCCCATCCCAATAAATTTAAACGCTCACCCACCAAAAAAAAAAAAAATACACCAAACAAAAATCAATCCTAAAAAAAAACAACTCAAATGTCTACAAGAAAATTTTTCAATAAAATCATTATTTTTTTTATTCATTCCTATTCTAACTAAATTGAACGCTCACCTACCAAAAATATACAAAAAAAAAACAACAACTCATTATCGAACACAAAAAACTCGCACCTTTAAAAAAACAAACTCCCCACATCTAATTGAGCACCCGCTTTTATAATATGTGCGATTTTTCCGCGAAAATTCGCGAAAAGCCTCTCGCATGTACATTCCGCTTATTACACGAGCGATAATCCGCCTCGAGGAAGGAAAACGGGAAAATCTTGACTGCGGAAAAACATCTCTCGCCATTCAAAAACATTTCCGCGGAAAAGCGGTCCCAATTATGATCAGGGGATTACGTACACAAAAACATCGCACACACGCGCGTGTATGGATTCGTAATGTGTGTGTTTGTTTCTAAATAATATCGTGTTCGTTTTTGTTCTAGGGGTTGTTTCGGAAAGCCCGACGCCGGCTCTGGTTTTTATTTTCGTAATGTGATGTTTTTTGTATTATGTAATCATTTTGTTGATTCGTTGTTGTTTTTTTGTTTTATGTATGTAATGGAAATGAAATTGTTATGTGATATGTTTAAAAATATGTACATATGTTTTAAAAAATAATTGAAATTAGTGATGGGTTGATTTAGATTTTTATACTGTTCAATTTTGACTCAACGAGTCGGGGTTTTGTTTAGTAAATAGTATAGTACTAATTATTTCGACTTATATTCTGATTTCGGTTTACTCCTCGATTTTGATTCCAACATTGATTTTGGGTAATTTCAATTTTAATCGATTTCGACTAAAAAAATACTACAAATAAATGACTATTCCCATATACATATGTATTACACTCCAAATTCATCCTTTTGCAATTCAAATATAACTTTTCAATTCAACAAATGAATTTAATATGAAAAAGGCTGAATTTGATTTGTAAATGGTTGAATTTCGGAATAATATATTATCAAAAACTTTTTTTAAACTCAGGCTAAGGATAAGGTTTCATAATGAGCGAGAGCATACAAAAAGTTGATCATAAATATGCTCACACGTTTTCATATGTTCACATTCATGCTTACACTCATCATGGAGTTATCTTTACCTTCACACATTTTCACTTATCCTCCATACAATATATACTAGGTTCTCTTTTTATGCGAATTCAGAGTTATGCGGTTTTTTTAAATACAATATTTTTTTTTTATATTTTTTTTTTGACTATATGAACGTAAAAATTTATGTACAATGTAATAACTTAACTAAGAGTACATTGTTAATAGAAATACATTTTTTTTTATTGTGATTTTAGGTATATTTTATATAGCAGTTTCACTTTTTCTATGTAAAATCATATCTTTTTTATGCGATTTTTTTTATGCGGAACGGAACGCATCTACCGCATAAAAAGAGAACCTAGTGTACTTATATTCATCATGACGTTTTACCCTGATGTTATAGAACTGAGCATAAATATGCTCATACGTTTTTATATATTCACATCCATGTAAACGCTCATCATGGAACCTTTCTCATATCCCCATACATTTTTTTCTCTCATATACTTATATTCATCATGGAGCCTTATTCTAATATAGAACTGAGCATAAATATGCTCATACGTTTTTATATGTTTACGCTCATTATGGAGTCTTATCCTTACGTCCATACATTTTATTTCTCACATATACTTATATTCATAATTGAACTTTACCCTAATATTATATCATAAAACTGAGCATGTATATGCTCACACAATTTTACATATTCACATTCATAACTTACACTCATCATGAAATCAGATTACACAAACCACGCACTCTACACTCACCAATATACTCACAAAAAAAACACAATTTCTTATAAATCATTACTAATTAAGACAGATTTTTCCATAATTTCCCTGCAAAATTTTTCACCAAAATCCCGCTCAATACAAAATCGCTTTACGACCATTCTCTCTATACACACGAGCTCAGTTGAGCGTTCTATATCAAAATAATCGCGGTCGTAATGGCAACAGTTACAGGGGCGGAATCAAGTTTAAACTCTAGGCGGGCCCAAACAAGCGGGGTCAGATTAAAGTTTTACCACGTGATAATCTCGAAAGGGTAAAGCGGGGTCACGGGACACGCCGATCGGCAAACAGAAACACTCCGAGCACAAAAGGGATTTACTGCCAAGATCCGATTTTGCGACGACTTCCATTCGTTCTTGTGTGCTTTTGGTGTTTGTGCGTACGTTCTGTTGGATGTTCTTGTTTTTTTAGCCGTTCGGTTTTCTTTGTGAGATTATTGTTGATCTAAAGTTTTTTTTTGAAGGATAGTGAAATTTTATTTGATTTTTTTCTTTCTTATTTTTTTTTTTGTTGTCGAATCTTCTAATATCAATAGAAGATTTATAATCTAATATTATTAGGAGGTTTATAGGATTTGAATGAAGTATGATATGAATTGAATGAAGTATTATATGATTTGATGTATGATATGATATGATATTGTATTATATGAAGTATGATATGATTTGAATGAAGTATTATTTAGAATGGCCAATAATATTTCTATTCTATTTATTATTGGCCTGTATTTAATTGATCAGTAAAAAAAATACTATTTTGATCAGTAAAAACAAAGTATATGGTTGTTATTCGGTTCTGTGCACGTAGAAACCTTTTGAACTTGTTGGATCAAGTCTCAATGTAGTCACACGTAGTAGTAAGCTAACCTAACCTAACCTAAATTTAATCTAACCTAACCTATCCTAACCTAACTGATCATTTAACGATTTTTTATTGATCATTTTAGTTATTATTAACCATCCAAATAATTAGTTGCCTTTATTATTCATTTAATTTCAGTAACAATATTAATGAAGAAAAGTTTCAAAATGATTATATAAATCAACATTTGTTGAAGTTCTTGATGTTTAAAAAATCACACGATTATATCCATTTATTTGTTAATCGCACTATTTTCTGCTTAAATCTAAAAATTAATGAAAGTAAAAAGAAAACAATTTTCGATACATTTTGAAGTTCAAATATATTTTTTTTATATATAATAATTTTTTTGTACATGTGACCCTGAAGGCGATCACTTTTCAGTGATTATCCAAGGAAATTTTAACTGAAGTGATTTTCCGTTGCATTCTTCAGTGATATAATATAATAATAAATAAAAAACTTAAAATCTGCGAGCATTACGTCCAAAAATTATCACATAACTTAAATAACAGATACTCATATCGTACACATAATAAAATAAAACAATTATATACCTATCCACATTAACATAATTCATAAATATAAACAATTTTATCATCTCAAATACAATCTATAATTACATCACAACTTCATACAATGAACATTTTTTTTGATTCACTCATATCCAATTAATAATAAAATTATCTACTTCACATAAAATTGAAGCACTCATCGCTCGAACGATTTCGTTACATAACTCAAATGCGAAAATGTACGAATCGTGCGAAATCGTACTTTTCGTACTCTCGGAGCGAAAATAATAGGATAAATTAATAAAAACGCACCTCCGTATATCAATGTCACCCCTCGTCGCATCAAGAAAAATCTGTTGGCAATAATACAAAAGTGAGCGAATCCTCCCTTAACGAATTCGGTCTCGTCTTAATTTCGGCTGAAAATTTAATTCGGCGCCAAATTGCTACCCCTCCCACGCCCACCTGCGCCCTTTCCCTCACTCCGGCCCTGGAGCACAGGTGACACCGTTCCACCCACCCACATCTTGATCCTCGGCTCTCTGGGGCAGAGGTATTAAATGCCCGGGATGCGTGCTGGATTTGGTACCCGGAAAATTGAATTGGATGTCGTTTTTTGTTCGATTTGAATTATTTATGTATTATTGATTGAGAAAATATTTTTTGAATATAATTTTTTTTTTTTAAATGTTCTGGTCATTGAAATTGATATTTTAAATATTTTATTTAGATGTGATCGTTTAAGTGGTAAAAATTTAAATATTAAAAATTATGTGTCATAGAATAATATCAAATTAACAATATATGATTTTTTTGTAT
This sequence comes from Hydropsyche tenuis, assembly GCA_009617725.1. Taxonomy (NCBI): domain Eukaryota; kingdom Metazoa; phylum Arthropoda; class Insecta; order Trichoptera; family Hydropsychidae; genus Hydropsyche; species Hydropsyche tenuis. The sequence goes on from VTON01000095.1 coordinate 1,078,740, forward strand.
ATTCGGAAAATTATTAAATCATAATCAAACGATTTTTGATCGTGATCTCGCTCCAAGTGATACAATTGTGTTCGAATTATTCTGATCATCTAAATCTGTTTCTGCTCTATATTTTGATCATCTAATCTGCATTTTGGGAATGATGAAAATATGAGCTGATGATTCTGATCATCTGCACCTGATTCTGCTCTAAATTCTGATCGTCTAATCTGTATTTGCATGATCTGAATTCTGCAATTATGATTTTATAAGAAGTGATATAATTGTGATCTAATGATTCTGACCAGTTGATCAGAACCATATCAGAATCATATCAGTATCATATCGTATCATATCGTATTATACCGTATCATATTATATCATCTTCATCTTCATCTTCATATCATATCATATCATATCATATCATATAATATCATATCATATCAGAATCAGAAACAGATGTAGATACGTCTGTTTCTGCTCTACATTCTGATCATCGAATCTACTAATTCAGTATAAATAATGCAAATATGATCTAACGATTCTGATCATTTGATCTATATTTTGCAATCATGATCTTATGATTGTATTCTAAAATAAACAAAATAATTAAAAATCATCATATTAAAAAAAAAATTAAAATCCTCATAATTTCCAATGGCCTGTATTTAATTGATCAGTAAAAAAATACTATTTTGATCAGTAAAAACAAAGTATATGGTTGTTATTCGGTTCTGTGCACGTGGAAACCTGTTTGAACTTGGATCAAGTCTCAATGTAGTCACGCGTAGTAAGCTAACCTAACCTAACCTAAACCTAACCTAACTGATCATTTAATATTTTTTTACTGATCATTTTAGTTATTATTAACCAGCCACATAATTAGTTGCCATTTCCAATCCCAATCAATACCCCTACACAAGCACCATATCTAAAAACATTTTTCCCCAATTCCCAACACACTCCTACCGAAATTCACCATCCCTGGATATCGGAAGGAGGCCACACAGGATGGAGAGGGTGTGCGGGGCGGGGGGGGGGGACGGTGCGCAGCGAACTTATCTGCCTTGTAATAAATTAGTTTATAAAAGGGAACTAATTCGGGGAAGGTGGGAGCAGCGCCTTTTGTCGCAGTGGAAGCCCGGGCTTCATTAAAAGCTCGCCGTGGGGAGAAAAATATGCGGTAAAAACGACGGAGTTCGCGTTTAATATTTAAAGCAATTCTCGCCGACCGGCAGCGCCGTCTAGCGGGGCGAGATGCGAATCCGCGATAATTCGGCCGTTTCACTTTTTTTTTTTTTTTTTTTTCACTGCCATTTTTGCGGATTTTGTTTCGGATTGTTCGTTCATGGTTCGGATGGTGGAGTACTTTTTGTGTTGTTTGGGTGGTTGATTTTTTTTTTTTTTTTTTTAAAGAAGTGAAGTGATGTCTGTGAAGTGAATATTTTTTTTAAATGTATGCATTAATGATTTAAAATAAAATAGATTTTTATAGAATGGTCAGTAGATAATTGTATTTGAGGTATTTTTAGTACATAAGTTTATAATTATAATTTAAGTTTTTTATACTTGGTTAATAAGTTCGATAACAATTCGGTTCCATAACAATTGGTCTCTTCCCAATTTTTTTTTATATAAACGTAAAAACATTTATTTTTTGCATTTTCATATAACAAAAATATGAACGGTTTAAAACTTTTTTCAAAAATTCGGCGGGTATAGAACGTATTAAATTTACTAAATATGTACTCTTTTTGTTACTAAAAAATGTTTGAAATTTCTATTTAATTTTATACAAAATGATAATAAAAAATATTGTGATTTTTTATCAATTCAATATTGAAGTTAAATAAAAGTATTGTAATCATTTAAATATTTGATTTCCTTAATTTTTTTTATGAAAATTATAATTTCATTAAAAAAAATATTTGATTGATACAATTTTTTTATGATATCTGATAATACGAAAATCAAAACAAATAAAATAAATTTTACAAATTTTCTAATTAAAAACAATCAATTTTGCATTTATACAAAAAACAATCCATTCAGTCCAAAAAGCAATCTTAACCAAAGTCCATAAAAAAAATAAGTATATGCATCTTCATTTTGGAACGATCCACGTAAATTCGGTTCTAATTTATTTTCGGGCACACACACATCCGCCTATCTGATTTATTAGTCCTTATAATAGGGCTAAGAACTGCGGCGTCCACTATATATTTTCAGCTGAAAAACAGTGCGTCCAATCTTCGGGCAGAAAGTAGCTTGTCCGACAGTTTCTGTTACGGGAATTGCTATCGGGGCCAATTTGTCGACCGTTTTCCTACGTCTACCCGTTTCTTTTTTCCTTCTATTTTTCGTCTTGTTTCCTTATCTGGTTCGGCCCTGCGCTCGCAAAATTCCGCCTAACACGAAGTTATCTGAGCGGGTCGCGCACGCGCCGCAATGGGTTAACTGTTGCCTTATATTGAACACTGATACCGGGTTACCTGAAAAGAAAAATATTGATGCTATCTAAAATCGAAAGATAAATAAATTCAAAAAATTATATTTCTATTAAATCAGTGTTTTTCAGCTTTATGTCTGCTGTACTTAGGTTACTGCTATACTTAGGTTAGGTTAGGTTGGGTTAGAATAATTACTTAACACCTAAAGGACCCATGGGTTAGGTTTGTTTAGGTTAGATTAGATTAGGTTTGGTTGGGTTAGAAAAACAAAATTCAGTTCAGCCAAACACAAAGTGGCAACAATGTTTTCTTATTTCAAATATCTCCATACTACCTCCTTCGTATCAAAATTTTAAAGTTAACTGACAATTTATAAAAAAAAATACTTACAATTAGTCATTTTACCCAAATAATTCAAAATAATAAGTATAGCTAAATTAGCCACCTCACACTTAATCAGGTAATAAAATTGCTCAATTTTTTTGTCTGAAACATTTTTTTTAATACAAGTATCGCTATTTTTTTTTTGGAAATTTAGGGTGTAATATCAAATAAATATTTTTACAAATGCATTTATTAATAAAAAAATAAAAAAAATGAATGGATCAAGCATGCCTCCCCAAAAACATTAAAATTGTTTCTCAGTATGTTTAGGAAACAATAGTTTGTATGGATGCGAATCCTTAATGATTCCAATTAGATATATCATTATTTTTGTTTTTTTTCTTCATATTATTCAACTAATATAAGTATTTTGATTTATTCGAAATATATTATATTTTAGTACTATGTGCGTAACAAATAGAACTTATAGCTTTAAAAAAAATAAAATGGAAGATTTAATAAAAAAAAAAAAATTAGGTTTCTCAATTGAAAACATGTTTTTTTTGTATAGCAACAAAAATAATGAGCCCACATGAAACGTATCACTAATGAGCCAATATACATATATAAAATAAATATAAATTTTTGAACACTCCGTAGTGTATCTACGCGGTAATATACGAAGTGGGAAAATCTGGTGAAAGAATTGCTTAAGAAAGGCACAAAGTTTGAATCGTATCGACGATCTATGTAAGTGAATTGCGAAAGTCTTGTTTGCCGCTCGATTCGCACAACACACATTTTCCAATTCCGAAACGATCAATTAAAAAAAAACAAATAATTAAAGCAAATCCCCGAATCCACCCATTTTAAATCGACACTATTACGCGGCTAATTAGCCGTCTCGCGATAGTGTAATCTCGTAATTAATTCGCATCTACGGCCAAATGAAATTTTTGAACGTTTTATATAAATCACGAAGATTTAAGCCGGCGCTCCGGCGGCGGCCATGATTAATTGGCCATAATTAACAATTCAAATGCAGTGTGTAGTAGGTCTTGTGTTTGTTTGTACACGTCCGTAGTGTGGATCTCTGTGCGGAGCACAAGAACCGAAATATTTATTGTTGTGCGGCCGCAAACTCGGATTTTCATATATTATTATTATGTAAATGCGGCACGACGCAAAGCGACATATTGAGTTTAATTGCTTAAAATTTTAGGTCGCTTGTGTATTGAACCACCCCCCGCGCGCGAATATATGAGATAAATCCAAAATTTTTTCCATATGGATTTTCTTTATATGATTTAATTTCAATAAAAAAAATTTAGGTCGCTTGTGTATTGAACCACCCCTCACTCGCGAATATATGAGTTAAATCTGAGATTTTTTTCATATGGATTTTATATGATTTAATTTCAATAAAAAAATTAAGTCACTTGTGTATTGAACCACCCCCCTTGCGCGAGTATACGACTTAAATCCAAAGTTTTTTCATATAAATTTTCTCTATATGATTTAATTTCGATTGATGAAACGAATTTCATTTATTTTTCATTACATTTCATAATAATTTTTAATATTCTTCTAAGAAGGTGCTTCAATATATAAAAAAAAATCTAATAAATTTTTTTTTAATAGAAAATCGCGCTTTAATTTCGAAAGACACGTTCGTTAGTTGAAAATGAATGGGATGAAAAAAGGAGAAAAAATATACGTCACGCTTTATCCAATTATCCGTCTCGAATTCACGGTTCTTTTAACCTTTAGGACCTTTTCTGTTCGCGCACAGACTTTGTTTTAGCACTCTGTCAACACTGGCTATTTACTATGTTAACACGCCTCGATTTTATTTCATGGTCCGTTTTATTCGCGTTATGTATTGTTTGAAGGGTGCAGGATCAAAATTAGCAATTATCATGGATCGAATAAGTGATGCGCTTAAATTTTTTATTTAATATAAGAATAGGGTGCAGTTGATTAATTTTATATTTGGACAGAATAATATGTTAATGATAAACGAAATGATTAGATTAGAATAAAAATAATTAAGTACATTAGAATAGTTACAATAATTAAAATAAGATTATTTTAAAGTATGATTTTTTTATTTTCATATGAAATATAAGGCTTTTTATACTTTCTAAAGTTTTAAGTATTTAATTTATATTTTAAGAAGAAATTTAATTTGAAATGGATAAATATCAGACATATTTTTATTGAACATCAAATCCATTAAATATCTTAGAAACTTGTTACTCAAATTTAATGAAAATTAATGCATTCGTCAAGATAAATATTCAAATAATTATTAAATTCTTATTACTATAAAATTTTAGTTGAAATGACGATTCTTTAGTATTTTTTAATACATCATTATAAGTTAAGCAATAATATATATGATCAGTAAATAATTTTTATAACAAAAAAGCGTATCAAATGTTATTTTTTATTAAGTTTCACCAAAGAAAATTCCGACACTAAAATTAATTATGCAATCTCAAAATTTTATAATAAAATTCTAGAGAAACAGTCTATGATAAAAATTTTATATTCGATATAGGAATAATTAATATAAGATAACGACACCAGTGATTAACCATGTATCCGGGGTTGACCATTTCTCATTAAAACGTAAAAAAATATGTTTTTAAAGACGATAATCTTTCGGAAAAGTTGCGATAGATAAGATGTAACAAACAACTAATCTATCGCACCCTTTCCAAAAAATTATCGCCTTAAAAAACCCAAATTTCACATTTTTCTAAAAAATAGTCTATCAATACACGATCAACCACTGGTCCATCGCCTTAATCATCGAATCTTTTAACAAAGATTTGAAATTTTGATCCCAAATCGTCTTTTTGAATCAAATTTTTTTTATTTTTCAATGCACACAATACAAATCCATACAACATAAACAATATATATTCAGCCACGTTTTTAGCTACATTTAATTGCGCAGCCCCTCGGCACTTTCGCGCACCCATCATTAAGATCGGAGAGCGAGAAAGGGTCAGAGGGTAGGTCCGCATTATGATTGCCGGCCCAGAAGTCGGCCCAGAGTTTTGGGCCCCATTGTCCGTGTGTACTTTGCCCAGTTTAGTTGGCCCAACTCGGGCAGTTTGCGGTTTTGTTTCATGGACGTTTGAGCGCCTCGAAAACTCCACCCCTGTGCGCGCGGTATAAAGTCCGACGTCGTTTTCTCGAAAAATTTTCGACGCGACACTCGAAAAGTTGGCCGGAAAAATTCGGGTTTGATTAATCTGGAGAGTTTCCGAGCAGCGGTTTTTTTGGAGTTTTTTTTTGTCGTCGTTAACCGTTTCTTTTGTTGTGTGTTGTGCGGAATCTGCCGGGTTTGACAAGTGCGTAATTATGGTTAATTGTTGCATTGTTTCGATTATGTAAACTGGATCATGGATATATTGCCGTTATCTGAAATATAACCGTTTGATTTTTTTTAGATCACATTATAAACGTTTTTGGTTTGTAAGATGGAAGCAAAGCGCAATTAGAATGTACTCTATAATGTATTGTTAAAATCTAATGGATTCACACATACGAAATTTCGATTAGAATGTACTATATAAATTCTGATCGTTTCAAATACAAAATTTCGAACAGATTTGATTGAATAAATTCTAATCGTTTCGATTAGAATGTTATAATATAAAGAAACATTCCAATCGCACAAACAATTCATAATCAAGGCAATGATCGATTACGATGTGATCACGCTCGCATCGCACTATCGATACTCGAACGCGATCAGACTGTGACCACCCCTCACGATCTCGCGTAGTTAATCTCGCACGCGCGTCACGAACTGCGTTTTTTTTCACAGCGACAATAAAAAAAAATAAGGAAGAAAAAAATACGAACCGAAAAGAGAAAACTTTATCGCTGCGGTATTCAACGAGGATACATTGAAGTTTATCGCCTTGTGACGTTTCGGTCGCATTCCTTGGCGGCGTTGTACGCGCGCTCCGGGCGCCATTAGCGATCGGCGCTTCTACAGACCGAAGGGCACTTCCGAGAGCCATTCCGAGCGTTTCCAGCTCCGCAATTTGCACGCTAACTGCCATCAGAGTGCGCAAAGTCTATCCGCTACTAGTACATATCTCGCGGGTGTGTTTTTTTTTGCACACAATCAAACCCGGACTTACGTTTAAGTTACCCGCAAGTCTACGCATTTTTTTCAATTATGTGCTAAATTGTATCAAATAATCAAAAATCATAATTATTCCATCGAAATTAGTTTGATTTAATCACGATCAACCTATAATAGCAATTTTTAGTTCGCAACAATTATTCACTTGTTTATTTGGCGCTTTGTAAAAGCGCGCGAATACACACGCCGTTAATTTGTCCGCATCCATTATGAATGCAAGACAGGGGTACGCCGTTATGCATCAAACCGACGACGGTCTCGTTTGATGTTTCAAAGTTTTGAGCGAAGATACGTTTCATTGCTTAAATAATTAATTCGTAACGTGAGTGGGAAGTTGCGCTGTCTACATGTACATCGGCCGATGAATTTGTAGAGGTGCTCGCGTCGAGTTTTATTTCTGCATTTTATGGCCGCTAACGAACGGAACAACCGATTGACAGCCGAAAAGTTTTTATTGCGTCGAAAATTTGAAATTCACGGAAGTAAGTCGTCGCGGGCGTGTTAAGTCCTATATATATTTTTTTAATTGCATCGTTAACGCCGCGAAGCTGTTGCACGTATAATCAAAAGAGCGGTTTTGTCTAAAACACGAGCAACGACTGCATTATGTCACTAGAACGTAATTATATTTTAAGTGCATTTTATGGCGAAATTTTATTTTATCTTTAGAAAGTTTCCCAGAAAAGGAAAAGTTTGTGTAATAATTTGCTGTAGTAAAAACATATATTATAAGTTTTTCAATTCTTTTAGTATAATTAAGAACTTTAGTTCTCACAAGTTGCAACACTACAGATTGCATTTCCATACTATGTATGAATTAATATTCATGTAGAACATGTATGTTTTTCATCAGAGATTCAGCACTGTTTAGCAACACTGGTTCCCACCGATCATCAAAGTTAAGTGAGGAGTGACGCTATTTATTAATGGATGCACGTTTCGCTTACTTGAGTTCCTCATCATAACTTATCATTTTTTTTATTCATTTACAAAGATTTATCAGAATAATTTTGTCTTACAATTAAATAAACATTACGAGCAACACTTATTGTTAGATAATAATACAATTTTTTTTCCAATTTTAAATACATCATATGATATTTTCATTGATTTACTGTGATCAATTAGCGAAATAAAGTACCCGTCTATTATGGCTGGTTTACAGAGTAGACTTTTATGACGAGCGAGTGCCAAAAGAGCATATAACGCGCTCTAATGCAAATACGTTTACGGAAAGCATACACTCGTCGCGAGACTCCGGAAACGAGATTACTTTGGGAAGGCGACGCAAGGCGAAAGTTTACCCCGAGATTACTCCCCCGCACCTCCACCCCTGCCCCCACTTTCTCCCCTTTTCCGCGCACAAAACTAACGAATTTCACGTAAGAAGTTTTCGCAGGCGAAATCCGAAACGTCGTGTTGCTCGCCGAGAATCTGGTTAAGTACCATCCTCGAACCCCCATACTCTGTTCTGAACCCCTTCCGGGAGCAAACTCTGCTTGTTTCTATGCAAATGCAAGCAAAACACGATACGTAAAGATAATTTAGCGTCAAACTGAAGTTGTAGGCAAAGTGAGCTTTGTGGTGTAAGCGAATCGGAATAAAATGCATTTTTTTCCCAAAACAAATGTTGACATTGCGTTTTTGTGCATCCATCCGAAAAATGATCCATATTTAATCGAGCGCGATACGAAATTCCGATAGTGTAGGCTCGGTCAATTACGAGCCGGCCTCTCGGTCAATGTTTGCACAAGTGCGTCGCTTCTCGAACCTTTGAATTTTTTATCGAAAAAAAGGCGGTTACGGAGCCGAAAAAACCGCTAGATTTATATGTAAACCGCTTCTTTTTTTGGCCGCGATGAAATAAAATGAGACAAGAGGAAGGAAAAAAGGCGCATAATGGAGGTCGGCAAATTTGTTTGCGTTGGACCCAAGAAAAATAGTGGTCGGGTTAGAAAGCGTGGTAAGGGACGGAAAAGTAAGAGAGAAACCTTCTGGTATCCGTTCTACGTCGGTTAGCAATGCTAATGTTCTTTTTAGAGAGATAGAGAGATAGATAGAAAAGAGAGAGGCCGCTTATCCCGCGGGTCCCGGCTAGAAACAGAGTCAACAGTCGACCCGGGGGCCAAGGGGCCCGTCTTATGTGTTTATCTTGCAAATAGAGGGGTTATTCCGTATCTTGGGCCGTATTAAAAATTAATAACGGCGCGCGTGTGCCCTTTCGATGCGCGCGGCCCGCGTCAAATAAATTCCGTTTAAATTGACGCACGCGCAACGCACGCCTCCGCGGCTCAAATATTAATACCAAAGACGTTTTCTTCTTTGTATATGAGAGAATACTTTCGTTGAAAACCCTTTCTATTCGTGTCGTGGGGTGTTTTCTTTATTTAATTTCTATCCATACAAACGCCCCCATCTAAAAACATTTGGACGAATTTTGTATACAAATTTAACTTTTTACCTATTATATGCAAATAAAAATTAACAATTGATCAATATTTTTTTTAATTTTAACAGATGCGCATGTTCAAAAAATCATTAATAATTAAAAAAATAATTTTACAAATAAAATACGAAACATCAACGTTTCAACTTTTAACGTATTGAGAATTACCATAGTATCAAAGTTTACGATACGGTATATAATATATAATGATAAAAAAGAAAGGTTAAATCATAAATTTTCAATGGTTATAAATGTAGAAAGTATTCGTTTTAATAAAATTTGATTTTGACGCAACGCAAATGTTATCAACGTCAAAACGCTTCAGCGTATTTACATGTGAATAAATTTGTTTTCATTCCATTAAATTTGTTTCGATCATTTATTTAATTAAATTTTGACGTGGTGCGAACGTTTATATCGACATTTGGGAATGATCGATTTCTATATATTATTTATATTGAATTATTATTATATCAATACTCTCTTATTATTTTTTTCATTTATTTAACCGTTGATCGATAGTTATCGATAGCATAGAATTAAATAAAAAACAAGAATTTTTTTTATTATTTATTAGTACTTTTCTTCGTGATATTACCTGCATATAAAAATATTTATTACGAATTACAATTTTCAAATAATCATTTTGAGATAAAATAGTCTCAAATTTTTAAAAACTTTAATCTTTTTTTTGTTGCTCATTGAGTAAAATTACCCATATTAATATTTTCGAATTTGCTATCTGGCCCGCTAAGTCTCAAATTTGTACGACCTGGCTCTTTCCAAAAAAAGTTTGCTGACCCTTGATTTAACATATTTGAGACAATATAAAAGACAAAAATACAATAAATTAAAGTAAAATGAAGTGAAGAAAAGTAAAACAATGTAAAGTACATACACAAAAAAGGTGCAAATTTTAGTCATTGACAATAAAAGTAGATACTTCCAATTATATTTCTGTCAATATTTTATATATTATATTATATTACACACATTTTTTATCCTAATATTTTGACCGGTTACTAATACACGTTATTGAGGGCAAAGTTCGGTTAGAATTTTTCAGCAATTTCATTTGTTTTGCAAAAAAGTTTTGGATTAGGTTGGGTCAAATATATATAATATACATAGTAATAATAATAATAATAATAATAATAATAATAATAATAATAATATATATGATATAATATACACAGTATTAAGTATCATAATATATATCATCATCATTAGCAGCCTATAAGTTTTCCACAGCAGGACAAGGCCTTACCAGACAAATGCGGCAGTTTAGGCTATACCCTACCGCGCTAGCCCAAGTCGTATTTCTATAATATATATAATATATATAGACATATAATATAATATACATGGACTGACAAATATAAAAAAAATACTTTTACTTGTTACAACACTCCCCAAACTTCAAAGACAATCAAACTTCAACATCAAAAAAACCAAACCTACACCACTCCAACCATCATTATTTTTTCACAAACACAAAAACGCAAACCTACACCACCGCCAGAACCCATCAGAGCATAAAACCACGAATACAAAACACACAAGAACAGGGGAACGTTCGCACGGCACGACAATTAAACCCAGAAAGGCCACCGCCACGAAAATTCTCCTCAAAAGCGACAAATTTATTCGGCCGACGTAACGAAATGTAACGTTCGCAACGTTTGCATGCGCCCTTTTGTGTGTGCATGGAAATTATTTAAGTGAATCATATTCGCACAACTTTGCGCCGGGAAAGGTAGCCGGAGTTGGTGCTAATTTTTCACGGTTCCTTTGCCGTTGAGTTTTCACCTCGGAAAAGCGAGTTTTCTCGTGATTCGGTTTGTTTGGGGTCTCGGGTTGTTTGGGTGTTAATTTTTCATTTTTGTTTTGGGGGAAATCGGGTTTTTGAATCGGTATTGGGTTGAATCGGTGTTGAAATTTTGAGGGTCGTTTTTTTAGGTATTCGATTTGTTTTGGATGTTTTTTAGTTGTATAAAAAAATTGAGTTATAGTGAATCTATCTATCTATTTCTAAATTAAACTATTATATAATTTTATTAGTAAAAATATATTTTGCTCAAATTCAGTTGGTAAAAGTATTTTATCTAAATTCTAATACTTCATCAAAAAAAAAAAAAAAACAATCCAACCCTTCATTTTTTTTACACAAAGTAAAAAAACAGTTTCAATAATGATACACTGTTACTATAATACGTCTACGAAAGTGTATTCAAAACATGAAATCCTTAAAATTTCATGTTTCTCTAATAGCGCATTTTCACTTAAAAAAAGTTAAAGTAAAAAAAGGAGTAAAAATATATGTATACTCGTACAAGTATTATAGTGAACCTTTATTTCTAAATGAAAGTATAATTTCACTAGTAAACGTATTTTTCCCTCAAATCTATGTGGCAAAAGTATTTTATCTAACTTTTATTATTTTGTCAAAAAAAAAATTAACCCAACTCAAAATTTTTTTTTATGAAGAGCAAATATACTGATTCAATAATCATAGACTTTTATTATAATAAAGTAAATCTACGGAAGTATATTCAGAATATGAAATCCCAAAAATTCCAACGAAAGTATATTTTCACTAATAGTACATTTTTACTATGAAAAAATTATTAAAAAAACAATAGAAAAATGAGTAAGACAATACAACTTTATATCTCCTATACTCTTCGATACTACAACATAATATAAGTAAAAGTAGAATAATTTACCGAATACAAATTTAAAAATGTTATTAAGCACTCAATTTTTGCCAAATTTCGGCAAAAATTATTATCACGTACATCCGATCGTAATTATTGTAATTCAGAATTGTGCAAAACGAGTACCATGTAATACGAAAGAGTGGGATTATAGAGCATTAACTAATCACACTCATAATATCAGAACGAGACTATCGACCCTGAACCGAGCACCGGAAAAACGGATGACCAGAAGAAGGTTCGTGTAATAGAGGGGAGACTCGGCTGATACGATAATACTATTTTTATTTAATTTTTTGAAAAAATATTTTTGAACTTTTTGATGATTTATATTTTGTTAGGGTTTGATTATGAAAAGTTGATTCATTGAATCTTGTATCAATACTAAATAGTTTACTATACAATTTGAATTGAGTCATTTTATAATATTTTCAATATTCAATACTATAATTTATTGATATAATATTTGATTAACAAAATTATTAACTTTTATTATTTATGCTTATAAAAGTGACTAAAAATAACTGTGTTAACTTTTATTGTTATTTATTAAATACTTGAAAATAACTCTGGAAAACTGTGCTATACGAAACAGAAGCGTTTACAAACTTTTATAGAACTTTTACCACTTCATAATGTCAAATGTTAGAATTAACCAAAAAAACCAAAGATTTTCCAACTTTCAAACTTCATTATGTATTAAATTTATCATAAATAACATTTAGAACTAAACTAATAAAATTGGACGGATTTGTAAATTTTCACCATGCAAGTTTCACACTACAAATTTAATTCTTTTCAATTCATTTGTCGAATTGAAGTTTATATTCAAGTTGAAGTGACAAATTCGACTATTTACAAATCAAATTTAACCTTTTTTAATTAATCGAATAACAAGTTGAATTTTATCAGTAAATGGTTAAATTTGATTTCTAAAAGGTTGAATTTGTAATATAAGTTTGTAAAAGAAGCTTAAACTTACCAATCATTAAAATTTTACAATGACACATATCCAAAAACATACCAATCATTGAAAAATTGCAACGAAACATATCCAAAAATTTACGAATCATCGAAACTTGACAACGAAACATATCCAAAAATCCATAAAATTTACGAATCATCGAAACTTTTCAATGAAACATACCCAAAAACATACCAATCATCGAAACTTTGCAATGAAACATATCCAAAAACATACCAATCATTGAAAACTTGCAACGAAACATATCCAAATATTTACGAATTATCGAAACTTGGCAATGGAACATATCCAAAAATCCATAAAATTACCAATCATCGGAACTGTTCAATGAAACAATATCTAAAAACATACCAATCATTGAAAAACTGCAACGAAAAATATCCAAAAATTTACGAATCATCGAAACTTTGTAATGAAACAATATCTGAAAACATACCAATCATCGAAATTTTGCAATGAAACATATCCAAAAACATACCAATCGTCGAAATTTTGCAACGAAACATCTAAAAATTTAATAATCATCAACACTTGGCAACAAAACATATCCAAAAATATACCAATCATCGAAACTCCCACCGATTCCTCCGAAAACAACAACCGACCCTCCCCCGCATAATATGGGAACACAACCAGAATAGGAAGCACGAGGAAGTGTGAAAAGGTACGAGAACAGAAGACCGTATCTGAATTAATAAGCGTCGACAAAAACCGACACAATGGGGCGACCCACACACACACACTATTATTATTATAACATATACATATATAGCCTTATAATAATCCATTGTGCCTTGTGCTTCCAAGACGCGTGGGATAGTTCCCACGAGCCGATTCTACGGGCGGTGGTTTCGTTCACTTCTTTTCGCTCGATTTTATGTAGGTTTTTTTTCAGACGCCATCTTGGATCGTGTGTATGACCCATGGCGTCGTTATGGCCACTAGATCAATCTAGAGTGCGTCTATTAATCGGGAGTGTCGTCTACATGATGGCTTTTTGGGTCGAGGGGTATAGCGGTGTGGGAATTGGAGATTTTTGAAAAAGTTGAATTTTATTAGTGTTTTGTTTTTTTGGGTTTGTTTTGATTAACTTTCGTTGTATTGAGGGGAGTAGGATGAAGATTCCATGTTTACAATTTTTGCGATAATTAATCGGACTATTCACTGAAGGGAGTGTGGTAAAGATTGCATGTTTACAATTTTTGCGATAATTAATCGGACTATTCACTGAAGGGAGTGTGATGAAGATTCCATGTTTACAATTTTTGCGATAACTCGATAATTAATCGGATTATTCAAGTAATAATTTATATTTAAGTGTCTTAAAATACCAAATATTCGATTTTTATAAGTATGATAATGATTTGGATATAAATATACGCAAATTTTTATTTTAAATCTTGGGTTTTTTATAGTATAAAACGTCGGAAGCTCGTAATTTTTTTATGCACATGTTTTGTTACAGGAAGGTTTAAAGTATTATATATGAGTATTATTGTAGAAGTTAGTGATCGAAATTTATGTGATTTTTATTCAAGTTCAAATGCTTGATATGTTATTAAAAAAATGGTACTTAAGAAAATTTGAGTTGATAAAATATTGCTGATAAAGTAATAATGATACTGATTAGATATAGAACGTCACTACAGTATTTGAGTTTGCTATAAGCGTTATCACAAATAGGCGAAAATTAGCTATTAAATTATATTAGGTTATTCGAAATGTATTGCCGTTTTCAATTATTTATTTTTTAATTAATTAAATTCAAATATTTTTAAATCGATTCAAATGCGAACCTTTAAACGTACTATCTCAAAATTCACTTATAGCCAACATAATTATTATCTCATATTTTATAACATTCACAAATTATGCCCGAATATAGAGTAGATACGCGTTACTTCATATATGAAAAACGTTACATTGCGCAAAATTTTTATTTAAAAATATTTCATCATCATTAACTACAACTCGTAAAACATCCACTACAAGTATCATAAAAAAAATTCAACTCATCCCAACAAAAATGTAACACTTCACATATGAAATGCGTTATATTGCACAATGTTTTTAATTTAAAAATTTTCATCACCAAATTATAAGACATCCACTACAAGAAGAATAACATGATGTCTCATGATGCTCCTTTATATGTGAAAAATAGACTAGATCATATATGTACCACTACCAAATGACAACACATGAAGAATAACAAAAAAATTCGACTCTTATTCTGTATTTCATACCATTCACAAATCAGAGTAGATACACATTATTTCACATTAGAAAAACGTTACATTACGCAACATTTTTATTTAAAAAAAAATCACAATCATCATCGACGACGACTCATAAAACATCACTATAAAAAAATCAACTCATCCCAACAAAAATATAACGAGTCACATATGAAATGCGTCACATTGCGCAATGTTTTTACTTTAAAAATATTCGTCATCAAATCACAAGACATCCACTACAAGAAGAAAATAACAAAAAATTCTACTCATTTCTCATATTTCATACCATTCACAAATCGGAGTAGATACACATTATATCACATTAGAAAAACGTTACATTACGCAAAATTTTTATTTAAAAAAAAATCACAATCATCATCAACGACGACTCATAAAACATCACTATAAAAAAAATTGAACTCATCCCAACAAAAACGTAACGCGTCACATATGAAATGCGTCAAATTGCGCAATGTCTTTACTTTAAAAATTTTCATCATCAAACTATCACATCCACTACAAGAAGAACAACACAAAAAACTCAACTCATCCCAACAAAAACGCGTCATTTTCCCACATCAAAATTCAAATTCTCCAACAACCATACGCACCCCATACACAAACAACACCATGTAACTTAGCCATATTGCCCGAACGGTATCCATCCTCACAACCCCCATTGCCCCGGAGCATCTTCGACGTTTGCTCCGCTACTAAATCACATTAACTCCTCACGTGTCAACGCTTCTTGGGTCACATAAATACGTGTTACATCCACCCCTTGGGAACCGGCGCCCCACGTTTCGGATCCGTGTGCTTTGTTGCCTTTTGCATTGTGTTTTTGGGTCGAGTTGCAATTTTTGGTGTTGGTTTTGGTTTCGATTCGGAATTTAGGGTTGGGATGTGTGTTTAAATGGGCTGTCTGAGTTTTGTGCGTAATAAGCGGGGCTTAAAATAATACAAAAAAAAAAAATAATAATACAATTTTTAGTGTTGGTTTTGGTTTCGATTCGGAATTTAAGATTAAGACGTGTGTTTAAATTGGCTGTCTGAACTTTGTGCGTAATAAGCGGGACTTAAAATAATATAAAAATAAAAAAAATAATAATAATAAATAAAACGGTCTGCCCACTCTTTCATGTACCAGTCATTGGTACAAGTAACTGGTGTTACGTTATTTTTTTTATTAATTATTTAATTATTTTTTTACTAAAAAAATACATATAGTATAAAAAGGCTCTCGTAGTTTAGTTTGTATCTTCAATCACTCGTGGTCATTATTTCAAAATTATTACTGACTATTTATATTAAATGGTTCGTGTTTGTACGATATTAAGCGGTTAGTACACAGGTGATCAGTATTTAAAGCAAATGACTAGTATTTATATTAAATGGTATGTATTTACATTGACAAACGGTCAGTATCGATATTTTTATCGCAACCGGTGTTGTGCTAGTTGTGCTAGATCGGTATTCATATAAATGGTATGAAATTTATAATGGCAAATACATAGTATCAATATTTTTATTAGAACTGATAAGTGATAACTTTTTACGTTATCAGGGAGTTCATCATAATATTTTCATGAAGCACACATTATTGGAACTTTACTAAATATCTTACAAAAAACAAACAATTATTATAATAACAATTGTTTTTTTTTGTAAGACCATCTAATAAAATAAAATTGACCCAAA
Organism: Hydropsyche tenuis; assembly: GCA_009617725.1. Lineage (NCBI taxonomy): Eukaryota > Metazoa > Arthropoda > Insecta > Trichoptera > Hydropsychidae > Hydropsyche > Hydropsyche tenuis. The sequence goes on from VTON01000095.1 coordinate 1,095,750, forward strand.
AAATATTTCAATATTGACCGAATATTTTATTCTATTTTATATTATAGATACGCTAATTTTCTATATCATGTTTTGTTTGAAAAATAATTATTATATTATAATAATAATATGATATTTGTTATTTTTTTTATTTATTTATGTTCAAATATTTTTCAAGTAGATAATGTATTAGGTATATTATATTTCAAATACTTTATAACAATTAAAATTATTATAAATAATAATAATAATAATGATAATGATGATGATGATAACGATAATAATAATAATAATAATAATAATAATAGTAGTAATAATAATAATAATAATAATAATAATAATAATGATAATGATGATGATGATAACGATAATAATAATAATAATAATAATAATAATAATGATGATAATAATAATAATAATAATAATAGTAGTAGTATTAATAATAATAATAATAGTAATAATGATAATAATAATAATAATAATAATAGTAGTAATAATAATAATAATAATAATAATAATAATAATAATAATAATAATAATAATAATAATAATAATAATAATAATAATAAAAACGTACAAAATACACCCCAAAGCGACGCAAGCGTTAAGAACCCGTCTCTCCCGTCATCCCGACTCCCTCAGAAGGCTCCAGGGGACGAAGGAGGCTTTATTAATTTACTATTGGGCCGCGTCATCGCTTTTTGCACCCCTGCAAAGCCTCCGAGTGACCTCAGCCCCCCCCCCCCCCCCGAATTTCCAAAGTGCGAAATTAATTCGCATTCTGCGGGCGGCGGAAAAATGTGCTAGTTTCGGCGATATTAAATTAAACGCGGGAAAGTTCAATTTAATTTCGTCTCGGCGGAGGGTGAAAGGGGCGGGGAGGGTTTCGTTTTTTTTTATTATTTTATTTTAGGTATCGGGGATTTGTCGTCTCTTTATGAGTCGGCGACTTGTGGGGGGGTTTTTTTTTCGATTGTTCGCGAAACTTATTTAATTTTGTGTCGAATGAAGTTCGAAATTTTCGGCGTACTGAGAATTCGGGTCAAATTAGGTTTTAATATATTTTTATTGAACGATATGGATTTTTTCGTGATTGAAATGTAATCGAGAATAAGAGTTCTTTGAATATGTATTAACTTTCTTTTGTGTCTTGAGAAACTTTCATCTATTTTATTTAAAAAATGTAATCTAGTACTTTTATTTTTGCTTTTTAAGTGAAGTGGATGAATTTGTCATATTAAGATACTTAAATTTTAGGAATTCAATTTTGAAGTATTAGAAATCCTAATTTGACTTATATAAGATCGAATTTTCATCCCGAAATTCTGAAATTACAATTTTAATGAGATTAATCCAAAGATTTTAAAATCGTAATCTTGAAATATCAGTATTTAATTTGAATGATTCAAATATTTTTTAATCAAATTCTCATTCGTTCTCAGGATTATATTTTTTACATGACACAGTGAAAAAAGTATAAATGTAGTTCAAATACAAAAATAAACATACAGGTTTTACAATGCATCTCAAATTCAACCTTTTTCAATTCATTTATTGAATTTGATTTGTAAATGGTTGAATTTGATCTGTAGAAGGTTAAATTTGTAGAAAAAAACTTATATATTGAAAATTTGTAGATGCTTCCGATTTTAATATAATAGTTATGATTTTAAAAGTAATTTATGATCAATTTAATACATTATAAAGTTTGAAAGTTGGTAAATCTTTGGTTTTGTTAGTGAAATCAAACATTTGATATAATAAAGTAGTAAAAGTTCATTAGTGTACTTATCAGTGAATTTTAATTTATTCAATCGCAAGTTTTTTTAGAAATTTACATACATTATAAAATATACCCTCATTGCTTATAGGCAAACATTATAAAATTCCATATATTTTTTTAAACATTATTTTCTATCCACAATTCAATGTTCATTAATGCTCATTTATCAGTGAATTTTTTTCATTCCAAGTTTTTTCAGACATTTACATATACTATAACTTCATTGGTTATAAATACTCTACAATTCTATAATTTTTTTTAAATCATAATTTAATACATACGACTCAAAAAAATAAAATACATAAAAATCAAAAACAATCAAAACGACATACAAAAAAATCACACGTACCAACCTTACAAATTTTATCAATTAATTTCAATCACATTAAAATTAATTAACATCACATCGACTCGCATGGTGAATAACGAAAACACACCTCCACACGACAACAACATTAAAATTAAAACGTCCCACGAAAAATAAACGCGGCTCGCTTTATGTTAATAATTAACAAAAAACGGGGCAGAGATAACAACAATATGGCGGAGCGCCCCCCCCGCGCATACGAGGGGGGGGTTTTTGAAATTTTCGCGGCAATAAAAGTCGTTATGAATGTTATTATTGCCGTTATCGTTAACGTTTTATTTCGCATTGTCCGTTCCGTTCGCCGTTAAGGCCTCGCCGCACAATAACAATTCCCGGAAAATTTCTCAGGAAAAGTGCGCTGCGAGTTTTCCTTTTCGATGCGGATATAATATGAAAATAATATTTCGATTTTGTTTATATATATTTTTTTTAAATTAATGATTTGGAGTTTGTTTGGATGTTTGATTAATAATCTTTTTATATTTTTGATCAATTAATTGTTTGTGGTACACTTAGGTTTGTTTTTATGCATTAGATACGTTCTATGGGGAGTCGCATATAAAAATTTTGCATAAAAAATGACTTGAACTACATATAAAACTGAGGGTTAGGTTTCATTATTTTCGAAAATCGTATAAAAAAGATACGCATAAAAACAAACCCAAGTGTATTTGAGAGTGGAGTATTTTTTTTTTTGTTACGAGATATTTGAATTTTAGCGTTTGTCAATATTTCATAATATTGTTGATCATATTTTTCTTTCACAAGGTTTTAGATATATCAAATTTAAAAGTATAATAGTACTTAAAATTTCGGATTAAGTATAATTGAAATAATGTTTTTGAAGCTGAAAATTGATTAAGACGTTTATAACGAAACCTGAAAAATATTATGAGATGTAAAGTGGCGTATAGCCTATTTAAAAAAAAAATTAAGCCTAGATGTAATTAAAATAAATGTCTTATTTGTATGTTTTTAATATTCAAAGTCAAAACAATATAATATTCTCATAAAATTTACGAAAGATATTTTACTCATATGATAGGCTCTTATGATATATCGAAATTATTAGTGATTATTATAAAAGGTCTATAAATACTAAACATTTAATATTTCAAAAGATCAATTAGTTTAATAAAAAAACTGTCAATATCATAGCAATCCAATTCAATGAATCACGATATTCGATTTGACAATTGAAAGTCAAATTGAAGAAATTGCGTATATTTCTAAACGTTAGATTCGATATAACGTTCGTGTACGACTAACAAGTCTATTTACGTTTAAGTTTATTTTAGTTTATCTGTGCATACTCGTATCTTTGCAATCAAAGAACAATTATGATATTCGTTCAATTAGTTCCTCCAATTCATATGTACTTAGTCAAAGATGGTTTACGTATGTACAAACATTAGAATTGCAAAACGTCTTGATTGTAATGTTGTTTAATGATGTTTATATTTAGTACGATTGAAAATTATTCGAATCAAACATTGGTACAATATTTAAATTTTGATATGTTATTTGATTAAAAAGTATTAAAAAAATATTTTATTAATCTGTTTCTATTGAACAGTACATTTTAAAAGTAAAATGGGGTATGTAACGTAGTATGCAAAGTGTGGAATTTCTAATACCTATTAAAAGTTTGCTATTTCCATTAGCTATTTATAATATGAATTTGAATAATACTAAGAATCACTATAAAGTTTTTTGTTCATAATTATTAAAATTTATTAGAAATTTTTTCGATAATAATTAGAAAATTTTTGCATATGATAATATGTAGTTCATAAACGTACTATAAAAATGTATTTTTAATACGTTTTTATAAAATACTAAACAAACTATTAAGAAACACTCTCTAATCTGATCACCCAATCACATCCATCTAATAACCCCACCACCCATCGCTTAACACCAAACCCCAAACGACAAACTACTCGTCGAAAATTCAAAAAAACATCAATCGGAAACTATTATGAAACAATCTCTAATCTGATTACCCAATCACATCCATATAATAACCCCACTACTTATCGCTTAACATCAAACCCTAAATGACAAACTAATCATCGAAAATTAAAAAAAATATCAATCAAAAACTATTTATTATGAAACTTTTTCTAATCAACATTACCCAATAACATCCATCTAATAACCCCACTACTTATCACTTAACATCAAACCTACAAAACTACTCATCTAAAATACAAAAAAAAACCAATTTCAAAACATCGACACATCTCAAAAAAGGCTTCGACGCAATTCGAACTTTATTAAAACCCCCGCCCTCACCGCCCCTCGCCCACTTAGGTCGATAAGTCGTCTCCGAAGAGTGTTCGATATTCAAACGAGAGTCTCGCCATAAACCACGCTTAGCGCTTTCCCGGGATAAAATTGAGAATTACGGCACACCCTGTACGTGTGTGTGTGTGCTCGCCGTGTACAGGGTGTGCACCGCATTATGCAACACGGTGTACATGCGATATTTTCGCGCGCAAACGTGTCGGGCCATAACGTCGCGTAATAACTATCGATTTTTATGGCGTTGATGGGTGATATTTTTGTTTTAAGGGGTGTGTGGGTGGTTTTGGATTTTGTTTTTTTTTTGTAAAGAATCGAGTGGATGTTTTGGATATGGGTTTTTGGAAGTATGTAACGTTTGTGTGTGGATATGGATGTTTTTTTTTTATTTAGAATTTTTTGAAAATTGGGTTGTGTTTGAAAGGTGTTTTGAAATTTTGATGATTTTTTTTTAGAAAATCGGATGAATGTTATATTATATTGAATTATTTTACAATTAGAGGGTTTTTAAAATATAAATCTTGATCTTTTTCGAATCTTAGTATTTTTATATTAATTTTAATAAATATATTTTGAATATCATATCGTTTTTATTTTTAATTTAAGTACCGTTTTGAATATTGATAAATTTTGAAAGTACAGTGGAAGTAGTTTAGCATAAATACATAAATCTATGTATAAATAATCTATTTTACATAAATCTATGTAATTTTATATATGATATTTAACACAAAATTCTATTCACACGAAAAAATATTTCGATCCCTACAGTTTAATTTTACAGGTTTTAGACTTAAAATTTAACCTTTCAAATATAAAATTAAACCTTTTAGTTTTTAAATTCAGCTTTTAAAACTTCTAATTCAACCATTGAAAGTATTATTTAAATCATTGTCAAAGTAATCAATGAAAATTTCAATAATTTGAAGTGTAAAACTGTACACGGTTTTCACGTTATTTCAAAAACTAGAGTATATCTTATTCTTAGAATGTTCGATTAATTAATTATTTATATTATACAATAACAATCAATTAAATGAAAAATATAATCAATTCTTATAAAAAATAGAATGATTTGTAAATGAATTAAAATAAACCATACAAATTTTATATAGGTTTTATATTTCAAATTCAAACTTTTAAACTATAAATGAAAATTTGATTGATTTCTATGAGAATGATCGTAATAATTTTTTTCATATAAATAGAATTTGATGCTTTAAAGGTTGAATTTGAAATTTGATAAATTGAATTTCAAGCTTGAAAGGTTGAATTTGAATTATAAAACGTGTAAGATAATTTCATAGACTATCCAAATGTATTAATTTAATATTATAATCAATATTGAGAAAATTGATCAAATATTTATTAAAATCCAAATAAAACAATCAACAAAAACATCAACCTACTTTCAAAACAACAAAACTCACCCACAAAATTTTCTAAACACAAAAAAAAACTCAAAAACGCACAATATGGCGTCCGTTCTCCGTCCGCAACGACGCATGGGAAAACTCAAAGAAAATTCACACGATAATAAATATTAAAAATTGCTCTTGGCAGGCGTAAAGATACGTATTTATCTCTTTTTTTTTTTTACCATCATATATATATATTTCCTTTTTCGTTTAACATCCGTGCACTCTTTCACACACTCAGTCTCGCTCTTTTCGGCGGTCATTGTTGAGAGTTTTCCCATTCATAAATCTCGAGCAGAAGTCTTCGCCATTATGAAGTTTCGTTGATTAATTGGGTTTTGGTCGATCTTCGTTCCGTTTTTTTTTTAATTTCGATTTTGGGACTGTTGCGATCTGGTGGAAGTTTGGGTTTTTGTAAAAGTTTGTGTTGAATAATGGAAATTAGGTAGGAGTGTTTTGGTTTTTGCATAAAAATGTAATGGGTTTTTAAAGGTCAAATGATACATTGAAACTTACACCTGTCTATGTTGATGTTATTCAACGGTTTTATAAATTTATTCGACTTTGATGTTATTTTTTTTATAATAATAATCATTATGCAGTAGAAAATGTTTAATACGAAACTGTAGGAACTAAAATAATTTTTTACGTTAAAAAAATGTTATTCTACTATGTATATGTAGTATTATAACCGATTTTCATGTTGTCATTTTCGCGCTAAACGATTCTGAAGTATTATATTATATTAACTATTTATTAAAAAATTCGTCACAGAAATTATTATAATTAGTGTCAACATTTGATAGTATGATTCTCTAATATCTTTTCGGTATTTGGTGTCGTTTTTGTACTCTAGTTTTGAGAATCGGTTAGATATCTACATGTTTGATATATCAATCAAAAGGGCTTTAAACATAGATATTTTTAAAAATATTTGAAAATTTTGAACATAGTTTTTATTACAATAGAAATCTCAAAAAACTCCAACTTATCTTTACTTAAATTTTTTTTGATAACTGATTAGTTGATACATGATACATGATACATTAGTTGATACATGATTATGTATTTTTGATAGTTTTTTGCTGATATAGATTTTTTTATTCCTGTTTAAGGATTAAATATAATAATAAGATTTGTCTACCATATTATCTTTTACTTGGGAATTATTAGTATGCAAGTATAAGATTTCAGATTTTTTCTTGAAAAATAAAAAAAAATAATTATAAATCAAAAACTATGATACTTTAAACAGAAGTATGTATAATTTGAAATCTTCCAAATAAGACCTATCACTTCTTTAAAAATTATCCTATATCTTCGAAACACTCTATACATAAAACATACCAAACAATATCTATTACATTTTCAATACAAACCACATCCACATACCTATTTATTCCCTAACTAAAAATCTCAAAAAAAATATTTTCATTTAAAAACTCCCTTTCAGATTCAATTAGTCGCCATCTAGCAGGTGTTCTCAACCATTAATGTATGCTTGCTCGTCTCGGGTCAATTATTAAGCGGACCCTTGGCTTTTCCTTATCGCCGCGTCGCCATCTTGTTCCCACGATACGTTCACCATTTATAAAAATGTATATTTATGAGAATTTCACGGTTCGCTCGGCACGGGTCCCGTCTTGAGAAACGCTGGCTTCTTCCACACTTTTTTTCGTTTTAATTTATTTTAACGTTTAATTTGATGTCTTGTTCCGTTTGGGCTTTGGAGTTCGGTTAAGGTTTTTTTCTGTTAAATGTTTGTATTGCGAATGGATGTGTGTAATGTTAAGTTGTGTAATCGGTTTGATTTGTGATTGTTGATTCTTTGCAGAAATTTTTAAAGTGATTCCTATTGTGAATGTAATATGATGTATTTGCTATTTTCTGCGTACAATGCACTTGTATTATATATATCTGCTGTAAAATTATATTTTCAATAAAGAATGGCTGTTTATGAAGGAATTTTATACATTTTGCTTTATGTACAATTTATATATTTTTTAATAATATTTGAATGTAAGTGGTGTTAAAGATATCAGTAATTTCAAAAATATTTATGAAATAATCAAAATGTATCATCAATGAAAGTATATTATAATATATTTTTGATAATTATAAAAAAGGTTAAGATGATTTAGTTTAGTTTTTCTTTTGATAACGTTTTAAAAGTTAGATATGTATAATAATTTTTATTTATGTACAGATTCACTATTATAGTACATATACACTTTTACTGATAATATAATATAATACAATTTAGTTACAAACGATATATTTTAGCATTTAAAATTTTCAATATTGAACTCATACGAATCTGTTCGAATTCTATTCCAAAATCATCATTCATTATTCATCATTGTAATCATTATTATAATAAAAAAGTATGCACGCTCAATTCGAGTATATGGACTAAATTATAATATGTATAGATTCAATATAGTTAAAATACACTTTTACTGATAATACATATACACATATAACATATAAATTTCAACATTTAAAATTTTCAATATCAAACTCATCCAAACCCAAAACAAATCATCATTTATTATTCATGATAATAACAATAATAATAATAATAATAATAATAAAAATAGTATACAGGCTCAATATATGGACTTACTTATAATACGTACAGATTCAATATAGTTAAAATACACTTTCACTGAAAATACATTTTCACTTTCACACATACATTTTAACATCCAAAATTTTCAATATCAAACTCATTCAAACCCAAACTAACCCAACCCCCAAATAACACACCATTCTAATAATAATAATAATAATAATAATAATTAAAAAAAGAACATATACCCGCCCAATATATAGGTATAGACACGGGTTAACATTTTAGCAAAGGTTGTATCCCCATCGCGTATTTATACAGCCGGGAGAGGAAAGCGGGGCGATACGAAATAAAATATTTGTTGAGCAAGTGTTTCGGTGGGCCTCTGTGTGTAGTACTTGCCGTATTATATGTATTCGAGAGACTTGAAGCCTTTAGGCCATTCGAAAGCAATGCGTAAAGTTTATGGTGGCGAAGATACGCACTGTGTTACTCGACGGGTCGCGCCCCATACCACCATGGTGTGGCCGATAAGTTCAGCGACTCAGTTTTTGTTTTTAAAAATTGTTAAAAAAATAAAAAAAAATGTATTTTTTTATATAAAGCTTTTATACTACTAATTCAATCTTATATGAATAAAATATATGAATATGAATATTCAATATGAAATATGATATTGAATATGAATATATATGAATATATTATATGGCCGATCTTTCAATTGTCGGTTAAGAGTTATTCTCGGAATAAGCCTTTTAGTTTTTATGGTTATTCATGGCCGGTCACGGATAAAGTCACATATAAAGTCACGGACAACTATAAGCTAGTTGTCCGTGACTTTATCCGTGACTTTATACGTGACTTTATCCGTGACCGGCCGCGAATAACCATAAAAAACTAAAAGGCTTATTCCGAGAATAACTCTTAACCGACGATTGAAAGATCGGCCCTAAACTATAAATTAAGCCTTTTACGATCAAATTCAATCGTCCCAAATTTATTTTCTTCGTTTTTAAATTTTCTGTTTTATGATTTCATGAAAAATATAAAAGAAATGTAAGTTAAGTATCTATGATACCTATTTTCAGAATGATTTAAAAAAAAAAATTATATATGTAAAAAATTGTAAAAAATCTTCAACTGAGATTATCAAAGTCAGATTGAAGAATCGTATTGAATTTAATTGATTATTATGACAACGGTATTAATAACACTTTCCGATGATTGAATTTGATTGATAAAAGATTAAATTTGAAGTTTAAAAGTTTTATTTGATTTGAAAAAGGTTGAATTTGATTTGAAAATGGTTGAATTTGATTTGTATAAGATCGAATTCGGAGTGCAAAAGTTGTAGTCGTTATCAAATATTTTTTTATATTATAATATATGAAGTTTAATTATATACAATAAAATTATTTAATTTAATTCATTTGCTACAAATCAACTAACGTTTTTTTTATATTTTTAATGGAACTTTGATAAATTTGTTATATTTAAATCAGATTTGTAAAAGGTTGAATTCGAAATTTATAAATTGTAGAGTTTTTCATTCAAATGAAATTTTTCGGAGTATGATTGGACAAAATACTAGTACAAATTATCTACAGGTCACCGATTCGTTAAGTGTACGTTGAAAAAACACACTTTTGAACCAAATCAGTGAATTTGCATTATGAACACTCACAAAAAACACGGATTCTACAAAAACGCTAATTAAAATTTATACATTTCAAAAACACAAATAAACTCATCAACACCACGTCAATTATTGACATCGAAAACAAAACAGAAATAGACCGAATCATATTGCAGTCTCGTCACTTTATTCGCCATGTCCTTTTATACGTATGGGCGTGTAAGAAAATTACGCAACAAAACGGTAAACCGGAATTAAGGTCGTGGGCCGCAATTCAGACGGCATAGCCGAATTTACCGACTGCTAAACGCCCCTGAACGTACATACACACAAAAATACGTATATACAAACAAACGGACAAACAAACGATATATCCCGGTTCCGGTTTGCACTAGCCAAGAGCCGGGTTCCGGTTCGTTGTAGGTCCGGCGGCCATTTTGTGTGAAAAAAGTCCGCCATCTTGAAAATATGGGCGATGTTTTAAGTAATTTTTGTGAAAATTTATGTGAGTTATCTTTGAAAGTGGTGTGTCTTTATTTTTTTTATTTCGAGATTGTGAAAATACCTATTTGAGTTATTTTCGAAAGTGGCGTATTTCTATATTTTTTTTATTACAAAATATTTTAGGTTTTTAGGTAATGAATTTATTTTTATTTTTCTAAATTATAAACATGTCAAATTTAAAAGTTAAAATTGAAAATTTGGATTATGAATAACTGACGCAATATTTTTGGGACTGAATATGAATTACGTTACTTTCATTTATAACGAAACTTGAAAAATGTAATGAGCTTGTTATGTATGAAATTGGAGTTAAAGCCAATTTAAAAAAAAAATGAGTTGAGCCTAGATTTAAATTAATATGGATGTTCTCTTTGTAGGTTTATAATGAACAAAGTCAAAACAGTATAATATCATTGAATTATAGATATTTTGTTGAAAAACATTATATTTTTGGTTGCGTTTGATGATATGAACAAATTTGAGTAATTATATAGTAAAAAATTGTATTTATAGTGCATATAATATAATAATAGTATGTAGTTAATTTATGAGTTCAAAATTTCAGAGACATAATGTCGTATTTCAAGCGTAAATAATAAGTAATTACAAACATATCCCAAAGTCAAGTTTAAAGCTTTAAAAATACGCCACTTTCAAATATTACATAAAAGTTATGAAATAATATTTTATAGCAAAATATCTTTTACTCACTTCATGTGAACATTGTTTTATACTATAATATTATATTATAATACGAGTATAATATAATACACGTTGACTTTGTTAGAAACATATAAAGAGAACATCCATGTTAATTAAAATATATGCTCAACTAACTTTTTCAAAATGCCGCTTCTGTATATAACGGTTCATACACAATATATATAATATTATATATTGCGCTTTTTGAAACTTTACATAGTCGATTTTCTTAAATACTCGTATACATCCGATCTTCTTTTTACACGGGGGATACGTTCCAGGGACTTTTGTGTAAAAAAAATGTATGGTGAACATACAAAAATTGGAGACAGGTTCCATCACTATATTTAGATAGAACTTCCATCCAAATGTACTTTATAAAAAATATGCAATATGAAAAATTTTGAAAATAAAAAAAAACATCGAATTTTTTGTATATCTATAATTACATATATGTACATATATAATTACTATATCAGTATACTGGCCTGCATCGAATTTTACCAATGTGGCATAATAATACATATTTTTATTATTTTCATACCGTGTTAATATGAAAAATCCGTGTGAAAAAAGTAATCAGTTCATCTTCCTTGAACCGTGTCATTTCAGAACCGTGTAAAAAGAGAATTAGGTATATTTCCAATATTCATTCAATACGAACCGCCATTAGGCGCAAATTTCGCTCGAAAACCCACCGACTTCGAACGCCCGACATTTTAAAAAGCATGATCTATCGCCCCGTACACGTTGCAATATTAAAAAATAACACAAAAAAGGCTCCAAATAATAAATAACATATAATGCAGAAATAGGAAGCGTTCGTCTGAAAAACACGGAGCTAGGATCTCTCGCATAAATCATGGCGGCAGACGGAGCGGAAGCGTTCGAATATTGTCCCGGATTATCCCGGTGGATTTCTGATACACATTTTCCAATGTTGGCCTATATTTTTGCTAATGTATGTATGCATATATGTGTGTATGTGTGTGTGGAAAATCGCTCGAGGAAATTTTTCCAAGATGTACGTCCCGTATCGATTCCGATGCGTGTTTTGAAGCGTTTGCGGTTCGGTTGAAATTTGCGTTTTATTTTTTTTGCGGGGTTTTGAATATATTTTGTGTGTTTTGAATGAAAATATATTATATCATGATTTGGATTTGGTTGGTATATTTTTTAAATGGTTAAAAAAAATCGATTAATTATACAGGTTTGCAAAGCTTAATATTATATTTGGATAGCATTTATATATAAAATTTCTAAAAAACCTTACGTGATGGATTTTTTATTTATTTTTCTGTTAATTTGCACCTCAAATCTATAAGAAACATTATTCAATTTCAGAAAATTTTACCCATGCATACCTGTGTTATTATTATTAAAACGATATAAGATATAAAAAAGAGGCGAAGAAGTATATCCTTGATTTGTGATGATGAAAAGTCGCAAAATTGAATGAAAATTAAAAAAATACGTATATACACTTCAAATATTTGTATATATTCTCATTTTGTGTATATTTTATAAAAATTGAAAACAGTTTTATAAAAAAAAAGTGTATTACTTTTCGGATTACCTAATTGATTTTATTACACGAGTTGTTCAATTTGTATTTTTTTTTATTAAGTATTAAAATAAATATTCTTATAGTGAGTATATTTCATAAAAATTGAATATAGTTTTATCATAAAAATTAAGTAATAACTTATCGGACAACCTAATTGATTTATTACATGAGTTGTTCGATTCATATTTTTTTCTGGAAGATTCTTTTATTAATTTTCAATATAAATATGTATACATGATTATTATTATTTTTTTTTTAAATAAATAATTATAAATATTAAAATCAAAAAAAAAAAAAAACTTTTAACCCATTAAGGTGCGACACTCCATAAAACACATCTTATCAACAATACATAGGCCAAAAAGGCAAATCAACCGATTAATTATTTATAACATATACCATATAATAACTATTATAAACATTTAAACCATTTAAAAAAAAAAATCAATTTTAACCCATTAAGGTACCATGCTCCATAAAACACATCTTATCACCAACACATAGGCCAAAAAGGCGAATCAACCGATTAATTATTTATCAAAAAAAAAGAAACAAACAAAAAGCGTACTTTTGGTGACAATTGGTGCCAAGTCGGTTGTGTGTGCCTTTAACGAGCATCGGAAGGACTCGTTATGGCGTCGGAGTCCACTTCCGTCTAACATCCTTATTCCATTAATACGAAAGCGACTTGCGTGCTTCGAGTCAGTGGTCCTCAAACGGTTAGGCTGTTCGGCAGGTCGAGAGAGTGTTTGTTTTGGGACGGAATGGCTTCGGACGAAGATAAACATTGATAAAAAATTGGTTTAATTTCGTGAAACTATTATTTTTCGATGAGTTTATTGGGGTGTGTATGCTTATATGTAGTATACTTATTGAGTATATTATGCTTGTGAGTATATGTATATACATATGAGTATAAGATAAGTGAGTCCTGACGATTGGGTTTTTGGTTTGTCGAAAATTAAATTTTTGCAAATTTTGTTTGTTAATCGTGGATATATTATATTATATTAATAGCATATACGTTATCTGTTTATAAATGTATTATATATTATCTATATATTATGAAAATTATTTAAATTTAAAATGTTTCTTCACAATATCAGTTCATTTGCAGGTATTGTTCTGATAAGAATTTTTTTCCGAATTTTTTATATGTATATGTTTAAAAATATATGTTTTTATTGCTGAGTTAAATATGGTAGGCACTCACTTTCATATATTATATGTATTATTAAGATAATTTTATTTTTATGAACCAATGAGTATATTAAATGTATAAATATTTGATTTTCAATAAATTAGATCAGATTTATCAAAAGTCCAGTTGATAGTGCCCATATATTATATAACATATTATATATTATATATTTAATGTTATATATTATGTAATATATAATAATGAATTGGCTTCCATGGTGACTTTATGATATAACCTATTATGCCATTATAGTATGGTTGTAGCATTTGTCCATGTTTGTATATAAAAATAAATGAATTAAAAAATAAAATAAAAATATATGACTATCATAAATTCATATATGTATATTTTAAAAGTACCTATAATATTTTTAATTATCACTTATTTCTTAAAATAAATGATAATTAAAAATGAAAATATATACAAACAATCACATATATTCAAGAAACACCGAAAACCATTACGAAACACAACCCAAAAAAAAATACCACTTCAGCACTAAACTCGAGAGTCACGCTAAAACGCAACATCTCCAACAACAGACCACAATTAGACCAAAAAAAAAATAACAGACTTTTAAAACCGAACAGTCAAAGGTGGTCGAAATTCGCCCCTCGAAGTTGGCTAATGAGAGAGGCTTTCGCGCAAAATGGCGGCGAAAGAGAGCGCGGTTTCGCGACGCCTCGATAATGATTTTCCGACGCCTCTCGGCGAAAACTGACGCTAATTATGGGTCACGTGACCCGCCCCGAACTAATGACTGGACCGCCGAGGGGGGAAAAGTTGGCGGAGTAGGGGGGTAGAATGTTTTTGTGGGGTTTTGTAAGGATGTTGTGATGTATGCGTGTGTGTTTTGTTATGTATTTTTATTAAAAAAGGGTACAGCTAATCATCTCTTTACATGGTTCTGAAATAACACGGTTCTGAACTAACACGGTTTAAAAAAGATGAACCGATAACTTTTTTAGACGGATTTTTCAATTTGACGCGGTATAATAATAATAATAATAAAAATTTATATTATTATTATGGTTCGATGCAGGCCAGTACATATACTGATATAATTATAGTTTTTAAATAAAAAAATTAATGGTCCACGTGACCCGTCCCGAACTAATAATTGGACCGCCAAGGGGGGAAAAGTTGGCGGAGTAGGGGGGTAGAATGTTTTTGTGGGGTTTTGTAAGGATGTTGTGATGTATGCGTGTGTGTTTTGTTATGTATTTTTATTAAAAAAGGGTACAGCTAATCATCTCTTTATACGGTTTTGAAATAACACGGTTCTGAACTAACACGGTTTAAAAAAGATGAACCGATAACTTTTTTAGACGGATTTTTCAATTTGACGCGGTATAATAATAATAATAATAATAAAAATTTATATTCTTATTATGGTTCGATGCAGGCCAGTACATATACTGATATAATTATAGTTTTTAAATAAAAAAATTAATGGGCCACGTGACCCGTCCCGAACTAATAATTGGACCGCCAAGGGGAAAAGTTGGCGGAGTAGGGGGGTAGAATGTTTTTGTGGGGTTTTGTAAGGATATTGTGATGTATGCGTGTGTGTTTTGTTATGTATTTTTATTAAAAAAGGGTACAGCTAATCATCTCTTTATACGGTTTTGAAATAACACGGTTCAAGGAAAAAGAACCGACTTTTTTAATATGGATTTTTCAGTTTAACGTGGTATAAAAATATGTATTATTATGCCACAATGGTATGATTCGATGTAGGCTGGTATACTGATATAATTATAGTTTTTAAATAAAAAATTTCATGGGTCATGTGACCCATCCCGAACTAATGACTGGACCACTGAAGGGGGAAAAGTTGGCGGAGCGGGGGGGGGGAATGTTTTTGTGTTTTGTGTTATTTATTCGTTAATAAATAATTTAAAAATGAAAAATTACCATTAAAATAATTCTATTTACGTTCAATAACATACGGCATTTGCCCAACTCTCTTCATTTAATTTTTCTAAAAAAGAAAACGGAAGTAAACTATTTCAAAATAGTGTTCACAAGCTTTACATTTTAGAAATATATTATAGTATATTCACAATTTGATAACCAGTGATTTGCATATGTGTGAATGCTTCCGACATGTACGTCTAACACAAAAGTACCTAAAAAAATAAATATAAAAAAAACTATATAATACAACTATTTTGCAATATTAAAATATTTCCCTTATTATATTACGAAAACGGAACTATACCGTGTTACAAAAATAATTAATTTTTACGCCCCAATCCGAACTTTCCAAACTCGGCGCACAAAACCATTAATTAAACACACACACACACGTCCAAATAAAATAATATTAAACAAACGCGCAACTTTCGCTAGTTTCATTAGACCGCTTAGGTTCGGGCGCGCTTTCGAAATATTATTTTAAATTTAATTAAACTTGTCGCGCGGCCCCTAATGCGTTAACTTTTTCAAAAACGGCCATATGCCAAAATGGCGGAGTGCCGCTCCTACGTAGACTCGGCTCCTAATATTAGAGCAGAGAACAATTAATGAGCGTATGCAATTTAGCTTTATATATGCAATTCGCGATAACGAGTCGACGGGGGCGCGTTAACACTTTTAGTGCCTGTGGAGTAATGGTTCGACTTTGCGTGTTCGCAAGTTGCTCTATCATTTCGGTTTTTTAATTTTTATGTTTTTTTTTTTAGTTAGAAATGTATTTTTTTTTAATTTGGATTGAGTATAGGGTGGTTTAGAGAATTGTATGTAATAAGCAGGGATTAAATTAATATTTAAAAAATATAGGGTGGTCACTGAAAGACTGAAGAGTTTATAAAAAAGTCATAGTTTGTTCATTTTCTATTTTTTATTTTTTTGTTTGAAGTTTTAGAAAAATTTTTGAAGATTAAAATTTCTATATATTATATTATCCAGCAACGAAAAGAACTCATTAAAGGTTTTATTTTTATTGAAAGTTATGAAATTTTGCTGGTATTTTGTTCTGAATTTTTACATGTTTACTGTACATATTTTTTACGGGTTATAGAAAATACTTTAAAGATTAAACTGGTTGCATATTATTATATGTTCAACAAAGAATAAAACTCATTGGATTTTTCTATTTCAGATAAGTTTCTAAAGATATCTTTATCACCCATAAAAAATAAATAAAAAAGATTAACAAGATTAAAAGATTAAATATTAAGTTATGGTTTATTAAAATTCTACAATCTTTTAATGGAATAGAAAACTTCAATGAGTTTTAACGTATTGCTAGACATCATACATAACCATTTTAGTTTCTAAATATGTACATCTTTATCACCTGTAAAAAAATGAAATGAAAAAGATTAACAAGATTGAAGATTTAGTTATGATTTATTAAAATTCTTTAATCTTTCAATGGCCATAGTCTCCATTAGTCTTTGAAGATCAATTATTGAAATTCTATGAAAATACCTTCCAATAATTGATCATTCATCGGAATAGAAAAACCCAATGAGTCTATCTCGCTGTTAGACACAATTTTCACTTCTAAATGTATTTCTACAACATGTAAAAAATTAAATGAAAAATTAAAAAATTATGACTTAAAACAAAACATTCAATCTTCCAATGACCACCCTATACAAAAAATTAAAAATAAACAAAAAAATCCACAAACTCATACAATTTCTTTCAAAAAAAAAATCTTTTTCACCACTCATATTTACCGAATCCAAACATCGTCGCCGTGCTTTAAATCGATTACCGAAAAATCGCACATTTATTAGACATGGCCGTATTACAGATGGTATCGGGGCCGCGTGCTCGCAATAAAACGTTCGACGTATCAAGTATCGGATGGCCCGCCGGGATCCGCCCAATATTTTATTTCATACCATTTTTTTCCACGCACACGTTTTTTCTGTATTTTTTTTGGGTTCTGTAGAAGCTGTGCCAAAGATAAAACGCACACAACGCCCAAATAACGATACGATATTTGGGGAGTGTGTCGTTTTCATCGATTGTCGATATCGCACGGTGTTTCGGAAGTTTTTTGGCTGTGGAAGGATGTGTGAGGTTTTTGTGATGTCAGATGTGGATTTGTTTGGGTGAAATTTGATTTTTAGTTATTTGAATCGTGTGGTTTATGAATTGTTTCATAAAAATCCGATTTTGTAAAAATAGGGGATATCAATCGTGATAAAAATCGATATAGAGAAATCTAGTTTTATCTTAGATAAAAATCAATTATTATATGACAAATAGATATTATATGTTGAAGGGAAGACCACCATTCTGTCTATTACATACACTTTACTCTATAATCAGCTTTCCGAGTCGGTTTAGTTAAAAATAATATTGAAAAGTAGTTCTTTGTGATTGTTTTGATGAAAATTAAATATAGTTTCCAATAAATGTGAATGTGGCGTTTTTATTTTAGTCTAGTGTTGCTGTTATGTAACTAAAAAAGAAAAATCATGATATTGAAATTTTAGATTTCGATGAAATTTGATATGCCGATATTTCATCCTTTTTGTCTTAATATTTCAAAATATTTAGCCAATTTTGAGAAAATTGAGTTTAATGTTTGAATTATAATTGTAATGTGGTATATTTTATAGTATAACATCTAGTAGGATAGAAAAGGAAATAACATCTTCTAATATTTATTGATTAAAATATCCTAGGTTCGATTCTTGATAAGTGAATCAATAAATTTTCATCAAAAACGTATTTCCTTTGAAAAAATACTTGATTTAAATTATAAATATGATTTCAAATATTTCAATCTATTGCAAAAAACTGGCTTAGAGTAAGATAGATATAACTAGCAAGTTACTGAACGTTTTTCGATATTAAAAATATGTTTAATACACAAACCTACACAGATAAAAATGATCAAAATTTAAATTCAACCCTTCAAACATTAAACTCAATCTTTCATACTTCAAATCAAACTACAAATTCAAAAATTGAAAAGTATTATCAAGACCATTTTCATAGTAATGAATAAAATCCATGCAATATTATTTTTAAATTTTACAGATTACTATGACAAAGGTCTTAAATAGTTGAATTTTAAATTTAATAAGTTAACTTTTATAACTCCTATGTCGAGTATAGCTCGACATAATGTATGGATAAGTAGTAAACAAAAAGTACAAAAGGTTAAACGTGCAGATTGAACTGTTGAA
Source organism: Hydropsyche tenuis (assembly GCA_009617725.1). Lineage (NCBI taxonomy): Eukaryota > Metazoa > Arthropoda > Insecta > Trichoptera > Hydropsychidae > Hydropsyche > Hydropsyche tenuis. The sequence continues at coordinate 1,114,945 of VTON01000095.1, forward strand.
TTTGAAGTTCATTTTTTGAATTCAAATCATAAAACCCGCAATAAAAACACAATCCACAACCACACATCCACCAACCGTTAAAGAAACTCACGAACACCGTGTAGCGGCGGCACCCAGCACGTCTTCACCTTCGGCGCACGCACAAGTCGGCGCGAAAGACGCACGCACGGCACGTACGCACAGGGGTGGTTGTCGCGCGGCCCTCTCGGAATTGTGTTTATTTTTGTCGGCAAGCTCGAGTGTCACGTGCGACCGTTTACCGACTTCGTACTTGTCTCCTACGTGTGTCAATGCGCCACCATGAATAAAAGCCTCCTTTCTGCGTCTCTTTAATGTGTGTGCGATGGTGGGTGTGTGTGTTCGAGAGTTTCGGTTTTCCGGAATGATTTTTGGATAACCGGATGATGGTGTTTAATCATTTTTTTCAGTTTGGATTAATAATTTTTGTCGTGAAAGCATTTTTTTTGGTATTTCTCTAATGTAGGTGGATGTGTTGGAAAGTTTCGGTTGTCCGGAATAATTTTCGGATAAACAGATGATGGTGTTTAATCAATTTTTTCTGTTTGGATAAATATTTTTTTCGTAAAAGCCTTCTTTTGGTGTGTCTTTAATGTGTGTGTATTGGTGGGTGTGTGTATGTATTTTGGAGAGTTTCGGTTTTCCGGAATAATTTTCGGATATCGGATGATGATATTTAATAACTTTTTTTCAGTTTGGTCGTAAAAGCCTTTTTTGTTGTGTCTTTAATGTGTGTGTATGTATTTTGGAGAGTTTCGGTTTTCCGGAATAATTTTCGGATATCCGGATGATGATATTTAATAAGTTTTGTCAGTTGGGATCAATAATTTTTGTCATTATATATGAAAGCCTCCATTCTGCGTCTCTTTAATGTGTGTGCGATGGTGGGTGTGTGTGTTCGAGTGTTTCGGTTTTCCGGAATGATTTTTGGATAACCGGATGATGGTGTTTAATCATTTTTTTCAGTTTGGATTAATAATTTTTGTCATAAAAGCCTTTTTTGGTGTGTCTTTAATGTGTGTGTATGTATTTTGGAGAGTTTCGGTTTCCCGGAATAATTTTCGGATATCGGATGATGATATTTAAAAACTTTTTTTCAGTTTGGATAAATAATTTTTGTCGTAAAAACCTTTTTTGGTGTGTCTTTAATGTGTGTGTATGTATTTTGGAGAGTTTCGGTTTTCCGGAATAATTTTCGGATATCCGGATGATGATTTTTAATAATTGTTTTTCAGTTAAGATCAATAATTTTTGTCATAATACATAAAAGCCTCCATTCTGCGTCTCTCTAATGTATGTGTGTGTGTGTGTGTGTACGAGAGTTTAAATTGTCTGGAATAATTTTCGGATATCCGGATGATGATATTAAATAATTTTTTTCAGTTTGGATAAATAATTTATGTTATTATGTATAAAAGCCTTCTTTTGGTGACTCTAATGTGTGTGTATTGGTGGATGTATGTGTTCGAAAGTTTCGGTTGTCTGGAATAATTTTCGGATATCCAGATGATGGTATATAATATTTTTTTTCGGTTTGGATAAATAATTTTTTTCATAAAAGTCTTTTTTCGGTGTGTCTCTAATGTGGGTAGGTTTGTTGGAGAGTTTCAGTTTTCTGGAATAGTTTTTGGATATCCAGATGATGATATTTAATAATTTTTTTAGTGTGGATAAATAATTTTGTCATAAAAGCCTTCGTTTGGTGTGTCTCTAATGTGTATGTATTAGTAGGTGGGTGTGTTGGAGAATTTCTGTTGTCTGGAATAATTTTTATATATTCGGATGATGAGATATTAAATCAATATTTTTAGTATTATATATGTTTATAACTTTTCGTGAAAATAAACAAAAGCCTCCATTCTGCATGTTTATAATGTGTATTAACCTCATTTTTACAGTTATATAATAAATTGGATAAAAATATACGCATTCAATTTATCAAACTTTAAATTACAAAGTCCTTTCAAATATTGCTCTATTCATATCGATTTTGAACAATTTTTCATCCACTGCACATTTCTATTTCATCTACTCATGGTTTCCTATTTCCCTTCAAAGACTCTCATATATTATATAATACTTTATTATACCATTTCATTTTTGAAATATCCATTTCTCATACACACGTTTTACCAAAAAGTTACAAAACTTTCATTTCGAATTTCGATCTAGAATATTTTTTACTATTACTTTTTTCATCGATACACCACTTTTTTTCTATTATTATACTATAATATTTTATAATTATTATACCATAAAAATATTCGAATAGAACTAATCGTTCAATTATATGTTTTTAAATATCAGAAAAAATACAAAATACTCCAAGACACAATTAAAATTAAAATTTTCCATTTTTGCCAGTCGACTTTGCGGGAAAAGCTCAGTTCCTTTTCAGTATATTGGCGTGTGTAAGGAAAAGCTTACTTGGCCCTATTTCACGCATCGGCGCTTTCAGTCAATCTCAACCTTTTTCCGATGCGTATGCACCGTCCCCGATATATATTTTTACGATTATTCCCATAATTAAATTATCCCCAAAGGAGGCTTTCCGGCGATGCGGTTCGGCTATAGTTTTTTATGCAAATCGACCGTTTTGTTTCGTCCAAAAAAATATTTTTGCGAGAACCTCTTGATATATTTCGCTCGTTCGTTTCGAAAAAATAAAGTGAAACTTTAATTTCTTTTTTATTTTTAGCAATTAAGGCCGCGTTTTTCCATCTCGACTTATAATCTTTCCTCGCAGTTGAATATTTCGAAAAAATCCGGTAGAGAACAGAGCGAAACCCGCTTTTTCTGGAAATATCTTCCTTTTCCCGTTCCTCTGCACCCCCCTCCCCTCACCCTGAGACATATTCTTTTACGTGACACTTGTTCTGATTTGATTTTATCATTCTATATCTTTTTATGCTTTTCTCACGGGCGAATTTTCTCCTTTTATAATTCCGCGATTTTCCCAGCCGCTACGCTGGTATATTTTTTTTCCGTTCATATACATTCTTATAATGCAGCGTGTATATATGATTTTTTTTCTTTTGGCCTTAAGTGCGTCTGCGGATACGCATATCTTTTACTAAGCGTCCGTTGATCGAATACTAATTCGCGCTTTTTTCTTATATATTATTTTATGTATATAAAGGGATCGGCCATTTTTCACGTCGGGGGTTTTACAACGTAACCGAAAAGTCGTTACTGGAGGGGAAAAAAGAGAAAAATTTTCTTCGGAAATTTTCCTCCTTTTCATATTATTTTACTTGGCCCGATCACATTTTGAAGACTACTAATATAATATTTGATTTTTTTCGTATAAGCATTAATTCGTCGAAGGACGTAAGTTGTGTTGTGGGTATTAATGAAATTTTCGTTTTTCCGAATGAATTTAACGATAATGTTTTCGTATTGTACATTGTTTTGGGGTTTTGGGTTTAGGCTCAACTTTGACCCGTACGAATCCTAAATAGACTTAGTTTTGGACAACAAAGTTAGCTATTCTACGTTTTCGGAACGTATATTGCATTTCAATGTCATCCTATAAATTTGTGCAGAATTATTTATGCGACCTTTTCGACCCTACTTTTTAGATGCAAAAACGTGAATTCGATTGTCAACTTAATTTTTGTAAAAGAAAACTTTCTACTTGGAAGATCTCTTTTGAAAATTTCATTGACGTCAATGATTTTTATATGAAAATATTCAATGAATGTTTTTCTTATTTTAATATTTTATTACTTTATTATAAGTGTCAAAAAAATAGTTTGTATGTATTTAAAAACATCTGAAGATTTGTAAATTATAAATTTTAGTAATAAACTACAACTAGGGTTGTCATTACCGATAATCCCGTAAGCAGTTTTCCCATAAATGACCCAAAAAACAGTTCGGTAACTAGGCGGTAAATTTTAAATATTTACAGATAATTAACATTTTTTTCAATATTTTTAAAAAGTGTCATCGGTATTTTTAGAAAATAATTTTTTGAAATTTTTGGAAAAGTCATTAAGGAAAGTAATTACAAACGTGTAATTACATCAGTATACTAGCCTGCACTAAATCTTACCATTGTGGCATAATAATAAATATTTTTATACCGCGTTAAAGTGAAAAATCCGTGTAAAAAAATAATCGGTTCATCTTCCTTGAACCGTGTAAAAAGAGGATTGGTTGTATGGTTCTGGTTGTTGGGTGTTCTGATTGTATGGTTCTGGAAATATGTCGATATTTATTTATTTACTCATACAATACATAAATAATTATATAAATACAAATATACCACCATGGCATAAAAGGTCACTCCACATCACCATGATATCCAAAAAATATAATTAAAAAAAATCAACTTAATTCGAACTATCCCGCAATGAAACAAAACTCTCTTACTAAACATTTCTGATAAAACCTAAAATCCATCCACTAAACACATATTTATCCGACATAAATTTTCATAATAAGTTCAAAAATCAAAAAAAATTGACCATCAAAAAAAAAAAACAACGAAACAAACGCACAAGAGCAAAGCGAGCAAAATATTCACAAATTCCCTTTTGTCATCGTTATCGTCACAGTCATCGGGAACTGAGGAACCTTTTTGACGGGCCTCCGACCCAATTAGCCGACGGTCCAACGCCCAAATTGGATTTTGGGATTTTGGAGTCTGTCGCTCATTAACCACCCCCCGCCTCCCCTGCCCTCCTATCCCTGGGGCGTGTGTGTGTTTCTGCGTTTGTCCACCGCTGATAATAAATCTATTATTTGAAGAGGGCAGTGCTCTTGTTTTGGGGATTTTTTAATTTTTTTTTAGGATGAGGGTGGTGGGTGGTTTTGATTTTTTTTGACGACCCTTCTTTTCGCGATGGTAAAGGGTCAAAAAAAATGTAACGTATGAGCTGTTATATTTGAAACTAGTGTATCTTTGTTTCGAAATACTCATATGAGCCGTTCAGTGCACAGACTGATTAACTCCACTTTTTGAAAAATCTTGAATTTAAGTGTTAAAGCACTTGGTATAGTCATAACTATTTATGTTTGAAATAATTTTTCTGAATAATGAAGATTAACATCAAAAATCGACAAAAATTTTTTGGCCATTGAATAATAAATAATTTATTTCAGAGCTATTTTGATTAATTCCATACTCTAATGTAAATCATTGCAATAATTTAACTCAAATGCACTAAACTTGTATAGAATTTTACAATATTTATTGGAATTTATATTATAAAGGGAATTTAAAAAATCAATGAACATTGTTTCATCGATTTTCTCAACTTTTTGTTTTATGGAGTTAGTCATTGTGTGCACTGAACGGCTCATATAATAGTTAACTTGTAATAAACTCATTTTTATTTTCCAAGGTTTTAGATACGTCAAATTTAAAAATAGTAGTCAAAATTTTGAACAAAAATAATTGGAACTATGTTTTTAGACTGAAAATGAATTACGTCATTTTCTTTTTTTTTTAAAGAAAGTGGCGTATAGTTAAAAAATATAAAGTTTAAATATAAAAATTTTAAGTTAAAAGTATACAGCTTAAAAGTTTCTATAGAAACTTAAAGATAAAAACAAAATGAGTTGTTGTATACAAGAGTGGCGTAAAAGCCAATTAAAAAAAAAATTAGTCAAGTCTAGATTTAAATAAAGATAGATGTCTTATTTGTATGTTTATATTTAATAAACAGAGTCGACACAATATAATATCTCCATGAAATTAACGAAATATATTTCGTTGTAAAATATTATATTTTGACTTGCATTTCATGATTTGTTTACAGATTGAAACAAATTCGAGTAATTATTTAGTGGGAAATAGTACTTATACTACATATTATATTATATTATAATTAACAAAATGACAGTACTCAGTCAATTTATGAGTTCAAAATTTAGGCAAAGCAATGTCGAGTTACAAGCGTGAATAATAAGTAGAAATACACCACGTTCAAATATAACAGATATGCTATTGCATATCATATGCTACTTCATATCATATGCTATTGCTATTGCATATTTTATAGCAAAATATCTTTAATTTACATATTTCATAAAGATATTTATTTTCTATTGACTTTGTTAGAGACATACAAAGAAGACATCTATTTTAACTTGAATCTAAGTAAGTTATACTAATTTTTTTTCAAAATAGTCACTTTAGTTTATAATATAACGGCTCATATAATTGTACATATTTTAATTAAAATAGTATTAAAAATAACTTTTAATACTAATTACTCAATACCGCTCGCCTCGTCTAACGATCCTCAAACATTTCAGACCATTTTCAAATTAAACACCACGTCCAAATACGAATCCATATCATTTTCATACTCTACATATTTTACATGTCACCATACAAACATCATCAATCATCCGAGATTATCACCGCGCGATACGCTGTGACCTCAAACGCGCATAACGAAACGTCAAATGTAAAATTAACACGCTAACTAAACCCGTCGATTCCGCAAGTATAACAATATCGGCGATTTTTTCGAAAAAAAAAAAAAAAACAGGAACGAGCGAAAATATTAACATAACAAATGTCCTCTTGTACGATACGGCTCGAAAATGCTTTACATGGGCGAGGGGCTATGCGAAGAGCCGGGCCGAGGGGGGCGGAGGGTGTGGAAGGATAATAAAAGCGTTTTCCCATTACGAGAAAATGGCGAAGCGAGCTTTCGCCAAATGCGATGAGAAAAATAAAATATACGCGGGCCCCGTACCCCCCCCTCGGTGCGCCCTGTACCGCGAGCATAGTGTCCTTTTGCGCCCCATTCTCCATAACAGCGGTTTTCAACCGATGTGTTGTGGGATTCTAAAAAAAATTGTTGAAAAAACATTTTGAAATCATATTAGGTTGTATATTATTGATTTTAATAAAATTAATTATAAAGGTTTTAGAATTCGAATTAAAATTTTTGTAAATAAAATTTAACCTTTTTATGTCAAATTAAACTATTTAACTTTTTTTTTAAATTCAAAAATATTGTTTGATTCGAAAAAAAAAATTGAATTTTATTTGTAAAAGGTTAAATTTGAAGTTTACAATTTTATTACGGATAATTTGATTGATAAATAAGAATTTTTTTATTTCTTGAAATTTTGACTAATTGTTTTTTTCCTTCTTTAATTCGAATGATTTTTAAAAATTTAATATGAAGTTAAGTGAAATTTAAGATAAGAAAGATCAAAATATTGATATAATCTTGTACTCATAATTTTATAAAATATAATATTAATATTAGAAAATATAATCTTGCATAAAATTTTTATTAAACTTGATCGCAGATTTGAAAAAAAAAATCTAATTTTCAAGATTACATTTTATAACATAATATAATTTGCATCCAGAACTCCTAGTTTGCAGTTTCTAATTAAACCTTAAAAGTTTTTGATTTAAAAAATGGATATTAATAATCTTAAAGACGATGATATTTTAATTTAAAATTAAAAGGTGCATGTTTTCTGTGTAACATATTTGCCCTCAGCCTACATTTTACCCTCATCTTGTACCAACGTACCAGTCTCCTAACGAGGACAAAAAAAGAAACAATACTTGAGAAGGTTTTTTTTGTCTTTTCAGTATGGAGACAAAATACATCAACATTCTATAATATGTGTCAAAAAAATTTTCGATCTCCATATACAAAAAAAAATATTATTTTCTAATTAAACCTCAAGTTATAAACGTAACGAATTTAGATATAATTTTCTTTAAAAAATAAAAAATTCCATTTCAAAAAAAAATTCTATCAGCGTTAATTAAAATTTAATTATGCCGTTTCATCCCCGGAAAAAAAAAAATCGCGCATAGAATATATAAAAAAAGGCGGGAAATGCAATAAGCGAAAAAACCATATTTCACATAATGATTTGATTTATTCCGGGAACTGTGTAATTAATATAAATTGGATTTTTTTATACACTTTTCAATTGGACGAGCGGGGGGCGCTAATTAAATATTTAAATATGGCGCCAAAGTGGGGCGCGCGAAATTCGATACATTATTTTGCGGGTCGTGTTTTCGTTTTTTTTTTTATTATCAATTTTTCGGTTCATATTTTGTGTGTGCGCGTTGCAATTTTGCTAATTGGAAGTCGGAAAAGCCGCGGCGAAAACGATTTCGCAATTAAAACGACGCGAATTTCGGCGGTCAGTTTGTTAAACTAATGTGAGTGAGTTTTATTTTTTTTTTAAAAAAAAAGGTAGTTTTTAAAAGTTTTACGATTTTTTTAATTAAAAAAGAATTATAATTAAGCGAAATTAAAAAAAATATATATAGATTGAAGTATGAACTAGTTTAATGTTAGCTTAACTTATAATAAAAAAATTACTAGATGTTACTACTACTTGATGTATTATATATTACTTAACTACTTAAAGTTAGAAAAATATTTAATTTAAACAAAATTACTTGATTTTACCAAAACTACTAGATGTTAAGAAAACGACTAAATGTTAGCAAATCAACTTGATTTAAACAAAACTATAATACTCAATATTAAAAAAAAACTACTCAATGTTAATAAAACGACTAGATGTTAGTAAAACTACTCGATTCTAACAAAATTAATCGATTTTAGAAAAACTACATGATTTCAACGAAACTACTAGATGTTTTAAGCAAAACTACTCAATGTTAGTAAAACTACTAGGTGTTAACGAAACTACTTGATTTTAACAAAACTACTAGATGTTAGCAAAAGAACGTAGGTATATACGTTTTAATTCAACCTTTTATATATCAAATTTGCTCCTTTTAAAATAAAATTCCACCCTTTTCATTTAATTTGTTAAATGGAAAAGTTGAATTTAATTTGTGCAAGGTTGAATTTGGAATATGAAACCTGTAGTAAAATTTGATGTTTCATTTTTTAAATTTCATTGGAAGCAATGAATTTTTTATACGATATTCTTAAAACTTTTCAAATGAAAAAAATAACAATATTCAAATTTTAATTTTATTTATATAAAACATGAAAAAACATCAAAATGCTAATCGTAATTTTTCCATTTGTTACAGGTAATTGAACCGGCACGCATCACACTCGAACGGAAAACCCCACAACGGCGGCAAATCAATTTCCTTCGCGTCGCATATGAAAAAAAATGAAAATGTAATGCGCATTTTCTTTAACACACATTATTATATGGCGTGTGCGTTTGATCGATAGCCAATATCTCGGGTCGAGAGAATAAATTGAATTTGAAGCGACACGTCGCCGACAGAGAATCAGTGCCGAGCGAGGAATATCCCCTGAAATCCATAATCATTCTAATGTCGTTTTAACGGTGACAGCGACGTAATCAATGGATTTTCCACGAATTTTCCGACAGACTTTTCCGCAGAGCGCGATCTGTTAGCGCTGCCGGCTTCGCGTTTTTTTTCGGGAAAATCTGAGAGTTTTTTCCGTTAGGTTTGCTTTTTTTTTTTTTAAATATGAGTTTGATGTTTTATATAAACAAAGGCGTTTTGTTAATTCTGAAAATTTTAAGGGTGAAGCTCCATGATGAGCGTAAATGTGGGAAAATTTGAGGTGTAAATACGTGAACGTAAAGATATTGAAAAAATTTCGAATGAGAAGTTTGCATTTTTCATTATTTATTATTTTTATGTTTACTATGGAGTTTTACCCTTGATTCATATTTATTTATTGGGAAAAACTACAAGATGTGAGGATATCGATGAGTATTAGAGGAACGTGTGAACATTTCAAATGATAAGTTTATATTTTTTCACTTTTAATATTCTCATGTTTACTATGAAGTTTCAGCCGTGATTAAAGTTTATTAATTGTAAATTTTTTAAAAGTGAATCAGCTTTATTGTATGCATAAATGTGAATATTATATATTGAGTAGAAACGAATGAATGTAGACATCAAAATATTTACAATATTTTTTGTCGTTTTATTATGGAGTTTCACCCTAGTATTTTTTTCGTGTCGATATGCTGACGTTTGACATGGAGTTTCATCTACAGTAAAACTTTGTTGTAAGCAAACGAAAATGTACGGGCATAAATATAATATAGATGTTTTACACTCATGGGTTTTAGTAAACTATGGGGTTTCACTCTTCAATTGATGTACAAAAAAAATTATTATCCATCATCAATTGAGCAATATATTTTGCACAATTAAAAAATTTATGTGCTTGAATTGAAAATGCTTTAAAACCATTTTTTAGTTTAGGTTTCGTATGGATATACGACTACAATACTATTTTATTGTCTTGAAAAAAATTGAATTTTCAAATATATTTTATTTCCACGAAATATTCGAACGTGCCGGAGAAAATTTCGTTTGAAGTTTTCTGGAAAATTTTAGTTTCCGTTGAATTTTGCATGTGTTGCTTTTCTCTAACAGTGCCATGAAAATTTCGCAAATCAAAAAAAAAAATATTTTATGCACTTCGCTTGCAATTTATATAGAACATTTTCAATACGAAAAGTGTTTTTTATTAAAATTTCATACATGCGAATTTTTCCATGGATTTAAAAAATTCAAAGGGACCAACGTAGATTAATTTTTCGAGAATTTTTCACCCATTCAAAACACATGCGATCAGACTGCCACCATTCAACTCCAACAAAACAAATCCCCGATTCCAACCCGAATAAAACCACCCCACCCCACTTTCGAAGCGGAACGATAAATTTTGAGAATCCTAGTCACCGAAACATCTCCGAATTCCTCATAGCGAACAATAACAAGACGCCACCCATTGTATTTATTCAACCGAAACACAATAGTTCAACGATCGCACCGTGTCAACCCCATCCCCGAAAACAGAACCTATCCCCAAACCCCCCAAAGCCCCTCCCAAACCCCGAAAGCTACCCCTCCTACCCCAACATCCCTCCCAGCAACCTCGACACCCCCCCCCCCCCCCCTCCCCCCCAACTCTCTATCTCACCTCAAGAGGGAAACTTAGGATTCGCGCGGATTACAAACAGCGCGGTGATGAAGGGTCAACTCCTCCCACCGGCCGTAATATCAACCCCTCCGACCATATTCCGCAACAATAATTCTACAATAATTCGGCGGCGGGGGAGGGGGGGTGGATGCGTGGGGTTATGGGCGTGACGTGGATGGTTTATTCAGGTGTGTCGGCACGCGAAATACACGGTTATATTAATGCGCGGGTTGCGGATGCTGGCTGGGGAAAAAGTTGAGATTTAAATAGGACGAGATTAAATATTAATTTTGTTGGATTGGATGTGTTTCGGGAAGTTTACGGGGTGGTTGTTGTTGATGTGAAAAAAAAGGAAAAATTTGGATGAATTTGTGATAACGATAATTTTTTAATGAAGTTGATCTTTTTTAATAGTAACAGGCGGGATTGGGGTGCTTATCGTTAAAAAAAAAAGTACTATGTATTTTTTGAGAATTATAATTCTGTAATATATTAAATACTTACTAGAAGCTTCAGTAGATATACAAATTCATACTGATGTAATTTAGCGATAACTATTTATTTGTGATATTATTATAGTATAGACAGTTTTTTCGTCGTGCGAAATGCACGAATGATTCAGATGAGTAAAATAAGGCTTACAATCTGCATGCAAAATATTTTACTATCCATAGATAGATTAAGACTGTATGTACAATTTTATAGCATTTTCTTATTAAAATATTAAGATAGATGAATATGATAATCTTATTAATTTGAATTGATCGTAGTATCATGAAATTAGACGTATCAGATTTGATCATTTGTGGAGATATCCCGAGAATTTTTTAAAGATGTTCAACATCTAAATAATTATTCAATGAAAACGAATGTATATACATACTTTATGATAGTTTTTTCAATAATTTTATATTAGATTACAAAATAATGAAAACGAATGCTTAATATCACAGAATTACCCAAGTTTCCCTCTTTAAAGCAATAATTTTTTTAATTAAAAAAAATCAATCCTCTACTGCCAAAGCATAAGATAAATATTACGAGATCGTGCATTATCATCATTACAACTGCTACTAATATTATTATTATCGTTGTTATTATTATTATCATCGTTATTATTATTATTATCATCGATATTATTATTATTATTATTATTATTATTATTATTACTATTATTATTGTTATTGTTGTTTATTATTATTACTATTATCATCATCATTATTACTATTATTATTATCATTATAATAATTATTATTATTATTATTATGTACAACCACGTGCATTCGCTGCCAAAATACACTCAACTTAACCGCGTCAATTACCCGAAAAAATTCTAAAACACCCCATCCAGCGGATGCTCAACAGAGACGTTTCTCAAATGCACCGCAAAACTCGTACATAAATCATAGTTTCTCCAACTGCTTCGGCACGACTCCCCCCGAGTCGAGTTAAACGCCGCGCTAATTAAATGCCACCGAATTCATTAGTGTTGCCGGCGAAAATTTGCACTTTTGAATTTCAAAACTCGGATGTAAAAGCCGACGGGGCAGGGAAAGGGGAGGGGAGAAAAAAAAGCGCGCGCACTTTCGCAAATTGCCGCTTTTAATTGTTATTGTCGGTGAGTACGAGAATGGGTCGCGAAAAAAAATAGGTGATGTCTTTTTTTTGGAGATTGTGGTGATGAGTTTTTTTTATTTGATGTTTGATGGTCGTATGAGGTTGGTTAGATATAATATATGAAGTAATGGTTTGATAATTACCTAAATTCTACACTCAGTGATTGAGTGACTCAGTCCAATTTTACCTGTTAGCTATTACTCTATAGTTTAAAAAAAATTGAATATATGGAATATATGGAATTTTGTAAGTTCAATACTTATTAAATTTAGGCCATAGATCTGAAAGGAATTATCATTTTCATGTACTAATTGCATCATTTGTTACTTAACATCTCTTATCTATAAGATCCAGCAGGTCAAAAAAAAACTTAACCATCGACTTATCTTTTTTTTATCTTTTTTTCTATAAATATTATAATAAATTCACGAATTAAGGGTGTCAACAAAAAATAACTAAATGAGAAAATATTTATAAATAGGAACAAATATAATATGTTGATATTTTTGAGGCTTGTAATAAATTTTTTTTCTTAAAAATTGATTAGATATTTGTTTGGTGCGAATTTTTCCGAGAACCATTTGGAGTGTATTAGATAAGAGTTGCTTAAGACTAAGGCGAAGAATATCTAGTAATGGTGAATGATAATGATGATATATTAGTATAATTTTGTATGTAAGATTCCTTATTTAATAATCTATGAAAATTATGTATTTGAAATCAAAACATTTTTTCTTATTTTGTTTCACGATGGTATAAAACAAAAAAGTTATTAAAAAAAATCACACATACAACCAACATATAATACAACTTTTATTAATGATAATTTTCACCTAACAACAAACATTTCTTAAAACAAACACACCACATCAAACCCTACAAAATCGTATCACGCGACAATAATACATCATCGAACAATATGGCGAAGCGATTCAATCGACACTCGAACAAACTGACACCGTCGGATGGCATGTCAAATTGACACACGTGACATATGACATACGATTCGACGACATTGCATCGGCAACAGGTGGTAGCGACCTTTCGACAATGCGGACTTGGTTGTTTTACTCTTTGTTGTGCGGTTGGCCTGTTTGGTCAGTGCCGTTGTTGGTGATTGGTGATTTTGCCGGGTGATAGGATTGATTAATCGATGATTAAGTGATGTTATGTGTCTTTGAATGTGAACTGTTGGAGTGGATTTGAATGGTTGCGATAGTATAATTTTGGTTTTATTTTATTTTGTTTTCAATAATATTATCTATATAAATAAAAATGAATGTATGTATGTATGTATGGATGTCCGTATGCGTCCTATGCATGCCTTTATCACTTATCCAATCACGATAAAATTTTGTAAATATGTTGGTTACGCATTCAGGAAGGTTTCTGCATATGGTGACCATATTTCTCAGGACCCAAAACGGGACCTAAAAATATCGATTGGTTTCGCTTTTTCACTTTACATATATCTGTTATCATGACTTTTTTCAGAAAAAAAAACAACTAAAAAAAAAAAAAAAAAACCCGGGCAACGTCGGGTACTACCGCTAGTATTATATATTATTGAGTTGCCTGATAATGCCAAATTTTTCCATTAAGGTAGTGGGTAGAGTCGTTGAAACTATCCATGCATTATAGTAAATTAGAACGCTATACTCACAATGATTGTGATAGTTAGTTTTTTTGCTTCACTTTACTTTACAATTAACTTAACAATTTACTTTTACTTTATACTTAAAATATATATATTTATACATATATTAATGGATTGGCCTGATCATGCCAGAGTTTCCTATTAAGGTAATCTCGTTAAAATTACCCATGCACTATAGTGAATAGGCAAGTTGGATTGCTGTATCCACACATTAGAGTAGCGGGTAGGCTCGTCGGTTCTATCCACACACTAATATCGGTGGGTTGACCTTTTAGATCTCGCAAATTCAACCCAAAACTCTGTTCATATGGTTTTGAAATAACACGATTCTAAAGAAAAAAAAAATCGATTATTTTATTGACTTTAACGCGGTTTAAAAAGTATTACTATGCCGCAATTATATGATCCTTGTTAGAACAATAGTTAATAAATGAAAATTTATGATATTTTTTGATGATTTCACTTGTCGAAATTTTGCCAAATAATAGATTTTTTATAAATTACATTTGGATGAAAGTTTTATCCAAATAAATTGATAGAAACTATGTCCAATTATCATATTACAGTACAAAACGTTTAAGATGAAACTGAAGGGATCGAAATATTTTTTCGGTATTAAAATAATTTCATATAAACGTCACATACTGACAAAAAATAATGATAAAACTATTTCTCGTTAACCGATATTTCATATTAAACTATTTACATTGTATACATTTTTTTTATACGGTAGTTCCCATCTATCGGTACTTAACCATCAGTACTTACCCAGTATTAAACCATCTCACTTTACCTAAAAAATTTACGTTTATACAATGTTTTTTTTTGTCAGGACCGCAGTATTATTTCTCGTTAACCGATATTTCACATTAAGCGTTTTCGTGTTAAACGATGTACACTATACACGCTCATCATTTACAAAGTAGTCTCATTTATCGCTACTTACCCAGTATTTAACCATCTCACCTTACCCAAAATTTGAATCATCAAAACTCCCATAAAACAAAAAAAATAACCCACTCAATAAAAAAAAATATAACATCCCAAAAAAAAAAAATCCACCAAACAGCCATATCGCGGCAACCATCGCATAATTTTTTTGCCGCCACAAATTTGAATTGTTCAAGTCGCACGCCCTCGAAGGTTTCAGGGTCTAATTTGGCATGCGACATGTAGGCCGACCTCAGCGCCATCTGCCGGCCGCCGTTAAGGGCCCGCCGCACGCTGAATATCAAACGAGATGTTTTGCCCATTGATGAAACGGAGAATTTGTTATGTCGACAACAACGCGGGCCCCAATAACGCACGGACGTCCCCGATCGTTTAAATCGTCGCGGAGGGGCGAAATTAATTAATATTTCGGGCCTGGCGAGCGGCGGCCATGTTAGGCGTTCGGGCCGTTGCGGTTTCGGTCGGGGTCGGCCGATTAAGTGCGGTCGGATGTGTGTTTTTTGATTGCGAGTGTTGTTTCGGGTTCTTGGCGGATTCGGTATTGGGATTTTGGGTGTTTCGGGATTTGGGTATATAGTGGGAAGTGTTTGAAATTAAATTAGAGAGAAAGAAATTTTTTTTGTGTTCGAAGAAGTTCGTAAGAATTTCGAAGAATTTTGTTAGAATTCTAAAGAATTCTGAAAAAAATTTCTAAAGAATTCTGGAGAATTTCGAAAGAATTCAGAAGAATTTCGAAAGAATTCTGAAGAATTTCGAAAGAATTCAGAAGAATTTCGAAAGAATTATGAAGAATTTCGAAAGAATTCTTAAAATTTCGAAAGAATTCTTAAGAATTCTGAAAGAATTCTGAAGAATTTTGAAGAATTTTGAAAGAATTCTGAAGAATTTTGAAAGAATTCTGAAGAATTTTGAAAGAATTTTGAAGAATTTTGTGTTTGAAAAAAAGAATTTCATGTTAAATGTCATAGTACAAGAGGAGGGAAGTGAGATTTGTCGTGATTCCCAATAATAGGTATTCTAGTATTTTTTTACTAATTATCGGTTTACTGGTAAATCAAATAAGCAAAACTATAAAAACAAAAAATATTAAAAAAAAAACAAGTCTTTTCAAAATATATTCGAAACATTTTTTTTATTTACTGATAAATTACCGAACTGTTATTTGGGTCATTTACAGATAATGGTCTCCATAGTATAAGTATAATAGTATTTCGTTAGGACCGTTTTATTTTTTTTAAGCTGATTTTTTTACTAAAAAAAAGTTTTCCACTGTACTATAGTGTAGTAATTATTTTGAAAATTTTATTGTTTTGGGAATTAATATCTTAAAAAATTTGACATTTTATATAGATTTCGTGTTTTAGACTATTTTATAATAATTATTCAAGACTGATGATTTCTAATATGTTGAAAAAAAGTTATGTGGAAAATTTTTTCAGTCGGAACTGAAGAGACTAAAATATATTTTTATGTTGAAAGAAACTCATATTAAACGTCATAGTAAATGTAGATAGTATTTTATCAATAATATAATTTCTTTCTATCCGATTTTTCATTTAAAACATTTTCATGAAAATGATTTCCACTATAATGATCTAATTACTGACCACTTCAAATATATATTATAATACTTCAATCTATTAAGATTCCTACGATAAAGTAATCACTTCTAACAGTATAAATTTTTCATCAATTTCTGAAATATTATTATTATTTCTAATAAATTAACTGTAATCAAATATTATATTTATTACATCATATAAACTCAATTCATTACCATACAATAATAAAATACAATATTTATCACAAAACCAATTTACGACTCAAATTTAAAACGGAACCCATAAAAGACATATTTACAAAACACCCGTTCCCAACATAAATAAAATAAAACAACACAAATAAAATAGTAATAAAGGACACCGATAAAAGTTTACCCACCTCTGCCCTAATGAAAAAATAAAAGTTAACGCACACACGTCCGACCGAAAGTTATCCTTCCGCGCGGAAAAGCTCCCCTAACTTTTCCGCAGCTCTTCTCCGTTTTCTTCGCCCCCCCCCTCACTCCACCCCTGGCTTTTCCACCTTCATTTTTTTTATTTTCATTTTTTTTTTTCGCTAGTGTGCGTGCGGTCAATTCTATCGGGTCCCTTTTCAAGTCTGACGCGGTCGAATCGAATGGGTTTTTTGTGTTCGTTTGACGGCGATCCCCCCCCACCCCTCGTTGCCCCCCCCCCCCCGTCCGGAAAACGGCCTTTTTTTTCGTTATTTGTAACCGTTTTAATTGGACGATTGTATTCCGATATTGCGAGCGGGCTTTTTTTTTCCGGCGGGAAAAAAAATGGGACGCGGTCGACTTTTGCGGATTTTCGAATCGCTTTTGCGTAACCGACGCCGTAAACATGCGGGGTAATTGAAAAGACATTTTTTTTTTCGATGCACTTTTCCGTGAAAGGTCTCGATTTTGATTCCTGATAAAAAATCACACCCATATTCCGATTTATGCGGTATTTTTTCGACACTATTTCATTTCAACGCGTTCTATCAAAATAATTTTTTTAATTTTTTTACTAACGAATTTTGAATTTGTTAACATAAAATATAATTAAAGCATTGATGACGAAATTCTTAAATTAAAAAAAACTATCCATGATCGAACAGTGTTTTTCCAAAATGAAAAAAAAGTATATATTATTTTAAGTCATTACAATGAAAGTAATTTTGAACCAATGAAAAAAGAAATAAACTTTTTTTCACAATTAGAAGACAGAAGAGAAAATGAGAATGAATAAATATAACTTTTTTTTAGAAATAAAAATTCATATAATGTATTTTCATTAATATAATATGTACCAATTATATCAAAATACAATTATTAAATAAATCTTTATATGAATATTTTTTTTACATTTTTAAATATTATATTTTAGACCTTTTTCAAACAAATTTTCCAAAATCAATCTTCCTAATTAGTACGAGAATAAATTTAATTGCTCTATACAGTTTTTTACTTTAGAGCATATCTCAGGTTTTTGTATAGATTTATAGTATTTTTTTTACGTGAAACATATTATTCCACCATATAAATCAAGGGATAGGTTTACTTTAAAAATTCATGTAATAATTAAGGTGAACATAAACATGTCCGTATTTATGCAATATAAACGTACAATATTTTCGTATGATCTAATACGAGTTTACGCTCATTATGAGACTTCACTGTTATGTAAGATTTTTTTTATATTATCCGATTTTTTTTGTATTAAAATCGAACTCATATTTCAAAACGCTTAATGGAATTTTTAATATTTTTAATATAAAAAAAAATAACGATGGAAAAATTATACATTTTCTTGTTCAGCATTATACATACTTAATGGTTGAGTTTTGAATTTTTTTAAACGCCCCAACGTTCGCAACGCACACAGACTTTCGGCTATTTTATTTTTTTCGCACAAATTTAATCAACGCAAACTTGAGCGAACTGCTAAACTTTCAGCCGTTCGTTCGCGATATATGTCGAAAATTTCCCCGCTCCCGCTCCCTCCCCTATCCAAATGTGGCCCAAAACCCCTTAAGGGGCAAATATTAAAAAAAAATCGAAATCGTTTTCCCGCTAATAGCCGTCGAGTTTCCCGATAAATTCGAAGTTGTTATTTTTAAAGGCTTTATTAAGATTTTTTTTTTTTTTCAGGGAAGTTTTTTTGACGATGCTAGTTTCGCCCGTTCCCACCGGACGGTTGCGGTTCCGTCGAATTTTCTTAACCGCTTTTCTTTTTTTTGAGGTCTAGCTTTTCGCTCAACTTTTAATGAGGTAGCCGCCTTTGCCTCGGAGGCTTCTTCTTTCGGTCGGGTCGCTTTCACAGGCGCGGGGTGGCCAAACAAAGGGCGATCCGTGCCCTTCTTTTCTATTGGAAAAAAACCGGCGACCTTGATGTATGACAATGCCTCAACTCGAGATTCGGAATTACGCAAATTTGCGTTTTTTTTTTTTTTTTCCTTTCAGGCTTTTTTTTTATTTCGGTTCGTCTCTCGCTCTGTTCGTTTGCCGAGACAGTGATGCTCCTTTGAACTTTGTCGGGCTTTTAAAAGTATTTTCGTTTAATCACTCTTAATGTATCGAATTTATGAAAGGACGTGGATGAAACTTGTTCTTTCGGTCTTTCTTGGAATTAATGATCGCGTAACCTATCGGTTGAACTTTAGTATTTTTTTTGTATTTGTATTGTTGGCGATTTGGTTTTATTTGACTTTTTTTTAAATTGATAATATGATTTATTACAATAAAATAATTTTACTGTGTATCTAAATATAGACCGTATCATTTTTTATTTATCTTAAATGAAAAATAATTTTTTTTTCTTTTAACAAGAATAAGAACATATAAATAGTCAAATCAAATCAATAATTTAAATATATATTTAAAATTTCAATCATTGTATGCTATTCTTAAAAGATATGATTTTTATCTAGTTAGAATACTGAAAATCAAATGATTTTGGTCCATCCTAATATTATATTATATTATACATACCGCATTAATTGTTATTAGGTCGTAACGTATCAAAAGACCGAAATTCTTTCGGTCAAAAGCAGATCGTCTTAGGAACAAGATAAGAATAGTTTACATTTTTTTTAATATTAGAAATGAACCATGTTCTTTATTTTTTAATTTGTAGGTTGACTTGTTAACTTTTTTTTGTCCCTAAACGATATTTATTTATTTATTTTACCCATACAAATACATAACTACAATGAGTACACATATACCGCCATAGCCTAACAGGTCATCCTACATCGCTATAGTGGCCAAAAGCAAAAAAAAAATATAACAATCAATAAAAATTTGAAAAAAAAAATACACAACACATCATTATGCCATAATACAGGCTTGTCCAAAGGGCCACTATGGTGCCAAAGTGGCCCCATTTTTTTCACACAAAACAAACATAAAAAAACAGAATTTATTCCAAAATGTACTCATCGAAACAGTTTTATGATGGAAATAAATAACTATACCAATATTTCAATACTTATTACGTTTTGAAATTGCACCAATCGAAATTTGTAAATGGCCCTGCATACTGAAATTTTGGACAAGCCTGCTTCACATCGATAACCAACGACAGCCGATACCCCAAAAAAGGCATTAGCATACAAATAGAAAGCGTCGTAATTAAAAATCAATCTTCCGAAAACTTCCACACGTCCCGAACCCCATGCACTTCCGCACTATCCCGTTTACTTTTCCCGACTTTCTCCGGGAGTTAAACGCTCCGTTCCCGTTTTCGCCGCTCCTCCTATTTACGGCACAATAGATTCCCGGCAACAAATAACAAGTTCCAACTCCATCACTCCCCCTCCAGGCACTCTTCCTTAGTCCTGGGCAACCTCAGGGTATCGAATGGCAGCCTTGGGTCCCGCGGGAGCCCAAAGGGTGGCGGCGACACCTCGTTACCGGGCGCGTGATTATTGTGAACGTGTCGGCGTGATATTATTAATTTTCCACCGGGGATTTTAATCAATTCACCTTGGGGAGGGAGGGTGAAAAGGGCTCCGGTGGACGTCAACCCTTCGAGATCTCGCCGAGATATGGGGGGGTGTTGGACCGAAAGTCGGTATCTTGAAGATTGCGGTGGGATAGATGTTGGTTGAGATGAGTGAAATTTTTTTTGGTCGGGGTGATGGGTGATGGGTGAGTTTTGGTCAAGGTTGAATGGTGATAGTTTTTTTCTTTAATTATAATCAGTATTAGAAAATATTTTTTATAAGGCATTTTTTCACATATTTGAAAATTATATAATTTTTTTTTTCGTCTATTCATATATTTTATATTGTTTAACCAAAATAAAAAATATAAAATTTATGTTATTAAGTATATTGAAAGTATATTTTTTTCTGATAATGAAAAAATAATAGGTTTTTTGTTAAATTTTTCTTGAGAATTAGAAGTTATAATAGAACATTGGAAGTATTAGAAGCTATAAAAGAACATTAGAAGTATTAGAAGCTATGACAGAACATTAGAAGTACTAGAAGTTATAATAGAATATTAGAAGTATTAGATGTTATAATAGAATAATAGGAGTAATAGAAGTTATAATGGAACATCAAAATTATTAGAAATTTTAATGGAACATTAAAGATATTAGAAGTTATAAAAGAAAATTAAATGTATTAGAAATTATAATAGAAAATTAGAAGTATTAGAATTTCGGACAGTAGAAGTATTATATTAAAAATTTAGGCCATGAAATTTTTACTTCAGTACAAATACACAATATTAATATGCTTTTACTGATAATAAATTTTCACTATAACATATACAAACATCTGCTTCTAAAAAAAAAACATACCAAATTCAATATTTTCTATGATTTCTTAAATATCTAATTGTGCTTTTTTGAATATACATCCCCGAAATTCACATACATATATATAATATAATAAGATATACAGAAGTTGTAAGGGACCTTGAAAATTATCATGGGTCCATTGTGTGAATTTCGGATTGTTTCGATACAATGAAATCTTGCAGATTGAAAATTTATGCGGTTGATTGATATGAAATGCGTGAATTTATGTAAGATCTTATATAATATATAAAATAATATAAACGGACTGAATCTTTGTGCGTGATATTGTATGATTGATCTTTTTTCGGATTTTAAATTGAATCAAATCTATTTATGTTTTGCGCGAAAACATTTGTATATTAAACTAAGACGAGCGATGTAATATCAAAGCGTATTATGCAAACGATATCGTTCTGAATACACATTTATATTTATTTATTTAAGGAAGCCTATTTGTATACAGCACGAGCTATCGTTGATATTCCAATCGAATAATTAGGGCGAATATCCATGATAAGCGTAAATATGAGTATAAACGCACCACGTTTTGTATTCATATGCTTAGTTTATTATAAAGTTTTATCCTTATTATTAAATTTGTTGGCTTTGTTGTTAGTTCAAATGAAAAAAGGTATCGTTGATATTTCAATTGAACAATTTGAGTGAGTCCCTATAATGAGCAAAGGTGTAAATTTATACGCATCAAATTTTATACTCGTATGTTTAGCTCACCATAAAGTCTTATCCTTATTATTAAATTCATTGATTGATTGATTTCGTTTAAATTTGAAAAAAGGTATCGTTTACCTATATATTTCAATCGAATCATTTGAACAAATCCCTAAGATGAGCGTAAACGTGAAAATAAACTCAATATGTTTTGTATTATATGCTTAACTCACCGTAAATTTTATCCTTGTGATTAATCACAATTTGTTAACTTATTTAGCTCAAAAAAAAAAATGCGATTGATATTTCAATCGAAAAATTTAGGAAAATCTCCATGATGGGCATTGTAGATATGAGCATAAAAACACTACGTTTTGTATTCGTATGTCACACTTACATGGAACCTCACCCTTTTATTAAATTCTTCAAAGGATTTAGTTCAAGTTATAAAGCTATCATTAATATTTCATTAGACCAATTTGGGTAAACCCCCACGATGAGCAAAGGCATAAGTACAAACACAACATATACCGTATTTGAATGCTCACACTAACTATAAAGTCTCACCCATATTATTGAACTCATCAACCAATTTAGTTCAAATGAAAAAAGCCATCTTTAATATTTCAATAGAAAAATTTGCTCGAATCTCCATGATGAGCACAAAAAAACAATATACTCTCACTTGTATATTCACAGTCACTATAAAGTCTTACTCTTGTTATTTAATTCATCGACCGATTTTGCTGAAATAAAAAAAGAGTTATCGTTAATATTTCAATAGAATAATTTGGGCGAATCTCCACGATGAGCGTAATTATGAGCACACAAACACCATATACTCTCACTTGTATACTCAGTCACTATAAAATCTCACTCTTGTTGTTCCACCAATTTTGTTGAAATTGAAAATTATTATTATTATCGTTAATATTTCGATAGAACAATTTGGGAAAATCTCCACGATGAGCATAAAAACACCATATACTCACTTTCACCATAAAGTATCACCCTTAAAAATTCGCCAAAACCCATCAGCGTATTTAGTTCAAATTAAAACAGAAGAAAAGCGCCCGTACAAAAAAATTAATTAATCAATTTCGTCGCATAATTAAAATTTTATTATTTTTCGATCGTTGTGTTTTTTCGGCTCTATTTTTCGGACGGCGGGAAAATTTGAAATTTCTCGTCTGGGGTCGTCAATTCTCCTCGATATTATGTAAATTGCTTCATAAACCATAAATTAACGGGGGCTCGGGCTCCGGGCAAAGTTTACTTTGGGCTTTCGTACATTTATTATTATTATATATACATTTTATTTATGTGCGCCAAAATATAATGTATAAGCTTCGAAATTTCCGTACGCGCAATAAAACGTCCGCCGAAAATTAAAAGCGCTCCGTAATATTTTCGCTTTGTCGTTCCGTTCGACAAACAAGCGTATTAAAGGCCGTTCAGGTCGTGAAATCTTCGAATTTTCAGGAAATTTTAATGTTCTGAAGGCTCCTGATAAAATTCGGCACTTGTCGGATTCGGTTTT
This sequence comes from Hydropsyche tenuis, assembly GCA_009617725.1. Classification (NCBI taxonomy): domain Eukaryota; kingdom Metazoa; phylum Arthropoda; class Insecta; order Trichoptera; family Hydropsychidae; genus Hydropsyche; species Hydropsyche tenuis. The sequence goes on from VTON01000095.1 coordinate 1,138,663, forward strand.
GTTTGTTTTTTTCAAGAATAATGTAAGAATCGTGTTGAATATCGGGGCGTTTCTGGTTTTGAGATGAGCGTTTGTTGGTGGATGAAATTTTTGATAATACTGATTTTATACTCAAATTAAACTTTATAAAAATCAAATTCAACTTTTTGATCGTCATATTCAACCTTTTAAACTTCATATTCGACCTTTTGAACTTCATATTCAATCTTTCAAACATCAAATTTAACATTTCAAACATCTTATTCAACTTTTAACATACTAAATTCAACAATCATAAATTTATTTTCTTTTTTTTTTTATTTCATAAAAAATATAAAAAGAAACGTTAGTTAAATCCATGGTACCTATGTATTTTCAGATTGATTTATTTCAAAATCTTATAAATTACGTATCAATCTTCCGAAAAGGTGGAAAAAAGTAATATGTAACAATCGGGTGATTATTTTTCGAATTGAATTTAAATAAATAGATGTTTTTTTTTAATCAGTTGTTTTAGTTAAAAATACGATATTAATAAGTGAATAACTTATTATGTGAAAAATTTACAATTCACCAACTGAGATTATCAAAGTCAAATTGAAGAGTAAATTGTATTTGATTATTATGATAACGGTCTTAATAATTTTATACATTTCAGATTACTGAATTTGATTTTTAAAGGATTGAATTTGAAGTAGAAAAGATTGAATTCGAAGTTTAAAAGGTTGAATTAGATTTATATAAATTTGAATTTAGAATGTAAAGGCTGAAATAGAAAATCTGATATCACGTGAAAATGAAAATGTGATATAAAAATAACACGAATACTAGAAACAATAAGGACCTATGTGCTATTTTAAATATTTTGAAATACATCAGTTTTTTTATTTAAGAAATTGCCAAAGTGACATACATACTAGTTACATACTTATAATATTATACAAAATTGCTCTTGATATACAATAAAAAAAATATATACAATATTTTGCGAGCATAGACCATATTTTAAAACATGCCATTAGTTCTATATGTTAGAACTAATTTCTAGCGTAAAACTAATTCCGTACTTTTTTAAGCCCTTAGGTCCTTTTATATTTCCAGTATTCATTTTATGATTTAAACCCTTCACAAAAAAAAAAAACCCAAACAACATCCATTCACCATCAACCAAAATCGCGAACAAACACCCTCACAAAGGGCTAAAATCACTAAGCGAACCAAAACCGAAAGGAGCGCGTCCGTCCGTCTAAAACTATCCTTCGAAAAAAAAAAAAATCCCGAAAAAATCCCGGATGCGAAAATCCGGAGCGTATAATGCACGTTCCGCGTACACTTTGGCGCTCACAAAAGCACATTCATTTTAATTTTAAACTACGGCACGAGTGCGAAGGAGCGGGCCCGAGTACGAAATCGAATAATCCCGTGATTACATTTGCGTACGAAAAGGAGGCGGGATCAAAATTGAATAGATTACGGCGCGCGAAAAAAGTGTATGTTTGAAATGCACGTCGGTGTGGACTTTTGATGTATGGGTGCGGAAGTGGTTCTTTATCTTTTTGGTTAAAAAAAAAAAAATGGGAAAATGGGAAGATTGTTACGGTTATCCGGAATTATCCGGATTGTTAAAATGCGTATTTTCGGTATAAAAATGATTTTTTTTATCTTTTGTTTAAAAAAAAAAAATTAAGAAATGGAAAGAGTTACGGTTATCCGGAATTATCCGGATTGTTGAAAAGGGTATTTTCGGTATAAAAATGATTTTTTTATCTTTTGGCTAAAAAAAAAATTAAAAAAATGGGAAAATTTTCGGTTATTCAGAATTATTTGAATTTTCGGATTTTTAAAATGGGTATTTTTGGTATGAGAATGACTTTTTTATCTTTAAGTTTAAAAAAATTTGGAATAATCCTGTTTTTCGGATTGTTGAAAAGGGAATTCTTGGTATGAAAATGACATTTTACCTTTTGATTTAAAAACAATAAGAAGGGGATCAATTATTTAGAATTCTTTTTTTTCACAGTTTGGTATTAAGTGAATATCTGACATGAATATAATTTTTTTGTTTTTTTAATTAAAAAACGGAAGAATATGTTTTATTCAGAATAGTTCAGTTTTATGGGTTGTTGAAAATGATTTTTTGATATTCAGATGTGAAAATAGCTACTTGTCTTTTGAATATAGAAGATTATCGGTTATTGGAACTATTCGTTTTAACAGATTGTTATAAAGTGAATTTTCGATATGAAAATGATTTTTTTGTCTGTTTAATTAAAAAAAAGTCAGAAGAATATCGGTTATTGTTGTAGTTTTGTTATATGGGTTATTGAAAAGTGAATTTTTTTTGATATTTATATAAAAATGGTACCTTATTTTTTTTAATATAAAAGATAATCGGTTATTTGAAATTATTCGCATTTTCAGATTTAAAAAAAATGAATGTTGATTATTTTACTGATTAAAAATTTTTTTTATATTTAAACCAAATAATTTTAAGATTTGATAAAATATATGATTTTTTTCAATCCATTGATACGAATATCATATTTTGATTATATAAATTATCAAAAAAAAATCTTTACTTAAACATCTTATTGATTATTTTAAACACATCCCCATATATTTCAATCGAATCAAAACTATCAACCAAACAACACGTCAATCAATTCAAATATTGAATCGACAAAACGGCACACTTACCCGCAACATTTCCGATATCCGCAAACGTAAATTAGTTTCGCAACGCAAAATCACGAACCGCATATTGAGCAAATATCCGCGATTTCCACACGACACGCCACAAACGAACGGACGACGCGATTAATCAACGAGTGCCGGAAACGTTGAGAACCACTGGCGGCCCTGAGTGTATATACGGGGAAAAAATGTGTATATATAACATATATATATGTATAGGCAACGAGGCCCTGGAAGAGGATAAATGATTTCAACGAGACGTTGATGAAGTCGGACACGCGGACGGATAATGTTTTTAATATATATGGCATTATCCCTATTTGTGTACGATACTCGGATCTAGGGAGGGGGTGAATGAAATGAGGCGGGGGGGTTGGGGGGTGCAGTTGTTTCTGGATTTGTGTGATATTTATTGATGATTTTTTGTTTTTTAATGATGAATTTTATGATCAATTTTTTAATGTGAATTGTTAGAATAAAAAAAATTATATATGTATACAAATTTTCTCTACCAATTGTTTGATAGGATATGATTAGATGATTGTTTGATCTTATTCTGTCTTGCAGTGGATAACTAATATGTTGCTGATGATGATGATATACAAATTTAAACTTTACTAAACAAATTTGTGTGAAATAATGTATGTTATAAAGAGAATATATGATAAAATCGGTGAAAGTATAATATATTTTTACTATAGGGAATCTGTATACAAATAAATATTCCCGAGTCAACATTATTTTATCAAATTAAAAATAAAACCTAAATTAATTTAACTCAATCACTTTTATGATCAACAAATATACTTTAACATATTATACATTATAACATATACAAAAAACAACGAATAAGACAAAATTACTTAAAGATTGATTTTTGGAAATTAATAACCAATATAATGCAGTTAACTCACTACACAAACTATTAACTAAAATATATATATACTAGATATTCACCATTCCAAACGAATCAACACAAGCCAAAATGCCATATATACAAAAAAGTTATAAACAAGATACAACCAATCTTCTTTTATACGGTTCAAGGAAGAAATGATTATTTTTTTACAGTTTTTTCACTATAATATTGTATAAAAAAAAAAAAAAAGTATTATTGTGCCACAATGGTAAGATTCGGTGAAGGCTAGTATACTGTTATAATTATTTGTATGCAATTATAGTTATTGAAATTTTTTTTTCATATTACACTTTTTTTTATAAAGTAGATTTGAATAGAAGTTCAATACAAATATACTGATAGAATCTATCTCCAATTTTTATACAATCAATATACATTTTTTTTACACGGAAATCTCTCGAACGTATCCTCCATTTAAAAAATAGGATTAGGTGTAATTTGATATATTTTTTTAAAACAACTAAACCAACAAAATACAATCAACTCATTTACATAACAACTGACTACCCAACTTTGATTCAACTTAAAAAAATACATAAAAAAAATATATATGTCCCAAACTTAAACCGAGACGCGAGTGTATACGAAAGTTACGGCCATGAGGCGGCAACGGGGTTTGGGAAAGAAAGTTCCAGTTCTGACGAATATGAAGTGTGACGTTGACGAAGGTCCCTCCTTATTGTGTGTGGACTTTCCACCGGATACAAGACATTCCACTAACACTTGCCGGGACGGCTATTATTAGCATATATAGGCGCAAAAAAAAATCTCATGAGTTCGGCCCTGTTTTCGGGCCGGGGTGAAGTTTTTGTCGCCACTTAGTTCTGCACGTGTTGTTCGGTAAGATTGCTGGTTTTGTTTGTTGTGAAGATTTTGAGTTTAATTGGGGTCGATTTTTTTGATTTTTTGTTAATGTTGTTTTCTCTGCAAAGTATGATGTGTGATAAAAATATAATAGGTTTTTTTCTTCTGTTCAAATTGTTATTATTGATTATATGTAGAATTTTGATGAAAATATTTATGTTAATATACAGTGAATCAATATTTTTAGTAAAAGTATATTTTATATTATGATAAAAGTGTATGAATGAATGTTTACTCAACTATAGACTTTGATCATTAACAGTAAATTTGTATAATATTCGTTAATTTTAAACCAAAGTTCTAGAACTTTTCTTATAAAATATAATTCCACTGAGAATATACAACCATTGTAACAATATAAAAAAATATATATTTAGTTTTTTGTAGAAAATAATAGCATTTGATTTTTTCTGCATTGCATAATTTTAAAGCAAAGCAATAATTTTTTTTTCTAATGAGCAATATTCATAAACAATAAAAAAAAGTAATAAAAAAATTCTTGATCCATCAGTGAATGGCAAATGATTATTTATATTTGAACCAGAAGCATTTTTGGACCTAAACGTAAACTCTAAAACGACCATCAAAAAAATGTAACGAAAAAAAATGATAATAACAAACCAACACGCGAAAACATTACAAAGTTATTTAAAATAAAACAAAGCCGAGAATACGAAAAAATAACAAAACAAAACGAAAAAGTTGGCTGAGGAAAAAAGAAAGCGCTATGAAATATGCCCGAACAAAAGTGAAAAGTTTCGGAAACTTTTCGCAGGCGCACTTTCGCACATATCGATCTTTGAGAAGCTTTGTTTCGCAACCATTGAACCGTAGACGTACAAATTCCTTTACACTTATCTTTCGATTCGAATGGCACTTAATTTGCACGGTTCCGCCCCATTAACACTCATAGATTTATATATTTTTTTTCCATTGGGAGGATTTAAACTAGGTATTCATTTTAATTATCACGAATTTAGTGCCAACTGTATTTCGTTTTTTTTTTTCTTGTTCTATAGGGCGTCTCGAAATTCACACAAGAAGTAATTTTGATAGAAAACACGGGTTTATAATTTAATTTTTTTTTTATTGATTCATAAAGTATAGAGTATAGGGTTATGTATGGAATAGCATATTGTTTAAAAGGCCTCTGCGGCTATGTAATTTATGTAATTTAATTTAATTAAACGTTCTTGCTCACTTTTCTTATAATAATCAAAATTTGCTAACGCTCACGTTCACGCTCACCCTTACGCTCATCCTAAAAAAATTTCTCAAATGATCCAATTAGCATTTAACATGAATCCAGAGTCAACTGTATATAATTTACGTTCTTGCTCACTTTCCCGATAATAATCGAAATACGCTCACGCTTACGTTTATTATAAGACTGGTTCAATCAATCCAATTAGCATTTGACATGAATCCAGAGAAAAACTGTGTATAATTTACATTCTTGCTCACTTTCCTGATAATAATCGAAATACGCTCACGCTTATGCTTACTATAAAACTTCTCGAACAATCCAATCAGCATTTAACATGAATCCAGAGCCAACTAAGTATAATTTACTTTCTTGCTCACTTTCCTGATAATAATCGAAGCACGCTCACGCTTATGCTTACTGTAGAAAACTTCTCAAACAATCCAATCAGTATTCAACACGAATCCAGAGCTAACTGTATATAATTTACATTCTTGATCACTTTCCTGATAATAATCGAAATACGCTCACGTTTACGCTTACTATAAAAACTTCTCGAACAATCCAATCACCATTCAACATGAATCCAGAGCCAACTGAGTATCGTTTACGTTCTTGCTCACTTTTCCGATAATAATTAAAACACTTTCACGCTTACGCTTATTATAAAAATTTCTCGATCAATCCAATCAGCATTTTACATGAATCCAGTGCCAACTGTGCATCATTTACATTCTTACTCTCTTCCAGATAATAATCGAAACACGCTCACGCTTACGCTCAACATAAAGCGTCCCAAACAACAACATCCCAATCCAATTAACATCCAGCACAAACCTAGAGCTGACTGTACGCCGTTTTAATGCGGCAAACGTTTCTAATTACGTTTTCGACGGTTCCCAAACTTCTGCGCGACAATGGGCGTCGTTTTGCGCCCGAGGGCCACAATGCGTTTCCTTTCGTCGCACACTAATTGTTGCGTATCTGAGTTTTCTCCTCGTTTGTGTATCGCAATTTGCCGAAGTTTTCCATTGTTGTGTCAATGAATTGTAATTGTCGCCGGGGAATTGGATGTGGTTTCGATGTTGTGTTCGAGAAATGTCTAATATTTGTGTGTCGCGTCTAATGTCGGCTGTATTGTTATGGCGGATCGATTGGGTGGATTGTTTTGGGCGTTTTGGACTCTTATACTTGAAATTTAACCTTATACGAATCAAATTTGAACTTTTCAAAACAAATTGAACGTTTTGAACTGCTAATTTAAAATTTCAAATATCAAATCAAACTTTTTTAAATATAAAGCTCAACCTTTTACAAATCAATCTCAATCATTAGAAATGTACTGGGTGTTCAGGAAGGGTGAGTGCAGTTCAAAAAGTAAAATAAAAAAAAAAAGCACTCACCTTTTCTGGACACCATTTATTAGAATTGTCTTATGTTAGTGATCAATAAAAATCTACTCTTCAGTTCTCTATCAATCTACTCTTAATTTGACTTTAACAATCTCTGATTGATGATTTTCAACATTTTTTTTAAATAAATAGTTAATTACATTTTTTTAATAAACTAACCTGAAAATAGGTCATGGATGGTACTAACAATAAGTACTAAAATAGTACTAATTCAGATTTTTTTTTTCTTAAAATCATAAAAAAAATTGAAAAATGGACCAAATAAATTAACGATGCTTGAATTTGATTTAGAAAAGGTTTAATTTGGATTTGAATTCAAAAGGTTGGATTAGAAGTTAAAAGGTTTAATTTGAAGTTGAAAAGGTTGAATTTGACGTTTAAAAGTTGAATTTGTAATGAAAAAAGCTATAATTGATTTTGATGAAAATCGAACTTTACAAGGAAATTATTGTGAATATCAGTAATTTTAGGATTTCTGGTGATAAAATAAAATAAAACTGGGAACAAAATATAGCCTCTATTATACATTTTCACCGTCGAATTTCCGAACCCGGTTTTGGCCGTAAAGCGATCGAATACGACCAGCCGAATTTATATTCGCACATTATGATGCTCGTGCGCCCTCACAGCAATCTAATATAAATCGAACGTTTGTTCACAGTAAATTCATCACTATATAAAATTTATGTGGGACAGTGTTTGTTTAGTGCAGCGCTTTTACAAAGTTTCGGCAAAATTCACTATTTTTTTGGACAATTTTTTTTTTTTTTTCAATTTGAAATATTATGGTTTTGAGTTTAATCATTCTTATTTCGATCGATGTTTTATTAATATTATAATATTTTATTTTATTTTTTTATATTAATTTAAGAAATCAATAAGATACCAAAGATCAGTATTTACTCATAATACTATTATATTTTGAATCAGAAATCGGTATAGTAATAATTTTTTTGAAAAAAAGTTGAGAATCACAAAAGTACTGTAATAGTACTGCAGTGCGAAAAATTATTCACTACAATTTTCCCGAAAGTTTTTTATATCTAAAAAAAAATAAAAGACAATGACATTCGGCAATAAATTATCGAATATTTATTACTTTAAAAAATGAAGAACAAGAATTATTGCAATAAATTCAGTCCTTTGAAAGAAATACTTCATGTTTTTTTAACGATAAGCAAACTCACTTACGAAATTCAAATTTCGAAAATGGCAGTTCGTTTTAAAAAAGCGAGCAATTAAAATAATTATGATTTTTCCCCTCGAAATGGTTTTAGATTGAGACGAGTTTCATTGTTTCTTCGGAATTTTCACACGCTTGAAACATGCAAATTTTCCATGTATAATTAAGCGCGTAATATGAGTTCGCTTTTTCATTATTGTTTTAGGATGGTTGAAAAAATAATATTTTCGGAAATATACAATTTTTAATATATTCAAATTTTGTATAAAAAAAAACAAACAGGTTTTGTATAATATCGTATTTTTTGTTTGTTTTTCTTTTATGTTTTTTATATAATATAGGGTGGTTACTGAAAGACTGAAGGGTCTGGAAAAATCATTACTTGCTAATTTTCTTTTACATTATATAAAACATATTTTGAAATTAGAATGGTTACATATGGTATTCAGCAACGATTAAAACTTATTAGATTTTTTTCTATTTCAATGAAAAATCAATTTTTGAAATTCAGAGAAAATATCGGAAATATTCATGACTTTCAATAATTGATCTTTTAATGAAATGAAAAATAGCTAAAGAGTTTTACTCGTTACTAAACATCATATGAATCAATTTTAATCTAAAATTTTTCTATAACTCTTTAAAAAAAGTAAAATAAAGAAAATTGAAAATGAACCAGCTATAACTTCTCCAAACTTTTCAGTCTTTCAGTGAACATTTTAAAAAAAAGAAAAAAAAAAGAAGTTTTTTTTTAAATAATAATTTTATATATTTTTTTTCAATTAAGATTCAGACATATTTATTTATTCGAGATATTCTACATTTTTTTATAATTTTTCAAGATTTTTCTAACAAAAAAAATCAAGAAATTTTCATCAAAACCTGCATACATATTTTTGACACATAATTTACTGACAAAAATAATGTTCACACTCAAAAAATTTTATAATATAATAATTTTATATACACGATACTCTTATATAATACATTAAAATCTTTAAAAAAAGTGTTGTCAATAATTATTATGCAAAAAAAAAAATCATTTCAAGAAAATTTTTCCATAATTTTCTATGCTTGTCACACTTTTCACACAAAACCAAACATAACAAACAGCATTTATTCCGAAATGCACTCATTGAAATAGTTTTATAACGGAAATAAACAAAATTTCCAATATTTTCGTATTTTACATATTACGTTTCGAACTTACAACAATTTAAATTTTAAAATTTAAAATTTGTAAGTGGCCACCAATGTTTGTACATTTCCCCGCACACCGAAATTCTGGACAAGCCTTTTTTTTATAACTTTGGGATTGGTTGCTTCTTTAAAAAAAAAAAAAAAATTATTGACGAAATTTCGGATAAGCTTTGGGAATGGTGAGCTTTTCTTCAAAAAAAAAAAAAAAAAACTTTCACTAACAAAATTCAAAATCGAAAAAAAAAAAATTATCAAAATCGAAAAACGTCCAAGTTCCCCCCCCCCCCCCCCCCCCCCTCAGTAAGCCCCCCCCATTGTGAAGTAATCGCGGCGTTTAATCATCGCCGTTGTTATTAAACCGTTTTGTTGTGAGGCTTCACATCCCTCACTACCCGCCCTGATATTTGGGCGGCCGCTTTCTTCCCGGCCCGCCTAGGCCTTGGCGATTTATCCTAATTAAGCCTCGTTGATAAATACGAGGCAATTGTGGTCGGAGCACCTAAATTCTGCGCCCGCCGCCCACTGCTGCTCCTTCACTGAGGTCGTCCTAGATTAAATATGACGGCATAATCGGGAGGTGGGCGATGTGCGTGCTCCAAACGGATTGATCGCCCGGGATATTAATGGGGATCTGCTTTTATTTTGGTCTATTGGTTGGGGAGAGTGGAGAGGGTGGGGGTTGAGGTTGCGTGGAAAGGGGAGTAATAATTAATGATATGTTGTTTTTTTGTTAAAAATATTTGTGGTTATAGGCGGATCTATGCATACATCGCTCGAAGATCGAAAATTTCAAACCCCAGTGACGACCACGTAGACGCGTTTGCACTTAGCTGGCACTCATTTGACATTAACATTACGTCGAACGAAAACAATTATTCACGCGATTCAATAAGAAGACACCATGATCACCATTTATTATTAAACGCGTGTTTAGGTTAGGTTGGGTTAGCGTTTTTTGCGTCACAAAAACAAACATCGTTTTGTCCGGATTATACAAAAATTGTAATGTTAATGTCAGAATTCTAATTATTCGTATAAATTCCTAACATTTCGAATTTCCACTTATCGCAAATATACATATTTCTATGAACTTTTCAAATAATTGATATCACTTTTCTTAACTAGACAAACAAATTTATCATTTAAACAAACCTTTTCAAATACAACAACTTCAACCCATCAACCAACAAATACCATTTCAATATTGAAATTAATATTATTTCTTTCATACGATACAAAATTCGTTTTCGTCCAAATCGAATCGTCTTTCCGACCGTCACAAAGTGTATCAGTGATCGAATTTTTCATGAAACTTACACGACCAATTGATCCTATTTCGTCGGAAAAAAACGCAATTCTAACAAAAATTTGACATTTTGACATGTGAATGCTTGAACCGTCTAATAAAAAAGTCTACTTTCCATACCAAAAATCACACTTTGGACGCTCAAAGGGACTTTCATCGACGTTTCCACCTGATTATATATTTCGGGATTGTTCCTCGAAATAGATTGGTGCTCGATAAACTTAAATTGACAACTTGTCAACTGCATCAACATCAACTGCAACATTTCCGACACGCCCAAACAACGGCCGATAATTCACATCCAAATCACGAGGAAGGAAACACAATTGTAACCGTTTTCCTACTGTAGATATATTATGTAACATTGTCTAAACTTACGCGTGTAGAGGATGTCGAAATTTAATTAATTTATATATATTTTGTGGTGAAAATGTATTTTTAGTGAAAGTGTTTTTTTTTTATTTAAGGAAGCTGTATAGAATTAAAGGTTTATTTGTTGGAATACAGTTTTTATCGGGGCTGTATCGAATCCAAATCCGAGTTTATCGAAATTGAGGAATCGTAGTATTTTATTCAGAGTCGGATTTGTAAGAAATTAATCGATTCCGACTCATTTTTAATATTTTCTATAATTTTATGGCTAAAACCAATTGTTTTCTCTGTTTCGTATGGATTATCAAAACAAAAGATTTGTTTTATTTCGTTGTCATATTCATAGTCCAACACAATTTTTGGCCATTTTTTATTACGTAAATATTATATTGTTAGAAATAATTTAATAATTTATTCCCCCTTGAATTTTTTGAACCCCTTGATTTCTTTAAACTTTCATCAACGATTGATATTTAAAAGACATCTTTTGAAATATGTATCTACAAAAAAATATTGGAAAACTATCAGCAGAACTCAAAGTTAGCTCTATAACCATTTCAAGACATCTGACTAACATAGGAAAGATCAAAAAATATTGCATCATGACAACGCAAGGCCTCATACCTCCTTAATAATAAATTCAAAATTAACGGAATTAAAAATTCAAATTATAAGATACCTTGCTTATTCTCCTACTTATTCTGCAACCGATTATCATTTTTTTTTTTTAGATTCATTCTTCCGCTAGAAAATCATTACCAATCCAAGCAATACCAAAAAGGCCTTTGATGACTTCGTTGCCTCCAAAAATACAGAATTTTATAAACATGGAAGATATTCGTTACCAAATCATTATTAGAATAATCTTGGTATAAATTGATCTTATTTTGATAAATCAATTTTGTAAATTAAAAAAGTTATAACGTTTTTAAAGTTAAAAAAAAATCTGATATTTCATGTGTAACCTTATACCAAAAAAGCATAAAAGAAATAAATATATATTTTTGTGCAAGAAAATTAAAAAAAATACATATTAAGATACGGCCTGTATTTAATTGATCAGTAAAAAAATACTATTTTGATCAGTAAAAACAAAGTACATGGTTGTTATTCGGTTCTGTGCACGTGGAAACCTGTTTGAACTTATTGGAACAGGTTTCAATGTAGTTACACGTAGTAGTAAGCTAACCTAACCTAACCTAAACCTAACCTAACCTAACCTAATCTAACTGATCATTTAACAATTTTTTACTGATCATTTTAGTTATTATTAACCAACCAAATAATTAGTTGCCTTAAGATTACACCCATATATAAAATATCACTCCAAAAACAAAACTAAACACCCATCCGCACACGAGAACGTTGTCGAAAGCAGGGGCGGATCCCGACAAAGGAATCTGCAGGGCCCACTTTTGACGGCCCAGTTCCAGGCCCGGCCATTCAATTATGTATAGTTAATTTGTTATCCTGATCGATCCTTCCGGTTCCTCGGATCGAACGTGATGCTGATGGATGAGTTTCCCGCCGACACGGAACCTGGACACGACCCACTTTTGCTCCCGAGGATTTCTTTGCTTTGCAAAATAAACTCGCGATCCATCAACGATCGCTTTCTTCCGTCCCGGCGATGAGTATGGGATGGGATAGTTGAATGTGGATTTTTTTTTTATTGAAGGAAAAATGTATTTTTTTATTTTGTATGTAATATTGAATACACCAGATCCGCGTCGGCGATGAGTAGGGATGGTAAATAAAAAATTGTATTAAAAAAATGTATGGTGACCAAATGGAAAAGTTGAATGTGGAATTTTTTTTTAATGAAGGAAAAATATATTTTTTAATTTTGTATGTAATATTGAATACACTAGATACTCTTTTTACACGGAGGACACGTTCCAGAGACTACCGTGTAAATAAAAAATTGTATAAAAAATGTTTGGTGACCATATGGGAAAGTTGAATGTGGAATTTTTTTTTTATTTTTTTTTATTGAAGGAAAAATATTTTTTTTATTTTGTATGTAATATTGAATACAACAGATACTCTTTTTACACGGAGGACACGTTCCAGAGACTATCGTGTAAATAAAAAATTGTATAAAAAATGTTTGGTGACCATATGGGAAAGTTGAATGTGGAATTTTTTTTTTATTTTTTTTTATTGAAGGAAAAATATATATTTTTTATTTTGTATGTAATATTGAATACAACAGATACTCTTTTTACACGGGGATACATTCCAGAGATTACCGTGTAAAAAATGTATAAAAAATGGGGAATGTATTTTTTTTTTTTTTTTTTTAGAAGATTATTTTTTTTATTTTGTATGTAAATTGAATACACGGGGATACATTCCAGAGATTACCGTGTAAAAAATGTATGGTGACCATACAAAAATTGAAAATAAGTTCAATCGCTATATTTGGATAGAACTTCCACCCAAATTTACTTTATAAAAAATGTGCAATGTGAAAAATTTTTGACGTGTAAAATCATCAAAAAACATAGAATTTTTTTATTTAAAAACTATAATTACATACATATAATAATCAGTATGGTAGCCTATATCGGATCTTACCATTGTGGCATAATAATACAAATTTTTATACCGTGTTAAAGTGAAAAATCCGTGTAAAAAAAGTAATCTGTTCATCTTTCTTGAACCGAGTTATTTCGGAACCGTGTAAAAAAGGATTGGGTGTATTTATTTTAATTTAAAAAAAATTGGCAGTTTTGACGTATATTTAAAAAAATCAAAAAATTAAAGGAAACCGTTTTTTGTGATATCTATAAATTCTTATTATATATTATTTGTTTAAATTATCGAAATTATTAATTATTATTTTTTAATTGTATACTTAATATTGAGAGTTTTAAAAAAAGTCTTCAGATGTATTAGAGACAAATCCTCAATTGTATCGAGTAAGATATTTGATATTGGAATAGATTGGAGATTTTGAGATAAAAACGAATAAAATTTATATTATTTGATATTATTAATAATTGTAATTATAATTAATTTATATAGTATTAATTTCAGGTTGAAGTTTTACTATACCTTTACTTACTAATAAAAATATATATTTTTCATATTAAAAATTAACTTTCAAAGAATTTCACAGTAAATTACATAAATTCTCCAATTTTTAAAACCAAATAGTAAATATTTTATACTATCATAAAAAAATTATAATATTGAAATGTAAACATTATAATAATCTAATTGTAAGACAAAACCATATATTAATGAAATTTAAAAAGTTAAGTAATAATAATATAAATAAGTAATAAAATAATATAGACCTTCATATTCAATACTGGAATACTTCGAACAATTCCTTTCATATTTTCAAATTCAATAAAATTATAAACATCGATCACTATTTTCAGCATTCTTATACCAAATACAAATCAAATTTAAAATTTCCGAAATCACTAAATATTGATCATCATTTCCTTCATAAATAATACAATACTAATAATAACCACTACTAATACTAGATAAGTACTACTAATGCTACGTACTTTATAATAGTATTTTTATTACATAAATTACAAAAAAAATCGCACCGAACCACCCCTTTATCCATAAAACGCACATCCGCCCATATCCAAAATACATTTTATATATTAAAAATACACAAGCGTATATACACAATATATACATACATGTTTCGTTTGTGCGCCCGCGTACATTGATTGAAGCGAGGCCTTCAATAATGCATGAGTTGCGCATTCCCGGCGACAAAAACTGTCAGAATCAATTTTCTGACGAAAAAAAAATGTATATAAGGCTACAAATATTGGCTTAGCGCACAATACGTCTATCCTGTCCCGGATTCTATCCTCCATTCTGCCGTGGCATACATTATATATTTCTACGCGTAGCTTCCATCTACACTGTCTACATCTACGTTCCATTCGCGCTCAGTGAATCGCAATCTTTTTTTTCGGATTTAGATTTGCAGTTCTGACGGTTTGACTTTGTATATGTTGTAGAGGTTGTGTATTGTTACAGGTGTTATGCTCCGAATTCAACTTTTTACATTTCAAATTGAACATTTTTTAAATTAAAATGGGTTGGGTGTTGTTACAGATGTTATGCTCCGAGTTCAACCTTTTACATTTCAAATTCAACATTTTTATAAATTGGATTCAACTTCATTCAATTTTAGGAATGGATTTCATTGATTATTTGAAGTGTAAAACGATGAGTTTGAAGTGTAGTATAATCCGAGGAATAAAGATAAAATAAAGTCATATCTTAAAAAATATCGATATGAAACTGGACTTTAGTATGAAGCTTGGTATTGTAGTTTTCAACAAAATAGAAAAAATCCATGTCGATATGAGATTAGTATAAGATTTTACCGTTACTGAAAACGATTTTTTATAAATATCTCGTTAATTATTACTTTTATCTCGTCGGTATGTACGTAGGGAGCTCAAAAAATTCTAAAAAATGTTTCTGATTCATAAACAAAATAACTTATTAAAAAACAATTAATAAAATTATAATCCTTTCGAATATTATCATCAATTCCGTGAAATATTGATCATTCAAAAATTCAAAATTCATAAAATCCATTCAATCTAAAATTTTAAATTGACATAAAATCAAAAGTAGATACTTTACACCACTATCCAAAACCTCCAATTGAACATTTTTCAATTGAACAATTGAAAATATTCATTCCAGAAAATCGCTTTCGCCCCACACTTTAACAACCCCTGCTTCGGCGAGCTACAAACTCCTCTGAACGGCGCGAGTTATAAATTTTCCGCTTCGATAAATCAAACGTATTTATTTATATATATTATTTTTATTTCAAATATGCGCGGTGCCGCTACGCTCGCGAATTTATGGCGATAATATTTCCGAATCGTCTCTCTCTCTATTTTCCCTTTTAACGTTCGGCACGAATTGTGTGTGTGTTCCGTCCTGGGTGTAGATTAAATTCAAATTTTGTTTGAGGAAGGTAATGCCGATGAATTCGTTGCTTTGGGGTTACCGAAAAAATTAATAGTGATGAGTCATTATCATTATCGTGTAGACAACCACACAAATTCACTGAAAATACACGAGTGTTTTCAGTGAATTTGTATTTTATATGTAAATTTTTAGAAATTTTGATTGTTAATGAACGAATATTTACTGATAGTGAATAGTGATTGTGTAAAATACATATTCACTAGTTGAGTTGATGGAATTATGTTTTCATCATATAAAATATGCTTACACCGACAATATATATTCTTATTATCATTATATATGATACGCAACGTTTGTGTAATTGCCTTTTTTTGAAAAACGCCAAAAAAATCTTGCATTTTTTGTAAAATTTAACGTCATTATAACTAATACGTCATTTGACATCGCTATGAATAATACATCATATAACTTCATAAAATTAATGCATCATTTAACGTCATTATAACTAATACTTCATTTAATGTCATTATGAATAACAACGTGTGTTCTTTTTTATTGGTGTTATTAAAAACACCATTAAGACAGTTGATGTGTCTTACGATATATCCGTGAAAAGTTTGGAAAGACTTGTATTGTTGACACCAGAGTATCGCAATATGGTTAAAAATGATGTTGAGGATCACAGACACAAAGTTCGGCTTTTTAAATTATAAAAGAGCTCATTCTAGAAGATGAGAATCGGGAAATAACCAGTTGGAAAAATAATTTTAAAACGAATTTTAAATATTTTATTCAACAATGTTTAAATGTCAGAAGAAGCGCAAGATTTTTCGCATTTTTTTAATGAAAAATGCGATTATTCAAAAATTGTTCATTCTCTAAACATACGATCAAAACAATATAAATATTATAAAAGTATAAATTAATGATGCATAATAATATTTATTTAAATAAATGAGATTTAATTCATAAACATTATATAAATGATAATCGAATCAAAACAATATCAAGGATAATTTTATTATGATGAATCTTCATACGACACGTTTCGTTCCGTTGTATAATATTATATTACATAGACAGAATGTCACATAAAAACATTTCACTTTCTGTATCAAAAAAATATACAAATACAATTATTTAATATAAATAAATCAAATTATATTAGAAAAAATAAATTCTTTTAATTTTTTTCATAACTTTTTTCCCAAATCGATCAAATACCCGGATACACCCAAGTCTCTTTTTACACGGAGAATACGTTCCAAAAACTACCTCGTAAAAAAATGTATATTCAATATATAAAAATTGTAGATAGCTTTTATCAGTATATTTGAATTGGAACTTCCATCCAAATATACTTTATACAAAGAATTGTAATGTGAAAAAAAATTTCAATATGAAATCATCAAAAAATTTTTAATTTAATAACTATAATTTTATAGTAGATTTTACAATTGTGGCATAATAATACATATTTTTTTAATTTTTATACCACGTTAAAGTGAAATAAAACTATGTAAAATAAACCAATCGATTCTATTTTTTTAACCATATCATTTCAGAACCGTGCAAAACGAACTT
This sequence comes from Hydropsyche tenuis, assembly GCA_009617725.1. Taxonomy (NCBI): domain Eukaryota; kingdom Metazoa; phylum Arthropoda; class Insecta; order Trichoptera; family Hydropsychidae; genus Hydropsyche; species Hydropsyche tenuis. Next base: position 1,156,315 of record VTON01000095.1, read on the forward strand.
CGGGCATACATCCATCCAAAACTCAAACCATATTAAATTGCGCCACTCTGTACACACTTTAAACACACACACACATCTACACACCCAACAAACACATATGCCGTCTGTAAAATATGCGTTTTCAGGCCGAAACGTCGGCGTCGAATCACAAAATGGCGTATGAAACGTATCTAACATGCGCCGATCTTAATTGAAACCATAAAACAGTCGGTTTATATGCGAAGCGGTTACCGAATTAATTTAATCGTAATACGCAAAACTAGCTACATGCATATACATCGGCTTTTGTAGATGCGGATTAACCGAGAAGTGAGTTCCGCTTTCGAATTGAGCTATTTATTATAAAAGGGGCGTTTTTGTGGTTCGATTTTGAGCGGGTGATTTTTGGCGGTTTTTTTTTCAATCTTTAGTGGGGTAGTTTTGATCGTTTGTATGTTGAAAGTAAGTTTTGAAAGTGATGTAAGAAGATATAAGTGATATAGAAGTAAAATATAAATAAGTTTTAGAAGTGATATGAGTAATATTAATTTTATTTATTTATTTATTTATAACTAGCGTATTCGAACTGGCTGTGCCAGTCCTCAACGCTAGTGGGAAGGCCCTTTGGGCCTACGGTTCCGTTGCTAAGGTAAACAAAATTCCGATGCTATGTTTAAAAATTCCGTTGCTAAGGTGAACAAAATTTCAATTAATTCATTATTTGCGTAATTTAATTTGGCATTTTTCGAGGTTTTAAGGATTCCAGTCGCTGCAGGAATATTTTTTAAGATATTTGAGAAAGTTTCAGCTCTCTAGGTGCTATAGTTTTTTTCTATAAAGGACAATGTTTAACCCCCAAAAAAGCGTAGCAGATAGACAGACAGACAGACAGGCAGACAGAGGGACTTTCAGTTTTGTAATATTATAGATAGATAGATAATTCGGGACGAGGTTGGCTCTCGGATAAAATATATAGCCTAGACCCCCAATATTTGATGGAGAGACCTTTTCTGCAGTGGACTCATAACGGGTCAGTAGTGATGATGATGATAATGATGATGATTTATAATAATATACACATTAATATTATATAAATACATCTAATCCACTTTTTATACGGTTCCGAAATAACACGGTTCAATAAAGATGAATCGATTACTTTTTTTACACGGATTTTTCATTTTAACACGGTATAAAAATAATGAAAATATGTATTATTATGCCACAATGGTAAGATTCGATTCAGGCAAGTATACTGATATAATTATATGTAAGTAATTATAGTTATTGAATAAAAAAATTCGATGTTTTTCGATGATTTTATACGACGAAAAATTTTCACATTGGACATTTTTTATAAAGTACATTTGGATGGATTTTCTATTCAAATATAGTGATGGAACCTATTTTCATTTTTTGAATGGTCACCAAACGTTTTTATAACACGGTTTTTTATTTACACAGTAGTCTCTGAAATGTATCCCCCGCGTAAAAAGAGGATCGGGAGTAAAACATACCACCATAGTTTGGGGAGCTGTTTTTTTCTAAATTTTATATTTATAAGATTTTTGCGGTGCTTATTTATTTTGAAAATCGTTATTATGTATTTCGATTACCCATTATTAACTTTATATGTTGGAAAAAAAAATTATCTTACTAAAATCGCCCAAATCGGAATCAAAGTCAAAGCTAAGGCAAAAATCAATTTCGAAGTCAGAATTGGAGTTGGTAAATTTTGAAAGAAATGTACAGCCTTGGTTAAACCAAATTTTTAATAATATTTAAAATTATAAGTGGTTACTTTCATTAGAAAAAAATATCTATGCAAATTTTTAGAGTAATTTTTATGATATTAAAATTCCTGAAAAATATCCTGGACCGCTTTTTGAAAAACATTTTAAGTTCCTTCAGCATATTAGCTCGAGACAGCAAAACCAAATAACCTTACCATAACTCAAACTTTATTTTATATCCAACAATTTATTAAAATTGCCAAATTAACATAATTGAGAATTAATACAATAGATTTTCTATTAACAAAATCTATCAATCCAATACGAAAAAAAATTTAAAAAAATACAAAATTCCTCCAAAAATTACAATCACTAAACATCCTTTACTTACACACATTCTTCATCCAAAAACAAAAAAAAAACCCAACTCCGCATATAATTTCGCAAATATGGCGCAGCACGGCAAAATTCGCATAGATCTGTATTAAATTAAACGCGAATTCAATTGGTGCTTTTGTTCCGCGTTTTATTGTTCCGCTAAGCGGGCAAGATTAAAAAATTCCTTTGCTCTTTTTTTTCCGGGAAAAATATGCTTACTCGATGTTTGTGTCAATGTAATATATGTATGTATATTATGTATTAAATTGACTGAACATTTTCGAATCGTCTTAATAACTCGCGTATATTTTTGGAGTATTTATTAATATGTTTTAGTGAAATTGTATTAGTAAGAGTATATTTTTATTGATCATAAAAAAAAATTGGGTTAGGTTAGGTTTTTTTATGTAAATTCTTAAAAATTATAATAGTTTAAGTATATTTCGATAAGGGAATCTCTATTTCTATAAATTTTCTATACAAATTTTAAACTCGGAATTCAATTTCGTACAAATCAAATTCAATCTTTTAAACATGAACTTATATTAATTTTCTCATGGTTGGATTTGATTTGTAAAAGGTTTAATTTAAAGTTTAAAATATGGAATTTGTTACGAAAAAGATTGAATTTGGAGTTTAAAAATAGTAAAAAAATAAAAATAAACTTTTACTGATAATAAATTTTCGCTATAAAGTTTTCTCACTTTAAACTGAATCTTTTAAACTTCAAATCAAATTCAATCGACGAAAAGTATTATTAGGACCGTTATTATGGCAATTAATTAGCCAATTAAATATAACCTTTTACCCACGTAAAGGGTTATATTTGAAGTTAAAAGGTTGAATTTGAAGTCTAAATCTATAACATATATAAACAATGCATATTTTTTTTAACATTCAGATTTTTTTTAATTATTGAACTTAAGCGACACGTAAATTGGTCAGTAAACAATCATTTATTAAAAAAAAATATGCCCTCATTAACATATTAAAAATCATTTCAGTATTAAAAACGCTTCATATGAAACTGAAATAAACAAAATATTTTTTCCATAATTTACGTACATAGTATTTTACCATAACTGCAGTATTATTTCTTGATAATCGATTTTTCTTGTTAAACGATTTCTACTGAATTAATTTTATCAATAAAAACCTTACTCCGGAACGATAATATAATAATTTAAAAACAAATCAAAACTTCAAACATGATCTGAATTTAAAAAAAAATTACTCATTTCAACACACATCAACAATTTAAAAAAAAAATTAAAACCGCGATACATTTTCATTCAGAACAAACAAATCCGAAGTCGCTCCGGTGTTTATTCGACATTCCGAAAAATAAATAGAAAGCCGAAATTTAACCGCGCGATTGAATATTTTTCCGTATCAAACCGACCGAACTTTTTAATCTCGTTTAAAGTTGCCGCCCTGCGAGCGAGCGAGAGCGCGGGAAATATTTGGATTGATAACGAGGCGTGTAAAATAAATATGCGAACGGCGAAAAATATATATATAATATATACACTCTTTTTCGAACGGTTTTATACATTTTAGGGGAGACTTGTCTAAATCCGTGATACGTCTTATTCTGTGATAGTTCGAATTAAGTTGGTTTTTAAAAATAATGCTAATGTATTTTGGAGAATTTATTTACTAAAAGTTTGCCATTATATACATGACATAATGACATTTCATGACAATTTATAATGATATAATTTATTGATAACCATTCACTTATGATGCTAGTGAAGACATGTTTTGCGAGGATTTTTGATTTTTTTTATAGTTCAGAGTACACGTATGATTCAAATGAGTGGAAAAAAGGTTTCTATCTGCATACAATTTTTTTTACTGTTAAAAGGTAGAATAGGAGTATATGTAAAATTGTATAGCAATATTTTATTAAAATATCTACAGGGAAGAGTATGAAAGCCTTAAAAATCTGAGTATTATATTAGCGTTTTATATTAAGTTAACAACTGTAAGATATAAAATAAATTACAAATAATTGTTTCACAGACATCTAATAGTCAGTATTGATGAAAATATTCTTTACTAAAATTATTTTTACTAACAAAAAAGTTTGTCACATTTACTTCTGTTGTACTAAAAACTGCGAAAAGTATTTGGATAAAATCTACAGTTATTTTGAAAAAATATTGTCAATGATAAATCTTCTATAACTGTTCAATACCTATCTTTTTTCAACCTTTTTATTAGCTTGTTATTATATAAAAAAAATAATATTACCATCCTCTTCTTAAAATTGAATATACTATCACGGAATTACACGACCACTATCACGGAATTAGCCACAATATCACGGAATTAGACCAAAGATTCAATCATTTGAATCACACAAAATTGGTAAAGACTTTCAACATCTAAACAATAGTTCGATGAAAGAGAAGGTTAATGCTATATCATTTTTTTAAGTAAGCATTTTTCCAATAATTTTAAATCAGAATACAAAATAACGACAAAGAGTGTTCAATACAACGGAATTAGACAAATTTCCCCTATATACAATATATAATATACATGTATATATTTATATATATTAAATAAGACGGTGCCCCTTCCGATTCGTCCAAATCGAATCTCGGCGAGATGAGCGAAATAAAAATGGCGAAAATAAACACGCGATGTTGCAAGGAAGGCTCTCCGAAATATTACGGGGTATGAAATATTTAGGCTTTTCCGAATACAGGAATCGCGATGAATAAATAAATTGCAATTTTTTTCAGCAAACTATATTCGCGCGAGCTGAAAGCTATTGCTATTGGGTGCTGTCTGAAAGTTGCATCAAACGGATGTATTATTTATATTGTTTTTGGATTTATTGAATTTTTAGAGGTTCGAAGGCTGGAAGTGTTGGGTTTTTGATGATGGATCAAAGGGTTTTGTGTAACTGATTGTGATTGGATAAATGTTTTGTTTTTAACCCTTTACGGTTGGAGAAGAAATTGGCTGATGTAAGTCCGCAGCTGTATATAATTGAGTTTTCGAGTATGAATTTGTATTGTATTAAACAAATACATATATTGATTCGTACTTGAAGTATTTTCTTAAATAATGAAAAATATTATATTTGTTATAGTTTTTGTTTAAATGTTGGTCTTTTGCTCTTGAGACTTTTCAGTGATCTGAGTTTTGTTTCAATTTGATCAAAATCGTAAATTAAACTTTGTATGAAAAAATTTAAACAATATTTTTATTTTTAATCAGGATTGATTTTAAGTAATTACATAATTTAAACTTATAAAACATTATAATTGAATCGATTTTTTTTAAATTATAATAAAAATCTACTTATCGAATAATATTAATCGAATATTAACGTATTGAATTATCAATTTTTTTTATTATTCTAATTTAGATTTAGATTTCTGATACATTAACTCTTATATTATTAAAATCTACAATATTTCATCTAATTACATGAAAATAATTCACTTATTAACTGTAATAAATATCGTTCAACTCCAACAGTGCATTTTTATATTGATTAACACATAATTTTGGAAATATCATCAAAATAATAAAACGATTTACAGTTGAAACATTTTCCATGTATATTTTATTATATAAAAATAATTTAAATTATTAAAATATTTATTTATATGATCATTTTAATCATATTCATATTTTCTGTACTATTTTCTGCTTATATTTATCAATCAATAAGCACAATACTATAATAAGCTGCAATACAATACAATAATTTCAAGAAAATAAGCATATTTATACATTCTGAACTTAAACTCAATGCCAAATAGACCAGACTTAAATCGAACTAACACAAGTTTTTCTATCAAACCCGCATTCCATTCATTCCCAATCAAACTCAAAATCGATAAATCGATCCGAAACACTTCACTCCAATATAGCACCAAAAAAGTACAACCTAGAAACAATTTTTGCCTGCTAATTAGTATGATTCGCTTAGCGCCGGGCACATTACGCAAGCATGCCATGGAGAGTGAGACTCGCTAAATGGATTCGAGCCTAATATTTCACCTAATTTCCATTACCAAATTAGCTTCCAGGCTGGATGCGAGAGGGGGGGTGTGGGGTGGTGTTAAGTTAATTTTCGCACAGCAGCGAAAGCTTTGTAATTGTCTCAAACAAGTGTTTCTGATTGAATTTTCCGCACGTTCAGTAGCGCTCCGATATCCTTGCGGTCGTTTCCTTTTAAGGTGTGTTGCCGATTTTGAACGCTCAAATTGTTAATGGGACTTGATTTTGGTTGGTTCAAAAGATGACCAAGTTGTTGGGGAGGAATTTTAATTTTTGTGGTAGAAATTATTTTTTGAATTGTTGAGAGAAATGAGTCGTGCGGAATTGATTTCGAGGAAAGATTCATAAAGTATTATAATAGTTATAAAGAATAAGTCGTGATGAATGAGTTATATTTTACAAATACTGAGTCAAGAAGAATTAGTTATGATGGAAAAGATATAGAAAATGCGTTGCAAAGAATCAGTTACGAAGAAACTTCGACGAATTACATATGAAAAACTATTTTAAAGAATAAGTCGATATGAATGAGTTTATATATTATAAAAAACGAGTCGAGAAGAGTTAGTTATGAGATATGAGTTTTGTATAAAATGAGTCGCAAAGAATCAGTTACGAATTACGAAGAATATACTACGATGAATTATGTATGAAAAGCATTTTAAAGAATGAGTCGTGATGAATGAGTTATATAATATGTTACAAAGAATGAGTAAATAAGAATTAGATATGAGATATGAGTGGTATAAAATGAGTCGCAAAGAATCAGTTACGAAGAATACACTACGACGAATTGCATATGAAAAAGAATTTTATAGGAATTAGTCAGGATAAATGAGTTTAAAAGAACTAGATATTAAGAATTATATGCAATAGAATGAGTTATAGAAAATGATTTACATAGAATCCGTTACAAAGGATAAGCTATGAAAAATTAGAATCAAATAATTAGCTACGAAGAATTATAATACATATGAAAAATCATTTTCGAAGAATTAGTAATGAAAAATGAATAAAAAATAATGAGATATAAAGAATTAATCATGTAATATGAGTAGTGACGAATAAGTTTCAAAGAATAAATATAAACTATGAACGAGCTACGAAGAATTTGCCAAGAAAAATCATTTTTGAGGATTCAGTTACATAGAATTATTGTTAATTTCGATTTGAAATGAATAGCTTTTCAAAATATTAGACTAATTAATTTTAATCGATTAAGTAATTTTTTAGTTAATTTACTTATCCAATTTCGTAAAATTGATCAAAATTAATATGATTTCTCTTTTCCTTATTTCCAGTATTTTGAAACGTAATATTTCAACTCAGTTGCATTCAAACGAAAAATTCTCTATTGACTTTTAAAAGCACTTTGTTTAATGAAGTATTGCAAACAGAAATTTTTATAGCACAGGAAAATATATCATAATAACATCGTCGGTCGGACGATCATAAATACGACACAAAATATTTTTAACTTTCTAAAAGGACGCCAGACCGGAAGTTCGACAACCACTTCCGGCATTCGTCCTTTTATCCCGGAACACTCTGTAGACGCAAAAAAATATATAAAGGAAATTGAATCCTTCGTTTTTTTTTCAAAGAACATTTTCGTATCACTGCAAAACAATATCGTTCCAAGAAAAAATTCAAAATCATAATCGGCCATATTTTCTCAATAAAAATCTGTATATATAAAATTCAAACGGTGTATGCATGTATGTATGTATCCAATAAACTCATAAACCGATAAACGAATCTTCACTAAATTTGGCAAGAATGTGCTTTGAAATCCGGAGAAACTAAATAAGCGTTCAATTTTTCAATATCGTTTTGAATTTCAGTTTTTTTTCTATCGATCGCCATCCAAATTATAATATAACGTATCAGTGTCGCGATTGATTGTGACAATAATTACAATCGGTACACAATTTATTTTCAGAGTCCCGAGCAACGCCGGGTACAAGCCGCCAGTAATATTATAAATTAGACACGATAAATTTTCATAAATATAATACCGAAACGAATTAATTCCAGGAAAAAATAACTTGCGAATTATTTATAAACACAAAAAAAGCATTATGCGCGCTCATTGCGCAAAGATTTCTCGCCGATGTTCGGATAAAACCCGGGCGAAAATCCCGGGAAAAAAATCCCGATCGGGACTCCTTAAAAAGTATCCGGATTTGTTTCCAAGACGGGGATTGATATTCGCTAAGGACACTGGGATAATCCTTGGCAACCGACAATTACCGACATCAAAAGGCGGGCGTTTTTGTATGGGAACGGGGAAATAATAATGTTTTTTTTTTGGGGTATGTCTGTTTTTCCGTTCAAAGAAATAAAATGGAAAGTAATTAATCTGAAAAGGCGTTGTTTGATACATAGGGTGGTTTTTATTTGTTTTTGGATGGTGTTCGTTGTTGTTTTTTTTTTTTTTTGGAATATTTGAAGTATCGATTTTTTTATAGTCTTATATTTTATTCGTAGTATTAATTTTTTGATAGTGTTTTAATTTTTTTTTTGAGAAATTAATGTTTTATGTCTGTGAAATCAATATGATTTTATTGATTGAATATTTATTAATATTTAGTGATGGAAAATGAGTTGTGAATGAAGTGAGTCGTCGTGAGTGTAAATTAGAGTTCAACGCGTCAACTGGCTTTCTTGTAATTAGATTATTCTTATAAATTTATACGTTTGAGTGATTTATCATTTTTTATTTATATATGTAATAGTGAATTTATATTTCCAATGAAAAGTATATTTTCACTAGTAAAAGTATTTTATCTAGCAACCTTTTTTTACGAAGAACCAAAATACAAATTCTAGTGAATTTGTATTTTGGTTGTATGTATTATATTTGGTTGTATTAGTATAACAGACTTTCATTGCAACATACAAACGAAAGTATATGGAGAATATATAATCCATAAAACGCCAGTGAAACTATACTTTTACCGTTAGTACATTTTCACTATGACATAAACAATATAACTAAACATTACTACTTTATGTAACAACTTTGATCGCGAAATTTATCCGTAAAAAGCAATTCTTTAACATTACGCATTACATATTTTAAAAAACTATCGTTACAAATATATACACAATTTTTTAAATATAACATTTCCATTCCTAGTCTCTATATTTAACAAAATGTATATAAAATTGATTCGATATTATTTATAACTGGCCATAAAATCGATTAAAAACCACATCTTCCCAACACACCCACCACCGAAACACCGTGTACATAAAAGAATATTAAACGCCGTTATCTTAACGGTCAACCCTTATTAAAAAAAACTCTTCGGAATATACTTTCGACAATTTTTTTCTAAAGACCCAGGTTTTCGGCGAGCCCGCGGGCCAACCGTGACAATTTCATTTTTTTCCCTTAAACATCCTTTCGTTTCGGCAGGAAATAAGACAATAATATGGGCGAGGGGACGGCGCGGGGGGGGCTTCAATTTTAATGAAAAACATAATGAAAATTGGAGTCTTATCCCCTGGCGAACCTCAATCGTGAAAAAAAAAATCTTTTGAAGTGTAATATTAAACTCGTCGTGGCGGGAAAAATGATTCGCTTCTTGAATTTTCTCTTTTTTTGTGTATATATACTCTTTGAGTGTATATACGAAAAAAGGCTGTTCTAGTTGCTGTTGAGTTTTATTTTTTTTTTCGTCAATACGGGTGAGAAATATCAGTCGTATTATGCACGTTTTTTGTGTGTTTTTTTATTTTTTGAGTTTAATAAAAGACTGTGTTTATTAAAAACTCCCACGACTTGATGAGTGATACTTATATGAATCTTTTTTGATAATTATGAATTGTTACCATGCATTTTTTTAACAGTAATAATTAATTCTCATTTTAGTCAAATTTGAATTTTAAATATAATTTTTTTTTTCATTTTGTTTCAGGTGAGCTTCCACAAATCTAAATTTTTAACGATAGATGTATTTACGGTAAGAATTTTAACTTTTCGAATATTAATTAATTCTCCATATTGCGAATGTGCAATAATTAAAAACTTATCGATCGACCCTCATACTAGTAAATAGTTATATCATATTAGGCCATGTCAATAATGTAGCATACGTAGCACAAAAATAACATTCATCAATCAGAAAGAACATAATAAAATCCCTTTTTTTTCTCAGCATACTCATATGCATATATGTATATGACGCATATGTTATCGTGAATGTCTAAATTTTCGAACAACATTTAAATTTTATTAATGAAATACAGTAAGAATATGAAATCAGTGAAAATGAACATTTGAAAGGTTTACATATTTTATTTTTTTCGGTAATGTAAAATTCATAATCGACATTGTTCATAATTTTTTAAGTATTTTATTTTAATTTTATATAGAAAATTAAAATAAAATAAACATCGATTTTATTAGATATTTTTTTAAACGTTAATAGTTAAGTTAATTTTAAAAATATGATATACCAAAAGATACAATGTTTTAATTTATCGATAATTTTAAAACGTAATTTTTTGATCAAATTCATATGAGATTTTTAATATTTAAATTTAAAAAATTCTAAAATACTACAATATAATAAACGAATACATACATATATCATTTTACTTTCATTATTCAAAATTTCAAAACAATTCAGATGACATCGAAAGTTCATTAAATCTTTCAATGAGCGTACTTTCATTCCATTCATACTTATAATACATATTTACATTTTCATTTCCCACAATTTTTATACTTCAAATTGAACATCTTTTACTTCAAATTCATTATTATAATATTAGAAGAATATCAGAAGAATAGTAAAATATTATTAATATCGTTGTCGCAGTTATCAATGAAATTCACTACTACGAATTCTTGTCGATTTATTGAATTTTAAGTATAAAAAAATTTATTTTAAATTATAAAACATTGAATTTGAATTGGAAAAACCATATCCAAACAACAAAAACACATTTAAACCCATTTCCATCACACAACTCATTCCCACCTCATTCACATATCAGAAAACACTCAAACTTTTATTTCCACAAAAAAAAAAAAAAAAAAAAAAAAAACCTCACAAAAACCCCACCATTCACAGCAACTCACGCACAAGCGAAAGTCGACCGATCATCAGAAAAGTTTTCCAGAAGAGACGAGAGGACCCGAACAAAGTACAAACTTGTTTATTCCGATCCCCTCCCCGTGGGGAGTCGGTGTCGCTTTCCCCCCTCCCCCCTTCCCCCTTTCCCGCCGTCTGTTGTTCGCGTTTTTCCGCCATCTTTTTTTTATATATGGCCGCCCGGCAGCCGGCTGAATCAGGTGAAAAAGTTCGCCCGTCGGTAAATTGTCCCGTGTAGATTCACGGTTGCGTTATGATTCGATACATGGAAATGCTAATGATGCTGGGAGTGCTGGGGAAATTTGAAAATAATAATTTTACACTTTCGGATCGTTATTACAGTTTTTACATTTCACATTTCAAATCCAATATTTTGTACTTCAAATTTAATGTTTTACACTTCAAATTCAACGTTTTATTGTAGACTTCAAATTCAATATTTTACATTTCACATTAAATATTTTGCATTTTAAATTCAAAATTTTACACTTCAAATTCAATATTTTGCACTTCAAATTCAATATTTTGCACTTCAAATTCAATATTTTACACTTCAAATTCAATATTGACTCTTAAAATTGGCTCCTTAAATTTAAAGTTTTACACTTCAAATTGAGCTATAGGAAAATATTGTTAAGATCGTTGTCATTTTAATCAATGCAATTGATTACTATGAATTCTTGTTGAGATTGAAATGTAAAACGTTAAATTTGAAGTGTAAAAACTATGTTCAACGTTTTACACTTCAAATTCAATATTTTACACTTCATATTCAACGTTTTACACTTCAAATTCAACGTTTTACACTTCAACTTCAACTTTTTATTATATATTTCGAATTCAACTTTTTAAACTTTAAATTGAACTATAGGAAAGTATTGTTAAGACTGTTATCATTGTAACCAATGCAATTAATTGTTATGAATTCTTGTTGATTTTTTGTGATTGAATTGTAAAACGTTGAATTCGAAGTATAAAAAGTGTATTCAGTTTTTAAATACGAATACGTTTCTAATTTAGAATGACAAGTATAATAAATATAGCTAAAATATGGTCGAAATCTTTGATAGTTGATAATAAACAATTGGGTTATATAAATATAAATGTTCAACTGTCTTAAATATTATTTGTTATTTTTTAAGTAATGGTTAATCACTTTTTCAAAAATGCTATTTGATGAATTTAAAATAATAGATACGTATTATTTTTCTTGAATAGATAGTATATGGATATATTGTGTATGAATATTTTCTTATTGAGGAATGACTTTAGTGGGATAGTATCCTAATGAAAAGTATTCTATTGGAGATTTTTCTAGTAAGGATTTATTCTAGCAAAAAAATGAATGAATAATGAAGACCCTTCTTAATGAAGAATATTTTAAAGTAAAATTGTCCTAATAGGAAATTTTCTTGGAGGAATTTTCTTAATGGGATTATCCTAATGTGGGAATAACCTTAGTGTGACAAATTATTATTATGTGAGTAAATCTAATTGTAAGTAATTATGATTATTGTCCAAACTATCATTTAAGTATTTTAAATATATTTTTTATTTTTTAAGTTTCAATTTTTTATAAAATGACACAATTTTATCTAATCTCAATTTTTATTCAAAAAAATTATCAAATAACTATGTATAAATGATTTTTCAAACTTAAAAACCTGTTTTTCTTCTAATAAAAAAATAGATCGAGGAAAAATCCAAAAAAATTCAAACATATCAAATCAATTTCTATGATAAAACACTCCCAATTTCAAGAATAAAAACATTTTCTTATACATAAAAAAAAACAATTAAAAACCTCCACACCTACACATACACGACCTCAAACACTACACCCACACAAAACTCTCCCATTCCTCATAATATACATAATATCGAGCGTCCCTTTGTGATCGTCTCTTCCCTTCGAAAGCGGAAAAATAAAAAGACAGAGGCGTCCCTTTTTATATTGCGTCATTTTTTTTTTCACAGAGGCGTCCCGCATTAGGGTTTTTTATCTCCAATATACTCTGTGTCTCTCTGATTATTGATTTAGCCCCCCTGGCCCCCGTTTTCTGATTTATGTCCCCGAGGACCCACCCCTGGCGCGTTCGCCATATCCTTGTAAACATATTCGTCATCAAATTGAATCTTATAAATGTGTTTGCCGTCGCAGCTCGATTTAAAAAATTTCAACTTCAAAGGACGCGTCGTTTCATATAAATTGTGTGCGAGAAGTACGCTCTTGGTACTGGGAATTGCAAAAATATAGATTGAAATACAAAAATAAGAAAGTCATGCTAATAATTTTGGGTGTGTTGATAATTGGAAATGATTCCATTTAAGTTGAAAACTTTATGAGTCAAGTACAAAGTAGACAAAAGTAGAGTAGTTCTAGTGGTTTAAAATTAACATATGAAGAACCCAATCAGAAATACATAAAATAATTAAGACATAATTTTTTAGTGAAAATAACAAGATTGTAAATTATTTTTTGTTAATTTTGAAAAAGTCATAAGTAAATAAAGGTTAATAAATACTACTTTAAAAAATTCATAACAGTAAAACAAAATATTATTGCAAAGCATTTTCAATCATTCTGTTAGAAAAATTTCGTACGAATTTTTTTTTGTAATGATAGTTTTTTACTACACGCAAATTTTTACAATAATAAATACGTTCATATTTTTCAGACCTTCCTATGATTTATCTCTTATATACGATTTCATTAGAATTATGAATTATTTATTTATAGCTCGAAGTACATAAGATTTATATAACAGCGTATTTTCATTAATCAAATAACTATTAGGTAAATAACAAATAATTCATATAACTTTAAATTTCTAAAACTCCCATTCCACTGAACGTGTGTATAAAACGATAAATTACATTATAATTTTAGATGTATTATATTATACAAACATTTTATTCATCATTTTATATGTATTTCTTCGATATTGCCAATATCTAAAATTTTCAAATATTTATTGTCAAGAAAGTTATTTGGATGATTACATTTTATTATTATTATTAAAGTTAAGCCTCAAATAGAGTTGCCAGTATATGAAATCATTTAATCCAAAATCATTTGGCAAAATATGGACTTAAATTTTTTTATGTAATTAATAATTTTTGAGAACTATTGATCATTGTAGTGAGACAATCTAATAATTAAGTTAAGACTCCATGTAAGTTTTAATATGATCGTAAAGGTGATTGTGAGCAAGCGTATGAGTATAAGCATGAACGTAGACGTAAATGTAAGCATGAGAACATGAACGTAGACGTGAGCGTGAATATGAACATAAACATAAGCTTGAGTGAGTGTGGATAAAAACGTAGACGTGTACGTGAATAAGAACGGAAGCGTTAACGAGAACATGAACATAGGCGTAAGCGTGAATATGAACGTAGACGTAAACGTAAATATGACTATAAACACGAGAACGTGAGCATGAACATAAACATGAGCGTAAACATAAACATATACATAAACATGAATATGGATGTGATCTAAGCATATCAACATATTATATTTACGTTCACACATTTTGATCATGTTATATGAACAATAGAGTCTAACCCTTACAAACGATATGCTCATATTTCTATGTTCAAAAAAATAATTCTAAATGAAACAAACCTTCACAAATTAATATAAAAAAACGGGCCACCACACATTTTAATCATGTTATAGGGTGATCTGTTATGGTGGTATATGTGTACTCATATGGTTATGTATTTGTATGGGTAAAATAAATAAATAAATATGAGTCATATTCACAACAGTCTTATCCTTACAATCCATATGCTCATATTTCTATGATCAACAAATTAATTTTACATGAAACAAACCTTCACAGACTCATATAAAAAAAACGGGCCACGTTCGAAAAAGACCCATCGAAGATCGAAAAATGGCGGGAAGGGGATATTTTTCAGCCTGCATCGACGAAGTTGGCGGAAAGTCATTAAACGGATTCAACTACGCCGAGTCCGTCTATTGAATTATGTCGCGATTTAACTTCGCCGAGAAAGAGGAACCCTTCTCGCGAAATTCGATTGTGACCATCTCCGGGCGTGGGCGGGAATTCATATTTATGGATGTCGGGTTCCATTTTGTGACGTTTGCGAGTGACAACTCCGCTTTTCGGACGTCGGAGTTTTCGCGGAGTGCGAAATCGCTGTGTGTTCACGTTTTTGGGTTTTGATATATTCAGAGGCGTAGCTGGGGGGGGAAGGGGGTACAAAGACCCTTGGGCGCCAAATTGAGAGGGGTGAAAAAAATGCCATTTGAAATATATGTATATAATTTTTGGTTTAAAGTTTAGATCATTCCATAATATATTAATGAAAAACGAAAAAAAATTTCGCCTGTGGCGCTAATTTTTTCATTTACTTACAATGCTATGTGATCGTTGTTTTGTTTTAAATCGACAATTTTTTCATTAAAACTTTTTTGATTTTTTTGTATTTTAAAATTGGGGTGGGGGCGCCGATTATATAATCTGCCTGCGGGCGCATAATACTCTAGCTACGCCACTGGATATATTATTATATACTCGGGTCTGTTTTTATGCGATTGATACGTTTCACGGGGAGTCACGTATTGAAAATTCGCAATAAAAAAAAGACTTGAATTACATAGGAAATTGAGGGTTAGGTTCTATTATTTTTAAAATCGCGTAATTTCAAATCTATGTGAAAGAATGTACCAAATTTTGCACAAAAAAAAGTTTATGAAAAATTCAATTAAATATATATATAATACATATTTATCTTAGAATTGCTTAATTAAAGTCGTTTACACGATAATCGCACAAATTATCGTTATCAACAAGATCAAAAGTGACAAAATATTTTTATGAATTTTTCTAATAAGAATAAAATTATAGAAAAAAAACCGATCCTTTTTTTACGATGTACGTTTTAAATAAAACACAAATATAGTTTAATTTTGTATCCTTTTGTATGCAATTTCTAGGGTGGGAAAATATATAAAATCGGTAGTGTCAACAATACAATCAAAATCAAATCAATATACAATCAAAATATGTAAGTAAAAAACCATATAGAGAAAACCGCGTAAAAAAATTATCGGTTCTTCTTCCTTGAACCGTGTTATTTCGGAACCGTATAAAAAGAGAGTTGGATGTATACTTTTACTAGAGAGTATAGATATAATATATATATATAATTGATATATTTTCATGTAATTATGATTTTATAGGCTGTAGAAAGAACAATTTATTTATAGCATTTTTGTCTCATTTTATTACAAGGTTTCTGACTTCCAATAAAATATTTGAAATTTTGTATCATCGATATATGTACATATAAATTTATATACCTATATAACCGAAATATTATATTTATAGCAATATAAAAATTATATTCATCATATACATTTTCGAAAAGCTTACAGAATTTTTTATGCGAGGGTTTATTGTAATACTTTATGCAGCGTTTATTATTTTTATAGGTCGTATTTTATAACGTTTATATATTTTGAAAATCAGCATATTTTCGACATAACGTTACGCATTTTATTAAATTTATTTTTTCAGTCGTAACACGTCGCATATTAAACATCGTATGATTAATAGATACGCTCAAATAATTATAAATGTAGATTATTTTAATATTGTTTTATTAAAATGTAAACGATTTTCTTTAATTATATATATGTTATATTGAAATTATGTTTTGTTGATCATAAAAAAGGATGGTTTGGATTAGGTTAGGTTTTTTTTTCGATAAAGTGATAGAAATTATATAAAGCGTATTTTGATAAGGAAGTTTTTAAATCTGTAGAATGTAGATTCTTTATAGTAAAAACATATACTTTCAATGATAATACATTTTCATTATAACATATGTATATAAAGATAGGATCAATAATTGTATATAAATAAAAAGAAACAATTTTTAATTATTTCAATAAAAAAAGTTTTTTTAAATAAATTACTATATTTTATAAAAAAATATATTAAACCAAACACGCATAATTAATTTGATCGCATAAATGTGTGAAAAATTTAAATCAAGTTAATATACAAAAAGTGATTAAATCGCTAATAAAATAACAACGATTAATATTTGACGTTTAATACTCTTATAAAACAATCCACCCCCCGACATCTCTCATTCTAAACGTCCTTACGGAATTTCTGCCTTTCGACGGAACGAGACGGATTTTCGCTCATTTTCTTTTCGTTGGAAACTTTCTCGGGGAAAAGCAAAGGAACGGGGAGGGGCCAGGGGATATCTATAGCCATGGGTGGGGGGGGGGACTAGAGCAGGGGCATGGGCGGGACGAAGTAGTATGGTAAAGGAGGAGGATGGGCAAGGGCGGAAAGAAGAAGTTTGCCGAAATTACCTTTCTGCGTTGGCCGGCGAAATTTTATGTTAATTAACCCCCATTAATTAAAATTTAATATTGAGCCGCTGATAAAGCACTCTCCCTTCCCTCCGCCCCCTCTTGAAATCCACCCCTCCTCCCACTCGTCCCTTAGCTTTCATATTTACTTCTCTTCCACGCTTTCACCCCCCCTCTTCACTTCAAAACGCAATCGTTTTTTAACGTATTGTAAATGAAGGGAGGTTTTTTTTGTTTTTTTTTTCGGTCGTTGCTATAAATGTACTACATTGCAGCTAATAAACTCCACAGATTATTTTTTTCATATTATATAAAAATTAATTTTTTTTTTTTTAATATAAAAATAAATTGATTAAATTTTTAAAAACATTATTGAAATCATATGTTTATCAAATTTAAAATAAAAAATAATAAAAGTTAAAATTTATTTAAAAAAAAAAAAATTATATACAGTGTGACACTACCTTTATAGCAGAAGTATATTTTACCTTTTTAGTTTTGAAAGTATGGGATTCCACTTTCGGGTAATCGTAAGCATCAGAAAATATGCTGTTGTAAGGGCCGTATGCAAATTGTGTCCTAGAATCCTGTCCCCCTTATCCTCATCCCTTTGCCCTCTGTTTCCCCCTCCGTCCCCTCCCCGTAGGGATGATCCCCTTCGCTAAGCACGTAGTTCCAATTTGGGATTAAGTATTAATGCCGTAAAATGTCGAGAGGCGTAAAAACTTGATAAAAATCTTTATAAAATTAAACTGCCGCTTTTGTTTATTTATTTTTTTAATTTCCATATGAAACGAATTAATCTCGTATTCGTATTTTTGGTTATAGTGAATGTGTATTATTAGTGGATATGTATTTGTATTGCTCTTTATAAAAATTTGAATTGTTATTCATAAAAAATGTTGCATATTATATTTTTTCGATAAAGTATTAGAAGTTAAGCTGAAAACAAGAAAAAAAAATAATGTGAAAAGTGTTAAACCGAAAAATCAAGGAAATCTTTATTTCTATACAGATTCTTTATATCGATAATACAGATTCACTGTTACTATTTAAACGCTTTAAATTCAACTTTTTAAACTTCAAATTAAACGCTTCAAACTTCAAATTCAACCATTGGAAAGTGTTACTAACAATAAGACGATTTTATTACTAACTAATGAAATATTTTACTATAATATTTACCACGGTTTTAATGATATTGTATTTTCCAATGGTTGGATTTGAAGTATAAAAGGTTTAAAAAATTGAATTTGAAGGTTAAAATATTAAATTTAATGTTTAAAAGGTTGAATTTAAAGTATAATAGGTTCAATTTGATGTTTGAAAGTTTGGATATAAAACGTAAAAACTGTAATACAATTTCCTTACGATTAAAAATCGTTACTTTAATATATGAACATTAATTAATTAATTGAATATACATTCACGTAGCATTTTCACGCATCAAAAATCAAAATTGTTAACTGATAATTAGTAACTGATCAACTGATCAACTGATTTCATTAGTAACGATTTAAAAATTAAATAATTGTCAAACACAATATTATTAAAAAAAAATTACATTTAAACCAAAAAGCAACAATAATCCGAAAACATACAAAATAAAAGGCGATCCGCTTCATAAACAAGACATGTCGATTTCTGCGAAATGTATCTTCATTTTTTTTTATATACTTTATAGACACCATAACGATTTGCATATCCCTTTTATTTATAACGCATGGCGAATATTTGACTTTTCCTTCGCAGAAAAGCCCACTATGTGGAAACATGTAGCTGGGGATGAGGCGGTGTAGTTGTTCGGGCTCGTATGAAGATTTATGATCTTGTTATGATAGCGTAAAATTCATATAGTTTTCCCTCTGTATGAAATTGTTTTACACGAATTGTTTTTACGCCCTAAATGTATAATTCGTGCGAAAACAAAACCGAAATGCGCGCAATTTTTTTGTTTGCGCATACTTCGGGTTTGTTTTTTTTTACATCGAAGATGCTCTAAGCGTAAATCATATAGGAGTTTTATTACTGGATTGCTCTTTTTTTATTTGTGCGTTTATTTTTATTGTTCGTTTACTAGTTTATGGGGCCGTTGAATTATCAATGGGGTTATTTTTTTTTTAATATGTTGTGATTTTGTTGAGAAAAAATACAATTTAGTACTAAAAATTTATTTGAGTCTATTATATCGTAATCATCGTTTTATATTTATATAATATGTAAAATGTTTATTATATGTTGTGAATTTTGTTGAGTGCCAAAAAAAACAATTTAGTACTAAAAAATTTTAAAATTTGAAGTCTTCAAAATTGGTTTTTTATATCGAAATAACTTAGTTGTATCTATGAGAATTTTTTTTTGGTAAAAATCATTTAACAAATAAATGCCTTTATTTGCCCGGTATTCAAAGAAAAATTGAGATTAAACTTTCGGTTTATTTTCTATTTATTATTTTTGATAACTATTATAATATGATTCAATCAACATGTGGAATAAATCATTTTTCCATCAAAATTCGTAATTTCTAATACTTGATTACTAACTAAACCCATTCCATCAAATAATTTAACATCAAAAACTATATTTTCCGAATTGACTCTACTAAAAGATTTCAAAATATTCAGACATATCAAACACCCGAAATTTTATATGCTATATAAAAAAACCCGTAGCACATTTTTTCGATCATCTTCGATATGCAGATGCGCTCAACCATTCCGAAAAGCGAGCCAGTTTTATAGGGAGAGTTTTAAGTGTCGCCGATAAAACGGCGCTTAAGACCTTCCAGCACCGATATGGAAGACAAAGGGGGAGGTAAAACAGCGGGGCGGGGGAAGGGGTGGTTATAAGAGTTGTAAAAACTAATCCTGCATTATGGGATCGTCACCGGCGATAGCGTTATCCTTTTAACGACTCCTTTCGACAAATACAACCGCAGTAAAGTGATTTAGGACTGAGTTTTGTTGGTGGAGTTTGGAAAAAATTATGCTATTATACGTTTTTTTGTTGGGGAAAAAGTGTGCGCGGATAGTCAGTTGTTAGCGCCATCTGTGTATCGTTTGTTTTATTTTTTAAACTATCGCGTGAAGTCTATACAATGAATGCAGCAATACTTATATTTTTTTTATTTATAAAATACTAACTAAAATATTATACATCAGTGTTAAAATTTTAAAATTATCGAACGTACAAAACATGTTTTTATATAAGGGGAATGGTACAATTTTTATTTCTCTTTACAGAGCATTCTGTTTTAAATCCTAACGCTGGCCATACACGCTACGAGAAATCGTTACGATAAAACTGTACAGTTCGAAAAGTACGATTGATCGCTACATGTATGTATGTATGTAAAACTGAACAGTTTTATAACATACATGTAGCGATAAATCGTACCTCAGTTTTATCGTAGCATGTATGGCCAGCATAAGAAATATGATCACCCTGATAGGTGTGCCGCAAAATTTCGGAAACATGATTAGTGTGCCGCGTTATGACAAAGGTTGCGGAGCACTGTACACATAATAAACATTAAATTTACCTTCACCTTGAAAATTTTAAAAACTCCAATTTTTTTTTCATATTCCAATTTCCAAAACACCTCTCGACATTTTTCATAAACATAACCGCACTTTCAAAACGTCCTTTCTAATAAAGACCGGTATAAACGAAGCCGAT